>PVHT020000037.1:5674112-5782215 GCA_004024745.2 Catagonus wagneri
AAGGAGCTCCAACTGTAATGCACGGGGAACTATATCTAATTACATGTGACAAATCCATATATGTACATGTAATCGGGTCACCACATGGTGCAGTTGGAAAATCTGACAGAAATCTGTAAACCAGCTATAATGCAAAAAAAAAAAAAAGCTCTGAAGCATATACACAGTTGTTCAACTTTCAGTAAGAAAAATGAAAATCAAACCATGCTCTCCCTTCAGCCCACCACAATGCCAACCCCAATCAAACTGGTAAAAATCTACTTGTTTGATGATATACTGAAGGGAACAGGGCACTGTGAGGAAACAGGGATTAAGGCATATTAGTGGTTGGACTATAAAGTGAAAACCTCTATAGAAGAAAATCTCATAATATGTTATCAAATATTTTAATTCTTTGATTTTTTGACATACTCCTGGGAATCAATCTCCTGGGACTGTATCCTACAGATATAATTAGAGAAATCCAAAATGACTATGTACAGTCTTGTTGATTGCAGTTTTGTTTGGAAAAAAACCCAAAAGGCTGGAAAGAACCTTATAAGGGATTAGTTTACACAAATTATGGTACCTCTACTATAAAATGAAAAAGCAATTTAACTTTATGTACTGACTGCATTATAAATACCTCCAAGAAGAGGTCCCTTGTGGCTCAGTGGATTAGGGATCTGGTGTTGTTACTGCTGCTGTGCCTTGGGTACAGTTATAGAATGGGTTCGATCCCTGGCCCCGGAATTTCTGCGCCACAAGTGTCCTCCCCACTACCCCTACCTCCCCAAAAAAGATCTCCAAAAAGGGAGGGGAAAAACACAAAGTGCAGGCGTTATATTCTTTATCTGTGTAAACATATAGAAGGGGTAAAAATTCAAATTTAAATTTGTTTGTATATGCAGAGACCCTGAAAATACCTAAGAAACTAAGCCTTCTTTTTTAATGGTTGGGAGAACTGTACAGATAGAGTACAAGGTATTTACTGCATAACTTTCTACACTTTTCATTTTTTGATGAATGTATTCTCTATTTGAAAATAAAATAAAATAACTGATTCAAAATAAAAATGACACCAAGATAGACCCAAGAAACTAGAACACTGCAGAAATTGGAAGTATTATATGTTAACAAACATTAGAGGTATTGAAATCTCCTTCTTTACTAGAAAGATAAAATTATTTCAAATATAGAGTAAAAAGCCAAGGTAATAAATTACACATGTATATTATAATGCCAGGAGCAAACACTAAAAAAACAGACAAAATAATATACTTGAACTTTTCCAGTAAAACCAGTTAGGCACAAAAAGAGAAACAGAGGAATACAAAACAGAAAAAACCAATAATAAAATGACATATAAGCCCTATCATATCAATAATAATTAGTCTTTGTATTTCAAATTATACGCTAGACCATCACCCTTAAGACTGGCAGAGCAGATTTAAATAACACAATCACACTATATGCTGTCTACAAGAAACCAACTTCAAATACAAAAGCACAGGTAGGTTGAAAGTAAAAGGATAACAAAAGCTATACTGTGCAAACACTAATCAAAAGAAACTGCAGGTCAAAAATACTTGAAAAAAAAATTCTAGAAATACTATATAACTCATATGTAGAATCTTAAAAAAAAAAAAAAAAAAAACTACAGAGAACACACTGGTGGTTTCCAGAGGCGTGGGAGGTGGGCAGTGGTGAAATGGATGAAGGCAGTGAAAAGGTACGAACTTCCAGTTATAAAATAAGTTTAAGTGCTGGGGATGTAAGGTGCAGCATGGCTGACTATAGTTAACAACAATGTATTGTAAATCTGAAAGTTCCTAAGAGAGTAAATCTTAAAAGTTCTCATCACACACAAAAAATCATAACTATGTGTGGCGATGGATGCTAACTTACTGTGGTAACCAACTTGGAATATATACACATATCAATTATGTCATACCTAAAATTAATACATTATATAGCATTTACACTTCCAAAAAAATATAATAAAATGCTCCTATCAAAAAAACAAAACAAAACTGAAAATGTCAGCATCTCCCAAAGTCCTGTTCTACCACCAAGTAAGATCTAGATTCAATGGAGGAAAAAAAAAATCCATTTTGTCTTCTTAAAGATAATAATACGTAATCTTCTTGTACCTAAGCCTCCATCCTACCTGCCTTTCTACTCAATAATTTTTATGATTTGATAACTTACAACAATTGACTCTTACCTCTGAGTTTCCACTGTACTAGAGATGCTTTCAATAAATTGCTAAACTGTTATATCACAAAATTTTTTACTGCACACAATGACTTAATCTTAGCACCTCTGCCCATGACAAATTTATGTCAAAACCACAATATGGCTTCTAAAACAAGACTCCCAACACTAATTTTTCCACTGCCCACTTCCCATAACCCTAATGGGCTCCAGAGTATAGTTCTAAGATCTGGGTTTGTTTCCTCAGCTTCCTTTATCTCTTCTGAGAATTCAATGAAAAAAACCCTCTTCCTGCTGTGCAAACTGCTTTTTCTCCCTCTCTATTCCCAAGCACCACTTCTCTTTATATAAGTACTTCCAACAGGAGAGTCTCAAAATATATTTTGGAATTAAAACTCTAGTGCTTAAGGAAAGCATGTGTAGAAGTAAATCCATACAGACTGTAATCTTCAGAGAACTAGTGATTGGGGAAGAATTATTATCTCCTGTAAACATTTTCCATTTACCTGACTCCTGTTTGATTTGAATGGTAGGCTTGATACCAGGTGGCAAAGGAGACTGCTGAGGCTGTTGTTGATGAGATACTGGAGAAGGCTGGGCCACCTGTTGCTGTGTCTGTTGCTGCACTTGATGTAACTGCTGCTTAGGAGACTGCTGATGCTGTTTAGGAAACTGTGCAAGAATCTGAGTTGGGGCACCCACTAAGCTTTTGGGAGAAGGAAGTCTGGTTGATGCCATTTTGATTGCTGATGTAGATACACCTATAGAAAAGAGAAAAGAAAATTTAATTGGAAAGCATAATTAAAGTTACTTCTGGTTATTGTACTAGGTAACAGTTGAAAACTAGATAAATCAATAAAACAATGATTCAATTATTATTCACATTACTATAGTGTCAGTATGTGTATGGAATTTTACATATTTGATATCTAGTCCTTAAACTATGCAAGGGAGAAGTCATAGCATCATTCAAAAAAACTGATTTTCCCTTGGTGGAAAGTTACAACAAAAGAAACAAGTATCAGGCAGAATGTTCTCACACCTGTCACTCAATAGGTTTTTCTCTTAGAAAATATAGGTTCTCACTGTGAATAAAAGAACAAAGCAAACTAAGTTTTGAATCTTATTTATAACCCGGTTTTTCAGATATTAATTTTCAGATTCTAAAGAGACAATTTAAATACGGCATTAGACTAAATAATTCACAGTGAAACATTCACTTTTTGAATTATTTAGCATGGCAAAGTAGCTTTTCTATATCTCATATCCAATAATCTGTAAATTAGTCATTTCTTGAGAATTGGGTCATTAAATAATCATGTGAAAAGTAGGCATACTTGACATATCCACAGCAAAAGAACCTCATGGTAGGTTTTAAGACCTTTCCGTTTTTTTGGGGGCATACCTGCAGCATGTGGAAGTTCCCAGGCCAGGGATCAAACCCACACCATTAACAGCAAATTGAGCCACTGCAGTGACAACACTGGATCTTTAACCTGCTGCATCACAAGCAAATGCCTTAAGACGTTTCTTTTCAGTACAGTACTAATTTAGCAAGCATGGGTAGGTACCGAGTACCAGTAATTTTCACTAAAGATGATGGAGCTTGAAATTCTTCCCTCTCCCAGATAGTTCCCTCTCATCAACAACACAACAGGACTACTCTCTGTAAATGAATTAATACTCCTAATATAACCTGGACTACAATTCACCCTATCAATTTTTTGGGCACTGCTGAAACAATGAGAAGAAACTGATAAATTAATAACCTAACAATCTAGTTCCAATTATCAAATAAGCTACTTCACGTCTTCCTCTACCACAACCTCACTATGGCAATTATATTGCATTACAAAAAATTGTATATATCACATTGTCATATAAAATGTGTCTGGAGAATAATAAAAATAAGGAAGAAACCTTAAGAAATCAGTCTGACTCTCTCGGTCTTCCCATATGTTGAATTTTCTTTGACCTGTAAGTCTCTAAGAGTTGCTGTATGGATCAGGTAAAATCACAGATTGAGGAACACTTGGAGAGAAGAGAAAAGAAAGGTGCAGCCAGAATCACCTCGCAGGCTCACGTTACTTATCTGTTCCCCCACATGGCTCACGCCATCCCTCCCTGAAATGCTAGACTTTTGGTGACATGTATGCTATACTGCTTTGTTGTACTGAACTAGATTATCTCTGGAGCCCCTTTCAGCACCAATATTTTATGACTTAATGAATATAAAGTTAGTGTTATACAACTGAAAGACATTACTTTTCAACTATTTGGAAACTTTAACTTTGGTTTTTTTTTTTGGAAATTTTAACATTTATACTGCATTCACAATGAACTCTCGTATTAATTGAGGTAAACTGTGCACATGAGTAACTCCCTAACTAATCTATGTTCTCTATATCTTTTTCTACAGGAAGAATATCTGATGTAAAAGTAGTCAGGGTTACTTCAGAGTCAAAGAACTGTGTTCAAATTATGTCTTCAACACATAAACTCATAATAGCTATATGATCTTGTTAAAGTACTTAATTTCTTTGGATGCTTATTCATTCAATAAAAATTTACTAAGCACGTACTTTATGCCAGCATCCTGGGAAACTCTTTTGTATCCATGAAACAGTCCCTACCTTAAGGGAAGACAATCAAAAATGATCACACGAGTCTGTCATTACAAATCATAATAAATGCTATCTTTGTTTTAACAAATAAAAGGTCCTCTTCCTCTTCCTTCTGCTCTTCAATTCCCAAACAATTTAGCACTAATACCATCAGATGGTGCAAAGCACGATGGACAACTAGATGGCTAGGCAGAAGAATGGCTAAGCATGGGGTGTTAGAAACTAACAGAGACTGACCTACCATAGAAATTGGAGTCTGAGTAGGATGAGGAGGGTGTACATGGTAGGGGAGCTCAGGGTACAGCACCACATGTACAGTTAGAACCCAAGTAAGATAAAGAGGGATTCCATGAATGTGAGCTACCTAGCACAGGGTCTCAAAGATTGAATAGGATGTCAAACTACGTGAACTTCAGATCAGAGTTCAAATTAAGTGAAGAAGACTTCTGGGTAGAAGGTGGCCTGGCACTGTCAGAGCTGAACAGGGTGAAACAGATATCTATGCAAAAGCATGACATGGGAAACGTGTCAGCACTCAGGTGGGGTGAAGTAGAGAAGTCTGAGGCATGTCAGAACCTGAGTGAAGTGAGGAAAGTATCTGCATGGAGGTAAAGGCAATAGCAGCAACAGTGACAGACTGGGTACAGAGTGAGGAACTGATAAAATAAGTATACGAAAGATAATAGAAGCTAGGTTTTTCACTATTGGAATGGAAAGGAAGAAAACTAACAATTAGTGTTTGAAATCAGACATATCAGTGTGGACCCACAGTTTTCAACATATAGAAATACAGATGTATCTATGTGAGTGTGTATAAATGTATATGCAGACACACATATGCATGCTAGCAATGAGCATATATCTGGTACCCAAACTCTAATTATCAATTTCCACCTGAAGGAATGGGGGCTCTTTGGAGAAATGGCTGAACCAAGGACTAGAGTAGGAAAAGTACAAGATGAAGTTGACAATATAAAAGACTTTTTTCCCTCTCTTTTTGTAATTTCTTTAAAAGAAAACTGAATAAAGTAAAACAAAGACAATGCAATGTAGGGTTTATGAGAGATAAAATTAAAATGTATGACAACCACAGTACAAGGATGAGAGAGAGGAAATAGAAGTATACTATTCTAAAATTCTAACACAATATGGGAGGTTGGAATTGGAGACAGACCATTAAAATTAAAAATGTATAATGTAAACTCTAAAGCTGAGCTCTTAACCAAGGGCAATTTTGCTTTCCCCTTTGCCCCTGTATATTTGGCAATCACTACAAATATTTTCTTCTGTCATGACAGGAGGGTGTTACTTGAGAAAAGAGCAATATTTCATAGTGAAAAGGAACTCAATTCATCAGGAAGAAACAACAACACTAAATGTGCATGCACCTAATAACAGAAGCTTAAAATATAAGAGACAAAGCTGACAAAAGGAGAAATGTATAAAGCCACAACTATAGCTGGAGATTCTTACACTCCTCCCAATATTTGATACAACAAGCAGACACCTCCTGGTAAAAAAGATAATTTGATCAATTTTATCAACCAATTTAACCTAACATGCTTATGAATAAATTAAAAGTCAATTGTTCCAAAACCATTTTACTAAAATAATCTAATGCCAGCATACACTCTTGGTCGTCTGTCTAATTCCCTTTCCCCTCTGCCCTTCCTTGTCTGTCTCTTTTCTTCTTTCTGTGACCATTATTATAACTGGATGTGATACATGGAAATGCTGGACTCATAACCATGATGGGACCTACCTGGGAAAAAAGCTGATACACCAAGGAAAACAGAGAAAAAAAGGTGAAAATAAACTCCCTGATGGCTCCAGGGAGATACTATATAACTTCAGTGGAACTTCCCTGCTTCCAGACTTTTGGTTTTATGAGATAAATTTTCTTATTGCTAAAAGCCACTCAGTCAATGCAAATTTATGTTACCATTCAATTACTCATCACATTTTGGAACTCAATTTAGATATTCACAATCCAGGGGCTCTGTAACAACTTATTAAATATCTGAATGCCAAATAGTACACAGACTGCTGTGACAATCACTGAAGCAAATGTGATTGTCTATATTTGGAGAAATTACATATGGTTTAAGCTACACTGGTAATTTTGAATAAATATGAAAAACTTAGTTTAGAATTTTAACATGAACCCTGGAGAAAGAATGAAGCCCAAAAGACATCAAAAAAAAAAAAAGTCACGTAAATGTAGGGGAAAGAAGATCTCAAACTGTAAGAATACCACCTGTGTTTTACCTTATACTCAGAGATACAGGGGGAAAAAGTGAAGTATTAAACTGACTGGTTAAATAGTATGACATTAAAAATTTTTTTCATTCCTAGAAACTGTATTACCTGCCTTTTCCATAAACAGGAGGGAAAAGTACCACTATTAATAGATACACACTACTGAAAAATTCAAAGATGGTAATAGTTCAGGGAGCTAAAATATGGCATTTAGCAAACTCTACAAAAAAAATCCCAACCTCTATTTTGGTAATCCTGTTACCAGAGCTGGTTCTAAAGAAAAAAAGGGCTCAACTGAATTCACAAAGATGTTCACCACAGTTAAATCTATAATATCAAAACTTGGAAATACTCTATCTAAAATTAAGGGAACAAGTTAATAAATCATGCAACAGTAACAAAAATATTAAACAGCACTAAAAATAATTAGAATAATCACAGAAAAATAGAATAATGTTAACAAAACAATATTATATGAAGAAAGTATGACAGCAAATGGAATAAAGGTTTTTTACTTCAACTAAATGAAAAATATTCATACAGGTAAAAAGGCGGTAATACATAAAATGGGAAGTGCTTTGTGATACAGTGATTACTGATTATTTAAGTCAGTAATACTTTTCGGTTGAAAAAACCTGAACAGCAGTTCCTGCCATGGCTCAGCTTTAACGAACCAGACTAGTATCTATGAGGACGTGGGTTTGATCCCTAGCCTGTTAAGGATCTGGCTAAAAGACTAAATAAATAAATAAATAAATAAATAAATAAATTAATTAATTCTTTCTATACACACAAAACCAATTTTAACTAACACCTTTTTTCTTTTTTTCCCTTTCTTTCTTTCTTTTTCTCTCTCGCTTTTTAGGCCTGCACCCACGCCTTATGGAAGTTGCCAGGCTAAGAGTTGAATGAGAGCTACGGTTGTCAACCGACACAACCACGGCAACACTAGATTTGAGCTGCATCTGCGACCTACACCAGGGCCAGGGTTCAAATCTGCATCCTCATGGATACTAGCTGGATTCGTCACTGCTGAGCCACAAGGGGAATCCCCTCACCTTTTTTCCACAATACCAGCAGCAGACTTATAAGCACAAAATTAAAAATTATTTCTTCCAAACATTACAGTGCAGAGCAGTGTGCATAATATGTTACCTTTTATCTAAGAGGATAAAATATATGCGTATTGGTTTATATATTAAACAAATGAAAGGATAAATTAAAAACTAATCAAAGGGAAAAAAAGATTACCTATCAGGGAAAGACAAAACGGTATAAGAACTACAGATGAAAGGTTGACTCCTCAGAACATCTTATTTTGTGGGTTTGACTTTGGAACTATATAAATATTTTATGTAATTACAAATAAAATTAGGTCAAAACTTTTTTCACTGTAATGCACAAAAACAAAATAAAATGAAACATATTAACCTAACTGTACACCAAATTAGAGTTTAACCAGAGAAAAAAGTTATTTCAAGTGAATTTAAAATATGGTAATTTGACTGTACAGCCTTACTGAGAATACCTTAAGAACCAAAAGACCATAATAAAATCTTAAATTCTGCTCAACAATTCTATTGTTAGTTGTCATATCCCCAAAAACAATCGGACTTGAATCTGATCAAGTTTCTTGAAAAGAAATAGGAGAACTTGTTAAACCACACTATGAAAATTAAAATCAGCAAAATTCGGACTAAGGGAAACTCAAGAAAAACGACTGATTTCTTCAACAAATAATTTGCCAAGAAAAAAAGGAAGAAAGGCCTATAAGTTTAAAAAGATATAACCATATTGATCAATGTGTACACCTTATTTAGATCTTAATTTTTTAAAAAAATTTATGACACGATCAAGGAAACTGGGCTCTAACTAAATATTTTATTATATGAAGGAACTATTGTTAAAAATTCTAGGTGTGACAATGGTTTTGTGAGTTGTGACACATACTGAAGTATTTATAGGTAAAATTATATGGTATTTGGGATTTGCTTCAAAATATTCCAGGCCAGAAGTATGTAGAAGGAAACAGCAGATATAGATGAAACAAGACTGATCATGTGCTGCTCATCCCTGATGCTGGGTAATGGCCACATATAGGGGTTCATTTTATTGTTCTCTCTACTTATGTACATTCAGAATTTTTCATAACAAAAAAATTTTCCAATTATCCTGTTTTGCAGATAACCAATTCAGAATAATCATTCTCACTGGAAGAATTTAAGACTTCCCATATTCTAAATATGAAGGAGTTCCTTTTCCCTCCCACCAAACGAACCAACCATGCACAAGTCCCCTATACCCCATACCTTTGGAGCCATCCCTGTGCTTATAAACACGGAGTCATCCACCAAGTTATTGCTGCTAAGACTCTTGCCCCTCTACCACCAGATGCCCCTACAAGAACAGCCAGAGGCAGCTATATCACCTTTAAAAATGTTTATCTCTAGTCCTCAAGAGACGCAACAATAAATGCCCTGTCCCCTAGGTACCCGCACGGGAGCTGCTAAAGAGGCCCTGCAGTCAGAATCACAATTACAATATTACCATTCACACTAATATTTACCTTTTTTAAAAGAAAATGCCTTAATTTCTTAGCACTTATATCTAAATTAAATATCTCAAACAAAAATAATCTCCAACAAGGACCTATTGTATAGCACAGGGAACTCAATTCAATATTCTGCAATAACCTGTATGGGAAAAGAATCTGAAAAAGAATGGATATATGTATATGTATAACTCAATCACTTTGCTGTACACCTGAAACTAACACAACATTGTAAAGTAACTCTACTCAATTTTTTTTTTTTTTTGGTTTTTAGGGCTGTACCCAGGGTATGTGGAATTTCCCAGGCTAAAGGTCAAATCGGAGCTGCAGCTGCCAGCCTATGCCACAGGTCACAGCAATGCAGGATCGGAGCCACATCTGTGACCTACACCACAGCTCAAGGCAATGCAGGATCCTTAACCCACTGAGCGAGGCCAGGGATTGAGCCCACATCCTCATGGATCCTAGTCGGATTCACTTTCACTGAGCCACAACGAGAACTCCTAATTCCCATCTTAAGACTGACTAGCACTGTAAAAAGAAAATTCCTACAGTGTGCCATCTGCCTTTTATATAGGAGGAACATAAAGATATGGAAGAGAGCTCAAGTCACTTAAGCTGGCATGGAACTGAGGTTTCCACATTTCCTTTCCTTGCTATTAAGCAGCAACTTTCCCTCACTTTGGCCTCACTTCCTTTCAATACTTCCTATCATCCACCCATACAGAAAAATTTAGGAAACTGAGGAAAAGGCGAATGACATATGCTTAAAATCATCCTCTTCCCCCTACTATCACTGGGTAACTTACTTTAAAGAGGTTATATATTTAGTATTTCTTCTGAAGAAACTTGAGTAAAATAATTTCAAGTTCCTCACTTAAAATGGTCACCATATTATAGATATTTGTACATGCTTTGAAATTTGCTCTGACAAGATTTAACCTACATAATTGCCTAGGTGACTAGGTACTGTGCATTTGAAAAAAATCTTAGAGTAAGCATATTAACATAAGAAAACTGATTAACCCACTAGTTTGGCAAACTAGGAGAGGGGAAGTGGTAAATCTCTGATATAGCAGATGGGACCTTTACACCCAAAGCAGTAAAACATACCCTCAAATTTTGCTTCCCAATTCCCACACCTCAAAGGGCTAGAATGAAGCGGGGAATCACCACTTACCTTGTGCTACTGTTGACATGACCACAGACGGTGTGGAAGAAACCACAGCTGTTACTGCAACTGTATTAGGAATAGGTGAAGGTGTAGAACTGCTGCTGCCACTGCTGCTACTACTGACCAGAGAGGACTGTGAAGCAGTTATAACCACTGGTGGCTTCTGGGTTGTGGAAGCAATGACTGATGTTGGTACAAGCTTAGTGACTGCTGCATAGTTATGGGATTTGGAGAGAATGTTGGGCACGAAGGTTGAACTTGGTGATGTGGTCACTATGATAACCTAAGGAAGGTAAAATGAGTTATTTTCATGTACCTACTATACTACTAATGTATTTAAACTCATAGTTACATACAATTCAAAAAGAGCTTATGAACCGTAATGAAGCAATTCAAGAAAAAAGAATTTAAAACCGAAAATATATGAAAGCTTTCCTTTACCAGTAATTATCAAATGCACTTAAAAGAAATAATTTTTACCAACCAAACATTTTAAAAGACACATTCAGTGTTGTACAAGATACTGCAAAGTAAGCATTTCAGTATACTGCTTAGGGAGTATAAATTAGCACAGTTTTTCTAGAAAATAATTTGGATAGCCATTCATTTATAAATATTTGTTGAGCATCTACTATGTGCCAGGCATCATTCTAGATGCTGAGGATAATGAAATAAAATGAAGTTCTTATTTTCATAGAGCTACATTCCAGTAAGGAGAGAAAAACAATCAGCAAATAAGTAAATATACGTTATGCAGAGATACAATGGAACAGACAAAGCAAGATAGGAAGTAAAGGAAATTGGGAGTAGCGTGTAACTTTTTATAGTTATAATGAAGATCTCTCTGATAAGAGACATCTGAGCAGAAACCAGAAGGGGTGTCAACGATGCTGCTATCTAGAGGAAGACCATCCAGTGGAAGAGGGAGTAGCAAACGCAAAGGCCCTGAGGCAGAAGTAAGCTTGGTATGTTCAAGAAATCTCAGAGACCTTATGAATGGAGTTGGAACTGAGAAGGTAAAGAAGGCAGAAGATAGTAGGAGACAGATTCAGACAGGTAATGGACTAAATGATGTAAGGACACGCTGACTGTATACACCCTTGATATGACATGACAAAAATAGGACTTTATCCCTGTGGTCTTCCTTCCAAAACCCATAATGCTGGTCTATTTTTTATTTTTATGTTTTGGTCTTTTTAGGGCCGCACCTGAGGCATATGGACGTTCCCAGGCTAAGGGTCGAATCAGAAGTGCAGCTGCTGACCTAAACCACAGCCACAGCAACATGGAATCCGAGCCGCATCTGCGACCTACACCACAGCTCACAGCAACGCCAGATCCTTAACCCACTGGGCAAGGCCAGAGATCAAACCCGCGTCCTCATGGATACGAGTCGGGTTCTTTACCACTGAGCCACAACGGGAATTCCCGGTAATGCTAGTCTAGTCATGAGAAAAACATTAGATAAATTGCAGTGTTGGGACATTCTACAAAATACTTGACTAGTAATCCTCAAAACTGCCAAGGTCATCAAACACGAGGAAAGTTTGAGAAACTTCCACAGCCAAGAGGAAACGAAGGAGACATGACAAGAAAAATGTGGTATCCTGGAACAGAAAAAGACAATAAATAAAACTAAAGAAATCTGAACAAACTTCAATTAATGGACTTTAGTGAATATTAATGCATCAATATTGGTTTATTAACTATAACAAATGTACTATACTAATACAAAAGTTAAGAAGAGGGGAAACTGAATGCACAGTGTATGAGAACTCTCTGTACTACCTTTTCAATTTTTCTACTAATCTGAAGGTGTTCTAAAAAATAAAGCATTAGTCTATCTGCTAGGTGAAAGGTACAGCAGAGCAGAGAGGGCAGAAACAGGGAGACAAATTAGGAGGCTCCTGCAGTAAATCAGAGAGGACAGTGACCAAAGTACTTGTGGGAGACTTGGTGAAAAATGAACAGATTCTGAATATTTTAAAGGTAAAACCAACAGGATTTGCTCGTAACTTGATATAGAGAATAGAGGGGAAAAGAGGCAGGAAAGAGACTTTAAGGTTAGCCAGTATGAGTAGAAAAATTAGAAACAGGGACAAAGCATTTCAGACAGAGAAGAGGATGGAGCCAAGGACCTAGGCAGGAATTAGCCTGATATATTTAAAGACAGGAAAGAGCTGGTGTAGCAGATGCATATAGGGCAAGGAGGGGATGTAAAAGTAAGCAGAGTCCAGATCAAATCTGCAAACCAGAATAAAGAATCTAAAATGTACAGTAAGTGTAACGGGAAGCCATGGGAGGATTTTAAGTAAGGAAATGGCAAACATTTACTTATATTTTAAAAGATCAATCTAGCTACTATGTGGTGAGAGGTAAGAATGGAAGCAGTGACACTAGTAAAGAAGCTACTGCAATGGACTAGGCAAGAAATGATAACAGGCTGCTTGGACTGAGGTGTTAGTATTCAAAATAAAGAGAAATGATCAGATTCAGATTATTTTAAGAGGTAGAATCAACAGGACTTGTTGATGTACAGAAACCTTAGGATTGAAGAAAATAAGAGAATCAAGATTAGCTCCTAGAGTTAATATGCATTGGCTTATTTAAATCTCCCAGCAATCCTACGACACAGATACTATTATTATCCCCATTTTACATCTGAGAACACAAAAAACATTTACAAACTTGTCGTATCAGTTTTATTCTGGGCATGTACAATGGTAGTTTAGTGATACCCAAAACCAAACAGAGTGTCCTTTTCCTCTTTCACCATAATTACTTTTCCCTACCTAGGATAGAAAATTGTTTGAAAAATTCAAGGGCTTTAAGGAGAAATTATTTCCCATTTTGTATCAGTTCTAAAGAAAGTCTAAAATTAAATTAGTCAGTCAAAACTTATTGAGTATGCCTGTACTCAGTATCTACATCTCAAAGAAGCTTTGACCATATCACTGTTATATATTTCAGTGTTACAGAGAATTTTAAGTACGTACACGTCCATTATTTTAAAGAGTTTGTTGATTATTTGATAAGTCAAGAAAGACATAAAACTCTTGACCAGCAAACACCTCTATGGGGTTGAGCAGCATATTTCTATGTAGACTCAATCAGCAAACACCTATGTAGCACTATTATAAACACAACCATCAGCCACCATATAAACTGAGAAGCAGACCAATACGATAATAAGACCAGTGTTAGAAGTCAAATGAACGTGAGCTCAGTCCTGCCTCTACCACTGACAAATGGTAGGCCCCTGGACATGTTAAATTATCTAGGTTTCAATTTTCATCTATAAAATAGGGATAATAATACCTATCTTGCAAATCATACTGGGATTAAATGAGATAATGATGTGAAGCATCTAACGTAGTGCTAGGCACATAGCAGGTGGTCAATATTTGGCAGTTCACCAATGGTACTTATCAGTAGCCTATTATTACTACTTAATAAATGTTAGAAGGATATCAGTAAAGCCGTTATAGATCAAATCAATACGGAAATTTATTTTAATGTTCTCTATCTTTGTTTCATTAAAAAATTTTATGTATCTTTTTCCCAAATCTGATACCCCTGAGAATCCACAGAACTCACAGTTACTGCTAGTCAAACCAATTAAGAGTAGTAACAGCAATCAGGTTTCATATTTGCCAATTCTGAACTAACAGTCATAGCTTCCTGGAGTACAGTTTTTATAAGGGCTCTACAGCACAGACGAAGATTCGCCAAGGCTTGGCAGGAAAGTAAGCCACAGGTAATTAGCAATGTCTGTCATGGGTAAGGGAAGGGGAAGCATTCACACTTGGGTCAAATATTTGCAATTTTAGAAGTCGACTATGCATGTAGACTTTTAACATTAAGACAATAACATTTCGGCGAAATCAATCTGAGTCTTTAGGAGCGTGTTTTAGATTAGAGCTACAAATGATAAAACATATTTTGAGATTTCAGTCTGCAAGCTAATTTCTGATCTGAAAAGGGGTTTTCCAAAATTAGAAATTCACCTGGAAGAAAATTTACTTGCACTTTAGTTACTTGTTACAACAAGGGAAATAAAGGGATTTTGAAACCAAGTGAACCAAACAGTGTTTATTCAGGCCATAATTCAAATTACTGACCTTCTAGCATTCACAAAAACTCCTTAAGAGTGCTGGGACTTGCACCCTAAGGATAAAATGAAAAATATCAATCAAGCATGTGAAAGCATAAAGCTGCATTCTGTTGCTTTGTTTATATAAGTGCTGTATCAATGCTATACTTAAAGTGAAGGCACCACATTAACACAGGTGGAAATTTGTCTACCCTGAAAATATATGACTAATTTGAATTTGAATCAAGTTCACGAATTCATAAATAATTATACTTAATGTAAAAGTCACCTTAACTAAAGCATCCTAAGTTGTCTTACATAGGATTTGTGAGAAATCCAAGGTGAATGCAATAATGACAACAGCCTTAAAGAGAGTTCAAAAAAATCAAATTACCCAGCAAAAGGAAAGCAAAAAAAATGCACAAAAAAATCCCAAAGAATATCTATTAGTTCTCAGCTTGTCCAAGAAATAAAACTAATGGCACTGAGTACACATGAAGTAAAAGAGTACAGTTTTGCATCTGGAACATAACAGATAGTAAGTATTTGCAGAATGCATGTCTTTTTTTTTTTTTTTGCAGGACCCTACTCCCAGCACATGGAGGTTCCCAGGCTGGGGTTGAATTGGAGGTGTAGCTGCCAGCCTAGGCCACAGCCACAGCAATGCCAGATTCGAGCCGCATCTGCAACCTACACTGCAACTCATGGCAATGGCGGATCCTTAACCCACTGAGTGAGGCCAGGAATCGAACCTGCATTTTCATGGATGATAGTCAGATTTGTTTCCACTGAGCCATGACGGGAACTCCTCAATGTCTTATTTTTAATTTGATTTGTTATAATTTTTTTAAACACAACTGGACAAATCTAAGGTTCTGAGCCTGGAATCTCACGTTATGACTCATATATGACTTTGCAGATAAATATGCCCTCTTATGAGCATCATAAGTCTGACATTTTCAATTATCCATTCAGAAGAAAATAAAATAATTAAAATATGGTAAAGTTAGCGAATCAAAAAAACAAAAGTTCACCATTTCACTTAGAGGGGAGCCCACACAGTATTCGTATATAGGTCTCCTAAGGAGACCGGAAAGTTAATGTTAGGGGACATTTACTGAACACTTCTCATATGCACTATGTTAAAGCACTGTCCATGAATCATCTCATTTAACTACCTAGTAAGCATTATCACTATCTTTGTTTTATAAGGAAACTGAGGCTCAAGAGAGGTGACAAAGGCGGTATTGGAACCAGATATATCTATTCATTCATTCATTCAACAAATATTAGTTAACAACTACTGCGTGTCAGACACTACTCTAAACACTAGGGAATACTGATGAATTAAGACAAAGTCTCTACCCTCAGTAACAGTAGGCTCCATGGGAAAAACAGGAAATAAATACACAATATAATGTTAACTTCTTATTAAGTATAATGAATAAAAATAAAAGAGTAAAGGAAAAAAGGACAGGGACTGGAGGTGGGTGCTCTGTTACATTATAACTCAAATGCCAAAAACAGCAGAGGAGAAGGGGGGAGAGAATTACTGATAAAATCGATCCATCAAAGAAGGCAGTAAAAAAATTACAAAAGTAGATCTAAAAATTCTTAAGAGTATAGCAGGCTGATGACATATTATAGGACTGACCCTGAAAGTAATAAGTCTAACATATGAAAAATGGTATTCAGAAAGATTACCTTGGAGTCATCAAATACAAATGCAAAAAATATGTTCAGTGTAACATTTAAGAAGTCACCAAAAATAGTCAATTTCTATATATTAAGGGGTAAGCTTCAGTTAACTGATAAATTCATTACTTGAAACAGCTCATTCTCAACAGGGCAAATAAATTTTTTTTTAAAGTTCACTGACTTCACTTATAGATGAACTCCCTTCTACTAAACATTTTTTTATATAGGTCTACCAAAGAAGACTGGAAACTTAATAATGTTAGGTCTGCTTTCCATAAAATATTTATAAAGGAAGGGACCTAACATTTTTTGAGTACATACATTATGCTGTACTTTAAAATACCCAATCTCATTTAATTCACAATAACCTTATAAAACTGGCATTATTCTCATCTCACAGATGGGTAAACAAATAAAGACTAATTTATCTCAGGTCATAGCGGAGAGCTATGATTCCAACCAAGGTCTCTTTGGCTACAATAATTCTTGGTTGATTTTTTTTTTTTATTTGGCCATGCCCATGGCATGTGGAAGTTCCCAAGCCAGGGATCAAACCTATGCCACAGCAGTGACCCAAGACACAGCAATGATAACACTGACCCTTAACCTACTAGGCCACCAGGTAACTCCCTTAGTTGATTTTTAATACAAACTATGCCTCATCCTACTACTGAAGCTAGAATTATATTCCACAAATTAACTCATTTATCATTTCTAGTTTTTTTAAGAAAATTAATTTTTTATAAATCATATAGTGATATCTTCCCAGGAAACTTAAGGTTTTTTAAATGCAATTATCATGAACCTGACAATTCAAAACTAGGAAAGACCATCTACTGAAAACAAGAATTTACCTCTACTCCTTCCCCTAAATCTTTCTAAAACTATATGAAGTGATTTTTTTTTAAAGGGGAAGAGATGCATGAACCCCGAAGGTCAAAAATGGAAAGGAGACAATAGCTATCAAGTTTTGGAAAGTGGAAAACAGACAAGTAGCAACTGATCAAGCATATCCACGAAAGTAGAAACCTAAGACACCAAACAAAACAAAAACAAGACACCTTTCAGAGAACCCCAGAAAAAATTCAGCAATTCAAGAATCAGATACTTCTGAAGTAGGGGTAAAAGTGGGACTAGACGGATTTCCTGTTGTGGCTCAGTGGGGTACAAACCTGACCAGTATCCAAGAGGATGCGGGTTAGATCTGCAGCCTCGCTGATTAGGTTAAGGATCTGGCATTGCAGACACGGCTCGGATCCCAAGTTGCCTTGGCTGCGGAATAGGCCAGTAGCTGCACTTCCAATTTGACCCCTAGCATGGGAGCTTTCATACGATCAGGTAAGGCCCTAAAAAGCAAAAAAATTTTAAAAAAGTGGGACTTAGAAAGAGGAAAATTAGTTGAAAATCTGTTTAAACAGCATTAAGATCCCCAGCCATCTTCCTCCATCCTAAAGGAAGACTACTGGTCTTTAGTCTTTCCTAAAGGAAGATTCTTGAGGGAAATACTGAATCCAAGGGAATCTGATAAGAGGGGTTAAATAATGTCTATATACTGAATGATGAGACTACCCAGCCTTCTCCCTCTCATTGCTCTCGAAAGACTGGCAAACAGGTTGGCTACTCTAGGCAAAAGCCTGGAAGATTCTTTAGAACCTGGCTACTCCATGAAAAAGCCCTAATGAGAATAAAAATCAGTGGAGGTAAAGGGTTAGCAAATGTTTATCAACAGAACAGCGCATCCAGGTCAACCTACAATAAAAGTCACAACATGTCCCACCCTACACACAGATTTCTATCAGCTTTTTAGTGCCCGATTCCATACATAAGCAGATAACCAGCATTTAAGGAAAGTGAAATGAAAGAAAGAGATCAAAATGAATAGATAATAGAAATTTACAAGTAAGAGAGAAAACATGAAAGAAGAAACATGAAAAAAAATTACCATGAATATCATAAGAAAAGAGAATATATAGTCTATGAAAGAGCAAGACGCTACTAAAAAAAAAAAAAAAAGGGAAGAGGAACTTTCAGAGAACAAGAAAAAGTTACAGTGGGTTAAGAATCTGACTGAAGTAGCTCAGGTCTCTGCTGAGAGGTGGGTTTGAGTTCTAGCCCAGAACAGAGGGTTAAAGATCTGGCATTGCTGCAGCTGTGATGTAGGTCACAGCTGCAGCTCAGATTCAGTCCCTGGCCCAGGGACGTCCATACGCCTCACAGCCATTTAAAAAAAAAAAAAAAAAAGACAGCAAAAATGAAAATTCCCAAAGGAGTTCCCGCTGTATCTAATGCTGCCTCTAAGGTGCAATGGTTTGATCTCCAGCCCAGCACAGTGGGTTAAGAATCTAGCATTGCGGTAGCTGTAGCATAAGTCACAGCTGTGGACTGGATTCGATCCCTGGCCTGGGTACTTCCATAATGCTTTGAGTGCAGCCACAAAAAAACAAAAAAAAAATCTCCAGAGAAATAATGTAATGAAGGACAAAGTTAAAAAGTAAAGAAAACAATACTTATAGAGCACTTACTATGTGCTAAGCTCTATTCTAACAGTTTGGTATTTATTATCTCATTTATTTATACCCAAAAACCCTACAAAATAGATATATTATTTTTCCTATTTTACAAGAAAAAAGCTTAGGTCTAGAGTTTAGTTTTCCCAGTCATGTAACTAGTAAATGGCAAAAAAATCGGATTCAAATTCAAGAAGTCTAATTCCAAAATCCAGGCTTTTAGACACTCTACTATAGTAGAAAGAAAAAGAAAACAAATGGAAAAAGAGAAATGAGAAAAAAATGAAAGGCTCAATCTAGGCATTCAAGATCAGAATAACAGGTGACCCAAAAAGAGAACAGAGAAAAATTAAAGAAACAATTCAAGAAATTTCCCAGGATTGAAGGATGATATGAGTAACTAGAATGACAGGGGCCATTGAGCATGCAACCCAATAGATAAAATAAAGACCCACACCAAGGAAAATCACCTTGAAATTACAGAACTCTGATAATTACTAAGAGTTTTCCAAGAGAAAAAGAGGATCTGGAATTAGAATGGCATTACTGGGCTTCTCAAAAGCAACGCTGGAAGCCAAGAGCCAAAGGAGCAATACATTCAAATTTCTCAAGGAAAATGACCTTCCACCTAGGGTATTCACCTAGCTAAACTCACAGCAAGACAGTAGAAGGGTAAAATAAAGAAATTTTCAGTCTACCATGCAAGGTCTCAAAAGCTTTACTTTCCATTCACCCTGTATACCGAGAAGCTACTAGAGGATATGCTCCAGAAAATTAGTAAATAAACCAAGAAAGAGGAAGGTCAGAATGATGGTGGAATGAGATCTCAGAAATAAAGGTGTTTAACAAGCATCCAGATTAGTGTGGGAAGTTACAGGGTTCTAATAACAAAACTGACAGAATACTGATGATTTGAACATACTGAGCGAAGAGTTTAGAAATGAATTAATGATAGCATATAAAGAAGTCAGAAAGATCACCACAATTATTCACTTAATCGCATTCTTCCTCTCTTCTATGAAACATCTAACTCTGACAACTTCATTACTGTCATTATAAAAACTGAGTTCCTAAAGGTAAAGTTGTCTAAACACAGGCTAAAAAAATCCTTTATAATCCTTTTTAATTTTTTTCTAACTGGAATTACAATAATGAAATGCAAACAAGTCTTAGATCTGCCAGCTGTATCATATTAGGCAAGTTATTTGGCATCTCTGAGCCCAATCTACAAAAATATATACAAAAAGTAAAATACTACTTTCCATCCCAAAGCTTTATGTACCGAATTAAAGGAAGAGATGTGAACATTCCCAGCACAATGCCAAGCACATAGTAAGCACTCAGTATATGTTTGTTAAATACACTGAATCATACTAAATCAACAATTGGCAGACAGAGACTCCCTCCACCACATACCTTCTGTGTGGTTGTGTTTGTCGTCTGTGTTGACGGTTTGGTGAAGGTTATTTTCACAGGAGACATGTGGGGTGGCAAGGAGTTGGCAATGCTCTGCATGATGTTGCTCATCTTGGGACTGCCACTCACAGGCACAGTGATTGTCTTCGAGACGGGAACAACAGCCTTTGGAACTTCCTTTAGGACAACGGGGGAGGAACTGGAAGAGTTTGTTCGCCTTCGTTTTCTAGGTTTTTCATCTTCATCCGAACAGCTAACACCTGAAAGGCAATGACAGTATTGCCTTTACAGCAATATAACCTTGTATCTATAGCAATCTAACCTTGTATTTTATACTTTCAAGTCATTTTGTCATTAGTCATCTTTGCTTCATGCCCAGACAGTAAGTCCTATGAATCCTTCCTCAGAGAAGCTGTCTCTGAATGCCTTCCCTTCTTTCCTTAACCCTACACGGCTCTCTGAGGCCTTCTTATCTCCAGCCTGTATTTTAGCAACAACCTCCTAAAAGGTGTACATCTCTCCACTTTCATTCTATTCTTCATCCTACTACCAGTTACAAAATCTCACACCTAATCATGCCAATGCCCTGCCTCAAACCCTTCAGCAGTCATTATCTCCCTACAAGATGAGGAACAAAATTCACTGTCACATCATTAAAGCTTCCATATCTTTTTAAGAACACAAGAACCTATTCCACTCAGTCCTGCACCCTTATTATAATCTGGCACACTGAACTGCTCACCATTCCCCAAAACCACCTTATCACATCTTCTGTCCCACCCAGAGCCTCTCTATACTATCATTCTTTGGGGAATACCACACACCATCAATGACCTCTTCATCTTCCAGCAGTCATCATCCTGCAAGCCATCTCCTCAGTGAAGCTTTCCCTTACTCTTTAAGCAAAGCTAAGCCACATCTCCTCTGGGCTTAAAGAGCACTTAGTACATTCTCTTCTGTATCACTTATCCTATGGCAATGTGGCTGTCAGCTGCACATCTCCTATTATTAAGGGGCTCCCAAAAGACAATGACGAAGTCTTACTGGTTTGTTTCCCTAGTATAGTGCCTTGACATAGGAAGTTAGATGAATGATTATACCTCAAACTAATGTTGCCTGTGTGACTTCTGAGAATAAAGCAATAAACTTCCTATTATTTCGAACTACAAATTATGTGAAATGGTTTCTTCATGTTTGGGATTCACTTTCAATGTTTTAAAAAAAATTAAAAAACAGACCTTCACAGTTATTTTTAAAGACCATCTTGACTAAATCCAGAGAAATCAGATATAAACTTACAAGATTCTTATTTTTTTCTTCATGCACTAAAGCCTCAATTGTTTCCGTACTTTTTAAAAAAAGCAAATGAGAAACATAAAACCTTGCAATATATATAGAAAATCTCTACAGACCTGACATTTATAAAAGCATACACCATGACTCATGGAAATGGTAATAAAACATAACCCCTTATACCTTCAACTTTTAGACTCTAATTTAAACAAGGCTGACAATAACCTAAAATCATTTCTGTCTAAAATAGCAAAGTCTACCTCTAAAAGTTACAAAGAATTCCAGTTAATAACTATATTGAGAAAAATGAAAGTCAAATATTAATGATTTCCAGTTGATATCAAAAGCAAAACAATACTGGCAATACAGACATTAAAAACAAAAAATGACATCAAACTGCTTCACAGGGTAGAATCAAAGGGTTAAAAACTGCAAACAAACTTCAAAAAATTACAGTCAACTAGAAATATGAAAGATGGACTCTCTAGAATGCTTCACTGAATTTAATAGTTGGAAGTTACATAAATAATTTTTAAAAACACTACCAAGATTCCAAGTATAGGAGTAAACACTGAAAAAAATCACAAACAATTCCTTTAGTTTCTACTCACATTTTTATTCCATGAAAATGAAACCCTGGAGGATAGCATTCTTCTGCTATTCCCCACAGAAAACAAAAAAAGAAGTAATTTCTCAACCCCCAGAACTGATAAAAAGCAATATAAATCTAAGTTATGTGTGGGAGTTCCCTTCGTGGCTCAGTGGTTAAGGAATCCAACTAAGAACTATGAGGTTGCGGGTTCAATCCCTGGCCTTGCTCAGTGGGTTAAGGATCCGGCGTTGCCGTGAGCTGTGGTGAAGGTTGCAGACGCGGCTCGGATCCCGCGTTGCTGTGGCTGTGGTGTAGGCCGGTGGCTACAGCTCTTGTTAGACCCCTAGCCTGGGAACCTCCATATGCCGCAAGTGCGGCTCTACATAAAGGCAAAAAGACAAAAAAAAAAAAACCTAAGTTATGTGTAAAAAAAGGAATTATTTACAACCTTCAAGAACCAACCACTGCTAATAGTCAATGGATCAACGAATTAATCCAGGAAGGCAGATCTAATCAGAGCCTAGGCAGCAGCTTTTAGCCAAGATGGCCCTCATAACACTGAGAATATCACTTACTTTTGACATAAACAGTACTTCCACTTGGCAAGACAACTACATTGGAGGCAGGACTGGCAGGTCTTGGAGACTTAACCGTTGCTATGCTGCCACTTGGAACAGGGGTAGAGGTTGGGGTTGACGTGGTACTTGTGTAGGAATAGCAAACCACTACTGAAGGAACGATAAAAAAGTTTGCTGTTAACTTTCACCAAAACTGTCCACGCATACAGAAAAATTATTTTACCGCAGGCCAATTTTAACATTTTCATAAAATCAAAAGTTAGAGGCCAATACTAGGTATTAGGTCCACAGGTTAAAAGGTATTAATAACCTTTTCTGAAAATCATCACTTCACTGAGTATTCCCCAAGTACTTAGCAGCTGTCAACAGGTGACAATGACAATGGAGAAGAGCACAGTTACAAGGAAGTAAAGTTTGAAACTGAGAAAAACGAAAATCATTTTTCATTCAAGGCAGTTGGACAAAAGGCATGAGCTTGTATTCCTTTTTAATATTAACAGCAGTATCTATGTGGAGTGGGGATAATTTTTCCCTAACCATAGCAATTTCCAGCATGGGACCCGGAGCGAACTAATGTAAGGTTCTTTTATCATAAAAGAATTCAATAGTCACTTGCCATCTAAGCAGTGCATAATAACCAAGGTAATGACAACATCATATTTCAATTTCTTGAATAACAACAACAAGCAGGATCAGCTCCTGGGTACTATTTACTGAGTTCCATGCATTATGCTAGGTCCTTTCCATTTACACAACTAATCCTCACAACACCACATCCTTACTTTAAAGATGAGGAACCCAAGGCTCACAGAAGCTAAAAGACTTGCTGCAGATCACAAAGCAAGGAAATGGCAAACTAGGATTCAAAGATTTGACCACTGAAAATTCTATCTTCTTTCCATTCAACCAGAGCTGTTGAATAGAAAAGATAAAAAAGTGAAAAGAGAAGGAAACACCTCTGCTGCAACAAAAAAAACCAGGAACTCAATGGAGGCCAGGTTTACACACTGATAACTGTCTCTCCTTAAATATAGATTCCTTCAGCATAAAACAAAGTCTGGCATATATGAAAGGAATGTCTCATTCTGCTCCACAACCTGCTGCTAGCCAAGAAAAGACAATTCCTCAAAGTAACCTGACAACTGCATTATTCTCAGGATCATTTTCACATAACACCAAACTAAGTTACTAAAGTCAACCCAAACATATGCTCTCTCAAATTTAATATTACTTTTGGTGACCTCAGGAGAATCCAAGGATTTTTAAAGCATGTATCAACTACTAAATTAAATAACAATAAGAAAGCTTTCTCCGTTGGCCACGTGACCCCTAATAGATTCAGCACGCTGACTGGAAGAGAGAAGCAGCATATAGCATTGATTCCAAAAGACAAAAACAATCTTTCTAAAGCATCAGCTCAGCATCCTTCTCCAACAGCTAAATGACCTCTATCATCTTATTAATTTTCCACGTCACCTGTTAAGACCTTTTATCCACTTCTAACAAGGTACACCAGTATCAAAAATTCATTCAATGAAAGCTTTTTACAATTTTGTGATTAATATAATTTACACCTTAAACAAAAGGGATGTTTAATTTCAGCTGAGATTGGCAATTTCTACTTTCAGAACAAGAGTTGCTCTTTATATTTTATAACCTTTAAACATTAGAACAAAAACACATGAAAAATAAGAATACTTCTTGAAGAATCTGAGAAAAGTCATCTCTACACACAAAAATATTTTTCTACTCACCTTCCTTGCTTCCTGTTTCTGCAGGCACTGGAAGAGATGCATTGTGCTGGATAGCTGCATTGGCAACAGCATTAGCTGTTACAGTGAAGGCAGTTTGGGGAACCAGCCGAGGCATCAGAGGTACCAATCGACGACCTTCAATGGACCATTCTGAGGAGCTATTAGGTCCAGACATACTAAACAAAAAAGAAAATGCTGCTGCAAGAGTTCTCAATCGCTAAAAATGAATTAAATATATATACTCAAATATAACTTTTGAAATTATAAAAAGTGCCGAGTAAACAGGAGAGGCTTTGTTTTAAGCAAGCAAGATCAAAATTATGAACAATCAGGATTCAAGGAATTTCACAGTTAGATTTTTACACATTTTATTCCATGATCTGAATCTTATAACGAACATAAGTAAAACTATGGAAAAACTTCCCATGCCTTCTAAATAAACATCAACATTCTTTTCATTAGTTTAAATATGGTATTGCTATTGAAAGCTAGTATTTCTACAAACTTTAAGAATTTACTGTTGTAAACTAAGCTAAAAAGCATTCATAATTTCAAAACTCAGATTTTCCGTAATAATCACGGAAATTCACTGAACTTTTGCAAAAGTAGTTGAACTGCCTTCATGGCCAGAAGGTCTAAGGCTTTCAATCAAGGGAAACTGAGACAGTAAACATGGGAGACTAGGTAAAGAGGAACAGAAGAGGGCTATATATGTCATTGCATGTATCACTACCAATGTGTTATATTATTATCTTTCTTATTAAAAACAGACTAGATCTGAGGACACTGAAAGAAACCTACCACTACCTTAATTTCACTTATTTATACCATTCATCCCTTTAAGCATTTGAAGCAACTGAACTCTACACCTAAGCAGACACTAGTCTCAGTTTTACTAGAAACTTCTTGGGAATCCAAGCAGAGGTTGAAATATGAAAAGACAGTTGTTCACTTCTCTTTGCTTGGCTCCACGAAAGGCAGCTGTGTCACTTTTCCTGACTAATGATTAGTGTTGTGGCTTAAAATCCACCAAGAATCAATTTCTTTACTAAGTTGGAAATATTTCTGCACCTTTTTCAAAAGATTCTACAACCTAACCTACTAGAGTTTAAGATTCTGTATGTCCACTGATTCTTCAGATTTAGACAGAATACACAAATGCCCTTGTTAGTGGATAGCAGAGGAATGGCAGTGATGACAGTTAACATCAATCAGCACTTAGTATATGGGAGGCACTGTTGTAAACATTACATGTATTAATCACACAATTCTCTTAACAATCCAATGAAATTCCCACTTTTTAGATGGGAAAACTGACTCACCAAGAGGCTAAAAAACTTGCCTAAGGTCACACAGCTACTAAAGGTCTCTTTCAACAAGCATGTATCAGGCTACTGAAATTAACTGTTACATCACAAGTGGAAGGTATAAAAATTTTCAAGTGTGTTTTCTGTCTAACTTTTGCCCTTGATTTATACTAACAGCACTGCTGTCCAATCACTACCAGCTTTCACTGAATGGAACAGTAAATTATGACTCGAGAAGAATTTACATTCAGTTCAGAAAGCAATTTCTAGAAGTTGACAAATCCAATGGAGTTACTGTGGAAAATCTGAAAATCCTTTCAGGGTTTAGCACAGTCTCACATAGGACATAGGAAAGAAGGATTCTTAACACCCCAATAACCCTCACAAATTTATTATCATGTCATCTCCAAGTTGATGCTAGTTCTGAAACAGAGAGGTACAAACAAGAAAGAGAAACAGAAAAAGGCTACTGCATGAATTGTCAAAGGAAAAACTTCTAAAAGCTATCCAGCATTTGCTTGGCTTACTCTTATTTTGCTATCACTTTATTAGACTATCACTAATAATTTTGCTTGGTAAGAGTTTACCACACAAAGTGATGTCTACACTTACCTGGTGCATTGTTTAAATGGTGGTAGAAATTATGGAAGATTAATATTTAAAACACAGGAGTATATGCTATTAAAAAGATGGAATCTGCAGTGCAAAAGACACAACTTCAACTTTTAGAAAGATCTACAAATCTTCCAAATTTCTACTCATGCAAACATGCTCAAACATTTTTAAGTGAGTGAAGAATTAAACATCATGTTAGAATTAGATCAAAAATTCTTATTTGCTTAGTAATGAGGGTATAAATATACATTAGTTTCACAAATCATCTAAATAGAATTTTAATTTGTTTTGACTTTTTTTTTTTTAATTTTAGGGCCGCACCCGCAGCATATGGAGGTTCCCAGGCTAGGGGTCGAAATGGAGCTGTAGCTGCCAGCCTACACCACAGCCACAGCAACGCCAGATCCGAGCCGCGTCTGCGACCTACACCACAGCTCACGGCAACACCAGATCCTTAACCCACTGAGCGAGGCCAGGGATCGAACCTGCATCCTCATGGATGCTAGTCAGATTCGTTTCTGCTGAGCACGACAGGAACTCCCTGAAATAGAATTTTAAAGGTTTCTGTAAACATCTTATTCAGGGTTTCCCTGGCATACTTATGTTTCAAAGAACACATTTCTATTTATACTGAATATAGCAAGGGAGAGTAGAAACCTGGCTCCAGCCCCTTTTCTGAGAAAACTAACATGATACTAATGGAACTACCTTGGCCTTCACTTTCTTTGGTGTGCAGGGCACCAGCACGAAATCCTTATTCTCACATGGAAACTCATACAGTATCCCATGAATGTTTGGCTGATGGGGAAGGGGTTATGTTAATAGTAATTCTAGATAGCCACTTTCCTCAAACTTTAGGTGCAATGCTGGCATGAGTGGCCCAATTAAAAACTGTGAAGCCCCTTGATATTCCAGGCTTTAATACTATAATACTCTGACACGTTTCAAAACTGAATTAGAGTATCAAACTTAATAAATGGTCTTGTGCTAAAAAATAAACTCGTGTTAAGGTTCAAGCAAGGCTTTTCTTTGATCCCTGACACTCCACTCCTTTTGTTCCCACCTCCTTTGTGCTCAATCTTCTCTGCTTTCTCTTCACCTTTCAACCGCATTCCTTCTGGCCTAAGCTGCCCTTTCAAGTGGGGGAGGAGAGGGAGGGGAGAAAGGGAATGCAGTCGGTTCAGATGCATTCTTTGGCTCAAGTTACTTTTGTCAGGCTCAAAGTATGAAGCCTTCCTATAGATAATCTTTGTCACTAGGTTCTGTTGCTACTTCTGAGGGAAAGCGGGCAGAAGAGATGAACAGAATGAAGGATCTATGTCCTCCTCATCATTCCCCATTCACTGACCCTTGGGCTCAACAAGTAAATCCAAAATCTGGTCAAACTAAAACCATGATATAAAATATTAAATAAAGCAGGAGTATGGAAAGACCTAAGTAGCTTAAAATTATACACTGAAGTAAGCACTTTTCAAAAATTTAAATTCACGTATGAAAGAAATCAGAAAGGAGAGGGGGGAAAAAAGAGGAAACAGGTAGATAAAAGCCAACTCTCAATTATCCATGCTAATAGAGAGGAGGGAAAGGGAGAGGTCGAACAGATTAAAGAAATCCACATATTATCCAAAAATACTTTGGCAAATACTTATAAATTCTTCCACCAAACCTTTTCCAGGACAACTAAAAAGTAGTAAAATGACTAATTAAAATTTTCACCTCCTCTCCCTTCCCACCCTCTGACTAGAGGTACTTCCAAGCAGCAAAATAGCTAAAGGGTGGGCAGTATTAGGAGGGGGAGGAGGGGAAGAGAAGGAAAAGCAAGGGGCATGGTTAATTCATAAATGGAATACGTGCCCCTGAATAATTGAGAGCTTCAATTTTGAAATAAATACAAGAAAAAGCCTGAAATAATAATAACCTATTTGCATACCTGTAACTTGGTCTTTCACCCAAATATAAGGATAAATTCATTCTTTAAAGGGGAAAAAAGGAAAAGGAGACTAAATAAATGTTATCCTTTAAGTATGAAACTGATGCATCAACTTAAAGTTCTTTGCCCCCACAACATTGTTCCAATGCTTTTAAGATACTAATTTTGTCTCTAAGTGCCTCTGAATGCAAGCTATTATTTACTACTTTATTACCTAGCACATAATTTTCCTATTACCAGTTCTCAAATTAGAATCTAGGCTCAGTTATTATTGTTAGTATCCCAATTTAAAAGTTTAGAGCAATTTAAAGAAGGAACACATTAGTATTTGAATATTTCATCCATGTTGGCCTAACAACTAAATATTTAATATCGTTAGAGGAAAATTTCCAAATTTCCACAGTGTATACATACCTAGCACTAAAAAAAAAATCTCCAAATTCAAACAGCTTAACTTTCAAACCGGGGTAGTACCCCATTTTATCAGTTAAATAAAATGAGGAACAGTGAAGCACAGCATACAGCCAATGGATCTTTGGGGTCAATGCAAATACTGACAATTGGTTTAAAGACACTACTTCTCACATTATGGAAATACACTGAATTTGCTCCTTTAGTTTTTCGGGTTTTTTTTTCTTTTTGGCCACACCCACAGCATGTGGAAGCTCCCACACCAGGGATCAAACCCATGCCACAACAGTAACCAGTGCCACAGCAGTGACAACACCAGATCCTTCACCCGCTGAGCCACCAGGGAACTTCCCTTTAGTTTAATTTCACATTAAAGCATGAAAATAAAAAACAAATGAATTATTCTATAATACATCTTATTTTATAAAATGTTCCTAACATCTTACATTAATATTTGAAAGATAATTTCTGTTCCTCTCTGTTCTTCAGGAGGCACCATCCTCATGCATGTCTGGTAGTGCTCGATCCCTGTCTCCTACCCCCCTCGACCCCTTCTATGAAACAGTTATAACGATCTGAAACCAATTTGATAAGAATCTTTCATAATTTTATTTTGTTGGCTTTTCAAAGTTAAGATATACTGTAGTCGTATTTCTTAAAAACAGAACATATATTTTACAGTCTTTTTTCTGAATCTCAAAATACATGAAATATTGAGCTGGTTATCAAAAAAAATTGTAATTCCTATTTATAAAGCAATATACATATCAAATACCATTACAAAGAACCTCTAAGGAACTGTCGAATTTAGGGAGCACACTACTTTGTTACTGAACTTTGCTTCAAGTGAAGGAATCATCTGCTAAACTATGGAGGCCTTTAGTTATACAGAGATTACACTGTAACAGGATCTGACTTGCGTACTTAAAGTTTGCCTAACCAAATGCAAAAACATAACCAACTGAAAAACAGTTAACACAGCTATGGTCAGGCTCCCTGAGTACACAGATACTGCTATCAAGATAAAAGACTCAGGAATCTGCTACACAATAGGAAGACTGTTTCAAAACTACAGTATACTACGTCGTCATAAAAAATCAGGGGTGGTATGACTAATGGCTTACTTATGTGCAATTGTAGTTAACCGTTCATCGTTTACTGCTCTCCGAACTTCAGCACGGTGGCGTTCTGTTGAGATGCTATGAAAAAAAATAGCCATTATAGAACTCTGCCAAGCAGGCAGCTCTTTTCTATACTTTTATTCATGTTTAAGTCAACATTTTGCTTGGGGACAGGGGACAAAACTGATTTTGAAAAAGATATAGACAGGGGCTTAATATATATCTTCCAATGTTTTAAATAAAGTCATAGAAAAAGGATTCATACTTATTCTGTGTTATTGCAGAGAGAATTGGAGAATGACAAATCACAGGAAGACAAATTTAGCTTGCTATCAAGTCGGTACATCCAAAACTCAGAAATGTCAGACCATGTTCAAGATTAGCAGAGGTTCCTGTTATCTAAATATGCAAACAGCCACAGAATGACCCCTAATCACGGTTACTGAGAAGAGGATCTTGGCACTCAGAAGAAAGTCTTCCAAAGTTTAAGAATCTATAATTTTATGTTCAGTAAAAATAATAAAGTAATGAAAGTCGCAAGAAAATCTGTTTCCTATGGCTACATGCTATGAAACCTGACACCAGGATATTACTCCTTTAGTGCTCAACATTTCAGCTGTGTGTCTTCTACATTATATCATGTTACCACTCTGGTAAAAATGTGCTTATGTTGATTCCAATTAAATACAAGTTAATACTAAACAAGTGAAAAAAAGGCTATACCCATTCCATTCAGAAATAATCAATAAAATGAATACCACCCTTCAAATTATAATCTTTATTGCTAAGCTAAATCTATACCACAGACTAAATATTTAAGGGGCTGGAATTTATGAGGAAATATATACAACAAACAAAAAATATAAATTGTTAAGCATGAAGACAATAAGACTGAAGACTTAGAGTAACAACATCCCTATTTTAATGTTAATTAAATATAGGAAAAAAAATCTCTTCCCTATTTTCACTTTAAAAAATAGGACAGGAGTTCCCGTTGTGGCTCAGCGGTAACAAACCTGACTAGTATCCATGAGGATACAGGTTCGATCCCTGGCCTCACTCAGTGGGTTAAGGATCTGGTGTCGCCGTGAGCTGTGGTGTAGGTCACAGACGCGGCTTGGATCTCGCGTTGCTGTGGCTGTGGTGTAGGCCAGCAGCTACAGCTCCAATTTGACCCTAGCCTGGAAACTTCCACATGCTGCAGGTTCGGCCCCAAAAAGAAAAAAAAAAGGACAAAATGATCTTAAATTAGAAGAGAAACTTCAGCTAGAACTGAATTTTCTGAGAAAGTTCAAGATGTTAACAATAGATCAAGGCAAAGTATTAAATAACCCCTTTCACCAAAATTTTTTAGGGAATTCAAGTCCCACTCCAGTGGAAAGCTGAAGGGATAAACTATCCTGGAGGCTATGACTATGTAATTACCACCCATTTCTATAAATTGAGACAACTTTCTAGTACCTCTTTTCCCCTAACAGATGCCACTGGGCCACTCTTAATCTTCCTATCCAGTTGCTGCCAGCTCTTCTTTCCTTCACCCATGTCAAAAATCTCTCCCTTTCTCAGAAGGCCCAAACCTACGGTAATCTGCCTTAAACCTTTTCTGACTAGATTATAGAATAAGTGGAAAACTACATAATTTTCTGTAACAAAGCACACATCTGGGAAGGGATCTCTAAGTATCAACAACTTGAACACTTCTGCCTTCAATTTGAGTAAAAAATGCTGAAATTCCTCAAAATGAAATTTCTAGAGTCATGTCTCACAAACTTTTATGATAATTTACCTAAGAACTTTTGAGAGTTCTCCAAGAAGATCTTTCTTTTCCTTGGTGAGATCTCCCTGTGCCCGAAGTGCACTGATAACTCCAGCATATGCCTCCAATTCTAGAAGAAGAAAATTATTTTATCAAAATAGGCCATCAATATTTTAATTCTATGGCTACATACAGTGAAACTTCAGGGCTGGAAACATAAAAATCAATATGCAAATATTTTGTTAGTGTCCTCTCAAAATTTTTATCTAATAACAGATTAAAATGTGGCTTTTATAACCTTATTTTCTTTTTCACTGCCTCACGTAAGTCATGTATGTAAAAGGTTTAGGTAAAAAAGTCTAATGGTAAATATTTCACACCACTGAAGAACATTCAGCTCAGTTGCTACCAAAAACTGGGACCAGGTTCCAAGTGATATAATAAAGTTGGTAAGAGAAGATTTTAGCATTATTGATAAGTACCTTTGCTGACCAAAGTCTGAAATAATTCGTCAGGCTTGCCTAAGAATTCAAACTACATTCCATTCATGAACACTATGCAACTGAAAAACCATTGGAACAAGAGTCAAATAACCTGGGGAGTTTCCACTTTGGCACAATGGATTAAGAATCTGACTGCAGCAGCTCAGGTCACTGTGGAGGCATGAGTTCAATTCCCTATCTAGGGCAGTGGTTAAGGATCCATGTGCAGACTGGATTTAATCTCTGGCCTGGGAACTTCCTTATGCCATGGGTGTGGCCATTAAAAAAAAAAAAAAAAAGAGCCAAATGACCAAATTCTGGCCTCAGCACTGACACTTATTAGCTATGTAACCCTGGGCAAGTCCTTTCTCATCTCTGATTAGAAGACACCTTGCCTTCCACTTCTAAGATCCGCTGTATGTAATAAAAACCACCACCAAAATGACTATGGCAAATTAGCAAACATGAACTACTCTTACAGCAATCAGGACATAATATACTGAACCGTAATGCCAGACAGTTTCATTTCACTATCTTTCCACAGCAACAACCATTATTTAATGAAACTGTTAGTCCCTACTAATGGTTAAAATATAAAAACCAAAAAGCTCTCAGTGGCTCCCAATGAACCATGCCTGACTCTCAGAGTACTTTCTTGCGTACTACCCTTCTACAGTCCTTGCCACAATGACTCTGGGCTTGGGATGTGACTTGCTTTGGCCAACAGAACAACAGCATGAATGATGCAAACAGAAGCCTTACACACAGGGCCTCGCTCTCTTGGAACCTTGAGATCACCAAGTTGAGAAGCCCAGGATAAAAGGCCACACAGAGAGAGAGGTTCAGCTATCCCAGCTGAGCCCAGTCAGTCAACTAAGCTACCAGCTGAATAGAGCCACATAAAAGAGCTCAGGCAAGACCAGCAACCCACAGAATCATGAGAAAAAATAAAACAGTTGTTTCAAACCATTAACACTATGAAACAGGTATATCCAAACAAAATGAAATGATGGGAAATAAGTGTCCAGACTAGTTATCTTCTTACTCAATTCAAGTTACTACCAATATCTGCCAATACCTGACACACAACGGACACTGGATGTTAGCCAAATAATTAAGGCATGCATACCTGCATCCAAGGTACTACGTAATAATACAACAGCAGCCTCATTCAGTTTGTGTCATTCAGTGTTCTGACTGTCAAAAAAAACATTTATATAGAGGAGTGAGCTGACCATATTCAATAGAAATGTCTGGTCCAGATGAATGATCCCAAGTGTAAACACCCTGCATGTTCAATCTGTGTTGGACCCTACGCACGTGTCTCATCTGGTCTCTCTGCAAGGATTAGGCCCTGCTTCTCTGGAGTAAACAAGGAAACACTTTCTTCCAGGAAACATATATTTCAGTTATTATCAGGATGAAAAGTTGAGTTCGGAAAGGCCCTGGGGATAACTAATAAATAACAATACTGTAAATGTTTATGCCCCATTTATGGAATATTTCATTGAACAAATCAGCACTGAGTCCTATTATATACAGATAGTATGCTAAATCCTAGCCTTAAGAAGTTAACTCTAGAAAAAAGCTACAAGTTATCGGACAATTTGGATACAGTTTACAATACAGTAGTAAAGGCAGAGAGGAAAAACAAATCATCTAGACTAGAAGCATAACCTTTAATCAGAAAGAGAACTGTGCTCCAGGCAGGCGGGGTGGGGGCTTTGGTGGGGGAAGCAAATGTGCAAAAGGAAAAAAGAACGTGCAAGAGCAGGTAACGTTTCACAGAGACGTTAAACTTCCAGTAATAGTCAGGGACTATTTTGAGAATCTTACGCTAGAGAAAGTAAAATACCGTGTAAACATGGTTAGTCACTAACTCAAACCAAACTACCAAGTGAACACTACTACCATAAGGAACAGGCAGGAATCTTTATACGAACAAAACAGGTGCCTATCTTCAAATGATTAAAATCCAACAAGGATAAAAATGGAAAAGTAGTTTGGAGGTCAGACTAAGAGAAGCTGCTGTTTCCGGTCTACAGATGTTTTGACAGGTCTCAGTGATTGATTAAATGTGGAGGGAATGGCAGAAGAAAAGGAATCAGGCTTTTCAGTTTTCAAGATGTTTAGGAGAATGTCAATACCATAAAAAGAAACGGAGAGGTCAGAGAGAGAAAGTTTGAGGAAAAAGTTCACTTTTGGCATTTATGGTGACCAATATACTATTTCAAGCAAGTGAAATTAGGGAGTTCCTGTTGTGGCTCAGTGGTAAGGAATCTGACTAGTATTCCTGAGGGTGCAGGCTCGATCTCTGGCCTCACTCAGTGGGTTAAGAATCCAGCATTGCTCTGGGCTGTGGTGTAGGTTGCAGATGTGGCTGGGATCTGGCATTGCTGTGGCTGTGGTGTAGGCTGGTGGCTGTGGCTCCGATTCAACTCCTAGCCTAGGAACTCCCATATGCCACAGATGTGGCCCTAAAAAGCAAAAAAGGAAAAAAAAGAAATTAAATGTGACAAAGATTTTTGACATCTCAAGTTTCATTCCAAGTCTAACTAAAAAGTCATGCACAAAAAAGCAAGAGGTAGCAACCTCCCACAACACTGGAACTCAGAACACAATTATCATAGATGGCTACACAATCCAAGGCATTTTGGCTACACAATCTGAGGCATTTATTTCCTCCCCTTCATTCAATGAGAAATTCACACACTGTAAAATAACTTTCACTACCTTCCCAATCTCATTCACATTCGCGGATTTCCATTTTGATGAGTATCTTAAAATTCTGACATCAAACTTAGTTGAATTTCTGGTACTATTTTTGGTACCATTCTATTACATATTCTATTCTGTAATTCCATACTTATCCACAGAGGTATAACGAAAATAATTAACGCATGCAAATATCACAGAAAACAAAAGATTTGCCGAACTCTTTTTATAAAGCCCTAAACCCATCCCATTAAACAAACCAGCTCCATGTCAGAGTTATAGCTCAGGAATGGTAATTAAAAAAAAACAGGGGAGGGGAAAGGCAGGCTAGAAGGAAAGAAGAATTTATCTATTAAAAAGAAAGAAAATCTCCATTCCAATTTCTCTATAGTTAAGTAAAAGTTAAATATTTAGCATCTTACATGTTAAATTATTTATAAACATTTTTTTTTAATTTACAGCTAATTCTTAAAATATCTTAGCCCAATTTTTAAATATAGTACCTTCTCTAAATTTTGGATCTAGAGGTAGTGTTTGAAAGCAATTCAAAGGTTTCACTGTTATGATAATGAGCCAGTGGGTGGGGAGGAAGTCTTTCTGCAAATCACTGTCAAGGCTCACCTCCCAAAAGAAGGGTCACTGAAGATGACATTACCCTGTAGGAAGGCTGTTTTCTTTTGTACAGAAGCAGCTCTCAAGGAACATTACCCACGCAGCTCTGACTAAAATTAAGGATAAATTTAGACTTAAAGGTTACAATTTTATATTTAAACATAATCTCTTGATTCGAGGCCCCAAAGCCCAGAAATTCTAAAGCAAACATCTGCAGTTGTGATCTGTTCCTCTAATTATTTCAGCTATGAAATAAACACAAAACCAACTTTATAACTGGTAGCTAGCAAGTTACAGCAAGTGAGTTAAAAAAATCCTCAAATAGTACTAAAAGTCTGGATATAAGATTAAAGAAAAAATACATAATAAAAGAATAATTGACCAACACCCCCCCAAAAAAAGCCTCTCTAGATGTGCTAAAATACAAGGCTAAAAAGTAGTTTAAAGTAGATATCCTCATAGTGGCCTAAGGGAGAAAAAAGGGCAAAAGTTATGAGAAAGCAGGGCCAGAGTAGCTATTATTCAGATTTATTCGTAGGAATTCCCACCAAAGACTTCCTGTGAAGATTCACCTGCAAATAAATGTCTGAAAGCAACTGCTTTAAAAGACTACACATACTGAGATATCAGGCACTGGGATAGGCCCTTTTTACATACATTTCATGCACATAACAAACTTACAAGGCAGATATTACTATCCTTCATTGACAAAAGTGTCAGTAGATTAAAGGGGACTGAACAACTTGCCCTTGGATCATGTGGGTCATTAGTAACAGGACCAAGACCCCAGGTCTGTCTGAATTCAAGGTCCACATTTGCCCCTTCAAAATCATAGTTATCTAAATAATTCATATCCACTAACAAAACATTTAATGTTCTTTTTCAAATTACTTTTTCATTTACTGAGCCCCTACTATGTGCTGTCCTGAGACTGCAGTGGAAAATAAGACATAAAGATCCTTCTTGGACCTTAAGGTCTAAGGCTGCATTTCTTTTATTTCTTTTTTTTCGGGGGTCTTTTTAGGACTTCACTCGCAGCATGTGGAAGTTCCCAGGCTAGGGGTTGAATCCAAGCTGCAGCCACCCGCCTACATCACTAGTAAGGCTGCACTCCTTAACTAAGATTTTTCATTTGAACTACAGAATACTGAAAACGATTTGAGTAACTTTTTTTCCTCAATTTTTTCCATGATAATACATTACATACCATTCTAGATGCATGAAGAAAAGTTAGTTCATTACATACAATGGATGCTTTAGCATTAAGGCTTGATTCTCTCCCTAATGCTAGTTGAGAAAGGCTGCTCTAAAAGAAAAGAAGCACTAAATAATTCATTACAAGCATAAAAGGTTTTTTATTGCTGACAGTAAAATATAATTTGGGAAAGTCAGAAGAGCTTGTTAATTTAAAATTCAGAAACACTATGTAACTCACACATACATTCATGAAGGTTAAAAGTATGCTAAAGTGAGACTGGAATCCTATTCCCTGAGTTGAAAGCCTGACTCTATGACTTACTATCTGAATTCCTTTGGATTCTAAGCTGTAAAATGGGGACAAAAAAAGAAAAAAATCCTATCTTTTTGGTTTGAATGAGGATTAAATGAGATGTTGAATGTAAAGGACTCAGGACAGCCCAGTACCCCTCAAGAACTCTTAGCTGCTATTATTATGATGATGATGATTCATGCATCTACTGTATACAAAGCACTATGCTAGGCAATAGGGAAATAACAATGAGTAAGACAAGAACTATACCTCCAAAGAATTTCTAACACAGCACGAAATATGACATCCACACAAACAGCCATGACCCAAATGGAAAGGGAAAAGTATCACAGAATGGCACAAAACATCAAAAATGAAAATCATACCCAGTTTTCGAAGAATCCTTTTGCATTCATCCCTGCTGAGATCCAAAAGTGTTGGCCACACAACAGGCATTGTTGCTTCTTTTTGGTAGCCCCAAAGAGCTTGTCTTCCCTATTAAAACAAAAACCAAAAATTCAAATTAGGAAAGTATATTCAAAAGGCCACTCAACCCAGAGATCTACACACTAAGAAGTAAAACCAGTAAAAATATCTCACAATCCTATTTCACCACACTTTCCAACTTCTGACAAATGAAGAATTTACCCATTTGGGAGCTTACTATCCCAGCTTATCACAGTGGAAAGAGCAGAGGCGTTAGACACCTCTAGGTTCTAGTACAAGTTTTCAGTTTACTGGTTGTGTGATCCTGGGTAAATTGGCCTATCTGAGGATTAAGTTTTCACATCTGCAAAACAAAGGTTTTACCACTCAGTCTGTCATGAATATTAAAGACCAGTGTATGTGAAGTTCTTACCCTAGTGGCTAGCTCATTATGTAATAAATAGGTGCCACTACCTTTGAAATCCTGGGCAAGTCACTGGATTTCTGCGGGCTTTCTCACTGAGTTACATGAAATAAAATTTGTAAAGTTCCTAGGATGTAAAACGGGTTATTGGAACTTAATAACGTACTTTCTCAAATCTTAATGATAAAAGATGAATTCACACCCCGCAATCTTTAAAAAAAAAAACCATTTACCAAAAATTTAGATGTCAGGAACTTGGCCCTGGGAACTCCTTGGTCTAGAGAAAAAGACAACATAACAGCGCTGGGCGCTTGCACAATACCTGCTTAGCACACACAAGATCCGCGGTAAATATTTGTTAAACAAATAAATGAATGATTGAGAAGAGCGAGCAACCTGAATGAATGAATGAATGCATGCATGCATACACGCATGCATGAATGAATGAGCGAGCTCACTGCCTATGCCAGGAGTCAAGCACGGCCCCGTAATAACTGCTATATACCGTTCCAGGCTCTGGGGCTGTAACTCCAACTCCATGCCTGGAGTTGAGCCCCCCCTCCCCCTACTTCCCAGAGTCCTCTGAGCTGAGAACCAACCCAGGACAAGGAGAACTGGACTGCGCGCCCCAGTCGGCAGAATGACATAAAGAAAAGGGGTGGGGAGGAGGAAGAAGGGGCAGAGCCAAAGGAATCCGCTCCCTCCACAAGCCAGTCCCCGCCTCCCGACAGGATCCTGGAGGCGGCCGGCGACCGCCGGAATCAAGCACCACGTCACGGCATCCCGACGCGTCCGCGCCGGCGGACCCCGGCGCGGGGCCGGACAGCACTGGAGACCTGGGCAGAGGTTCCCGGAGCGGGCTCCGGGAACCTGAATCCTATCTAATCCTTCCCCTTGCTCAAGTGTCAAAGAGGCAAGCCCGCCCCGCCCCCTCCCCAAACACGCACTCACTCTCGCAGCACCACAACAAGAGCAGCCCGCCCACCCTCCTCACCGGTGCCGCTCAGTACCCACTTCAATGTCAAGCTTGCGACCCAAGCCCTCTCAGGACCAGTAGCCGGAGTCAGGGGCCCCAGCAGGCATCAGCGCCTCGCTCCCTCCTCAGGCAGAGAGGACAACGGAAAGAAAGAGTGGACGCTCGGACAGCCAGGCAGACGACCGAGACTTACCGGGAGGTTCCCAGAGCTGCACCCCCGCAATCCCAGCACCAGGCCTGCCAGAGTCCCCCTCAGCCCACCTTGGGAAGCCCCACGATCCCGTTAGGAGACAACGGAGGATGGGACTGGCCACCCCAAGCCGGGCTCCGAATGCTTGGTCCGGCGCTCCTCCAGACTGGCCACCCTGCCAGCTCTTCCCAGCGCCCTGTCTGAGAGTCACCCACCTGCCCGGCCTTTCTGGGCTCATCTAAAAGGCTCCTCCGCCAAAACTAGGGGACACCAGGAATTGGGTTTGTTTGCGGTGCCTCAGAAGGGGCAAGATGGCGACAGGTATCAGGGCGCAGGCGCAGCGGCGCGCTGCCAGTCGGGAGGTGTAGTTTGCCTTTCCCGCCTTTCGGAGAACGGACACCAGAAGGCCTCCATTCTCCCTGTCCCTCCTTTCCTCCAGGTTTTGAAAGGAAAGGAGAGACCTCGCAGGGAGTGCTGGGAGTTGTGGTCCGAGCCCAAACTCCCCTCTCTTTCGTTCTCAGTGTGCTGTCGCACGCGCAAGGGAGGCTGGGATTGTAGTTTCCTTGGCGTCTCCTCCAACCCCCCCCTCGCCGCTTCTCGCGCCTCTCCTCCGGCTGCCCCCTCTGAGCCAATGGGCTGCGCTCTCTGCTACGTGTGGCGTCACACGTACCGGTCAAGATGGCGTCGCGGATGGAGCTGAGGCTTCCCGGCGACCTTTACCCTGTTGGGGGGGAGGCGGGTGTAGGGACAGTGGGAGAGAAGCTTCATGCAGGTATCGCCCTATAGGGTTAGGATTGGATTCCTCAAGAGCCTAGAGACAATTATCAGCGGCTTCCAGCCCTGCCAGCCGCAGCTCGAGGAGAGAGAATCCACGCTGCGAGACCTGTCACAGTGGACGACGCAGTTGCGCGTACCCGATCTGGGGGTTGCAGAATTGCAAGTGGAGAAGGGGAATTCGAGCGTTCTCTACTTCTGGTTTCTCCCGGTGTCAAGTGGGAATGATAGTGCTCTATCTGTCAGAGGCAAGAAAGTAAAGGCGTTTGTTTGAGGCCCTGCGACGTGGTAGGTTCACTCTTCAGCCTTTGTTCTTATTTAACCATAGAACAATTATGTGAAGAGGGTATTGTGGCTCTTATTTTACAGATGAGAAAAAGGGCCCACTGTAGAGTTAATGCCAGAGATCAAAGCCAGTTGTTGAAGGTCCATTCAAGCATTGTGACTGCTCTCCCTTGTAATTTTGTACTTAAGGAAACATCGAATCTGATTTAAAAAAAAAAAAAACCCTCAAGTGGGAAGGAGTGTTTCCTTGTAAAATGTTAGGTTAATATTACCCTATGGGCATGTTGTGATGTAGAGCATAGAAGAAAGTTGTTTGTAAATTTTGGACCGCTGTACGAATTTGTGAGACTGTTCATGTCCTTGAATGGAGATATAAGTTACAAAGAGAGAATAAATTAACAGCACATGTGTACTACTTGCTCATTAGCTAAAAATCTTTTCTAAGAGCCGTGAAAATTGTTATTGTTAAGAACTCTTGGAGTTCCCGTCGTGGCGCAGTGGGAACGAATCTGACTAGGAACCATGAGGTTGCGGGTTCGATCCCTGGCCTTGCTCAGTGGGTTAAGGATCCGGCGTTGCCATGAGCTGTAGTGTAGGTCACAGCCGTGGCTCAGGTCCCGTGTTACTGTGGCTCTGGCATAGGCTGGCAGCTCAGATTCAACCCATAGCCTGGGAACTTCCATATGCTGTGAGTGCAGCCCTAAAAAAAGACAAAAAAAGAACTCTTGGAAAGATGGTAAATGACACTTTAATAGAAGACTTTGTAGTTTAACATAAATTGTTTGAGGTGAGGCTCATAGTGTCTTCGTGAGGCAAGTATGATTAAGATTACCTGGTACTAGGAATGAGAAGAACACAGATACTCAAGAACTCACCAAATTTCACAGAGCTAGGAATTGAAGGGAGTTGGGCTTTATAATCCCAGGTCTTCTGACTTCAAGTGTCTTCCTCTATGATGGATGTCATCGTGACAGGTGGTGGAGTAGAAGTGAAAAGACAAGCTGCTTTCCAAAGATAAAACTGACCCTGACCATAATAAGTAGTGTATGAATCAAGAATTATTATAGCTTATTCTTATGCTTGCTAAGTGCCAAGTACTGTTTTAAGCATTTCAAACATTAATTCATTCCATCCTTAAAACAACTTTATGACTTAGAAACTATTATTGCTAATTACAAATGAGGAAACTGAGATATAGGAAGGAGGTTAAAAAGCTTGCCTGAAGTTACCCATTTTAAGTAACGTGTAAACCCAGGATTTAAACCAAAGCAGCTTGACTCTAGAGTCTGCTCTAGGTTAGTGGTTCTCAAAACTTCGAAGTTCAAAGAACCAGCTGAGTATTTTGTTAAAATGCACATCTTGGGTGGTTGCTGGTGGCTCAATGGTTAAGGATCTGGATTGTCACTTCTGTGGCGCAGATTCGATCCCTGGCCAGGGAACTTCTGCATACTGCGAGTGCAGCCAAAAAAGATAAAATAAGGGACACGTTTGCAATGAGGAGGTTTGAGCAGGGCCTAAGGTCCTATATTTCTAACAGACTCTTCAAGTGATGGTGCTCTGGCTCAGCTGCTACCTCTAATCTCCTGCACGTCCTCCCTTTCCTTGTAACCATAGTTGTCTTTTGCAGCCAGAAACTTCCTTCCTCAGGCTGCCTCTGACTGTTCCATATTCCCAGACGTTTCCACCATGAAATTCTCTTATTTAAGGATCAGACTCAAACTTTACCCTCAAGCGTATTATCCTGCCCCTACCTTTCCTTCTAGGAGAGACAAGCATTCTCGCCTCTGCTCCTATACCACTTACTGTACATCTTGTTGCAGAACTGAGAACATTGGGTTACGGTCATTTGTTTGAAAAATCTTTCCCTTCCTTTTTTTGTCTTTTTAGGGCCGCACCCAAAGCATATGGAGGTTCCCAGGCTAGGGGTCAAATCGGAGCTGTAGCTGCTGGCCTACACCACAGCGACAGCAACACCAGAACCAAGCTATGTCTGCAACCTACACCACGGCTCACGGCAACGCTGAATCCTTAACCCACTCAGCAAGGCAAGGGATCGAACCTGCGTCCTCATGGATGCTAGTCAGATTTGTTTCTGCTGAGTCACGATGGGACTCCTTGAAAATCTTTCTGACCAGAAAGTGAGCTGTATATGGAGAGGAGCCAGGTCTGTGCACTCCTGAGCCTAGCACTTAAGAATAATGGCTAATACTTATCTAGGGCTTTCTCTGTTCCAGATGCTGTTACATATGTAATAACCTTATTTAATCTCCACAATAGCCTTATGAGACACATTATTACCTCCATTTTATGGATGAAGAAACTAAGGCACAGAGATGTCAAAGTAGTTTGCCCAAAGTAACAAGCTCGTAAGAAGCAGGACCATGATTTCAAGAAAAGGTACTTTGACTGCAGGAAATGTGTGGTTAAAAATAAAAATGAGGCGTTCCCGTCGTGGCTCAATGGTTAATGAATCCAACTAGGAACTATGAGGTTGCGGGATTAATCCCCGGCCTCCTCAATGGGTTAAGGATCCGACGTTGCCATGAGCTGTGGTGTGGGTTGCAGACGTGGTTCGGATCCTGCGTTGCTATGACTGTTGTGCAGGCAGCTGCAGCTCTGATTGGACCCCTAGCCTGGGAACCTCCATATGCCACGAGTTCAGCCCTAGAAAAGGCAAAAAGACAAAAAAAAAAAAAAAGATCTACCTTCCACATACTTGCAAAGAGGACAAACCTAGTATTTTGCTAAGTGAGAGTCTACCTACCTGTGGTCTGGGAAATTGTATTAGAGTATTATACCTATCTCAAATTTTATTCCTTTATTGACTTTCTTGGAACAAACCTCTTCAACATTCCTACCATCCACCATTCTAATCTTGTAGAACTGTGTTGAAGGTGGATTTCACCATTATAAAAAATATCTCCTAAGCTTCTATGGTAGCAAATCGAAATGGATAAGACTTTAGAGATTCATTTGCTTAAAAAAAAACACATGAAAACAAAACTGAGGTCCAGAGAAGCCGAATGAGTTAACCAGAGTCTTACCGGAATTTCATGGCAGGACTGGGACCAGAAACCAGCCCTTTTGACTTATATCATGCAGCTCTTTCCACTATATCACACTTAGATTCTTGCTATCAGAAAGTTTTATTATCAAACTGGTGATAGCCAAGATGTGTGCTAAAAAGGGGAATGGCAAGACCAAATTAAAAAAAAAGTAAAACTTCAAATAGTAGATCAAAATAAGTGGATTTGGGGGAGAGAAAAGAAAGAAGGAAAGTAAACTGGAGATAACTGGCAATTACATATCCAGGCTCAATGGAGGATGGGAAGTGCATTGAACAATATAGAACAGGTTAAAAAGGGTAAAAGATCTGGCCACTCCCTTGTTGAGTGCCTCCATTTCTCTCCCCTACTGTCCATTCAGTTCTGTAGTCCCTACTTACTAAGTGGCTGACCCCATTATTTTCATAGGCTGATGATGAGGCCTTATCGCCTGTGTGTAATGGACCTTTTTACCAACCCTCATTCTCTAAAGGAGCCTCTCTGTACTCCTTGCCTGGCCAGCACATGTGCCATACTGCCACTGCTGTCAGGGTTAGTTTTCTAAATTTCAAAGCATATGTCAAAAAAAAAAAAGGGTGGAGGGGAGTTCTCATTGTGTCTCAGCGGAAACGAACCAGACTAGTATCCACGAGGCTGCGGGTTCAATCCCTGGCCACCTTCAGTGGGGTAAGGATCCAACATTGCTGCAAGCTGAAGTGTAGGTTGCAGATATGGCTCGGATCCCATGTTGCTGCAGCTGTGGTGTAGGCTGGTAGCTGTAGCTCCAATTTGACCCCTAGCATGGGAACTTCCATATGCCGCCGGTAAAGCCCTAAAAAAAAAAAGAATGTCTGCCCCCTGCATACAACTTGGGAGGCTCCCAGATACTAGCAGAAGAAAATTCCAGCTTTTTAATAAGCAAACCCATGTTAATTCAAAGAAACGTCCTTCCACATCTAACCTCCTAGAGCACTGCTGTCACCTCATAAGTGTATCCAAAATCTAGTGTTTTCCTTAAGTTCATTGCTTCCCTTGAAGCTCATTCAAATAGAGTTCTTTCTTCTCCCCACCCCCCATCTTCAATATCCTGAACCAGAATTAAGACTGGCATTCTCCTGACTTGTCACTACTGTCTGTATTAAGGCTTTCACCGTCAAGCCATGCAGACTCCATTCCACCCTCATTCCATCACTCTAGGGAGGAAAGGATCTTAAGGAGCAGACTTCTTTAAACTTTTTTATTAAAGTATAGTTGATTCACAATGTTGTGCCAATTTCTGCTGTACAGCAGAATGACCCAGCCGTGTGTGTGTGTGTGTGTGTGTGTGTGTGTATGTATATATATATATATATGTACATACATACATATACACACATTCCTTTTCTTGAGTCATCTTCCATCATGGTCAGTCCTAAGAAGGAGAAGCTTTTTAATAGTCTGCTGTCATCAGCTTAGATCACCCCATTGTTTTCTTGGCCTGTGTACTCCTGGAAAGGCATAAAAACCTTTGCCCAGAATTGCCATTCATCCACCTCTTTCTTTGACCACATCCTGTACTTTGTTTTCCAGAACTGTTCCACCTCTGAAATCAGTAGCCAAGGTATTCCACACTCAAAACAAAATTTTCTTTTGTTGCATATTACTCCTTTATCCTCACCAGACCTGCTCTACAACTTCAGTGAAATCTGTAGTCTACAGTCTCCCACTTCTATATCTGTTCCCTCTGGTTTTGCTTTCTTCCCTTTCTGCCCTGGACTCCATGATGATTTATGGCAAACTCAGTCTCATGAGCACTTTCAGGTCCATTCAGCCACCTCTGTCCTTTCACATAGACTCTAAAACAGCCCTCAACCTTGGACCAGTCTCTTCCTTACATTCATTCCTTATATTCCATGTTGATATTTCTGTTAACTCTTAGTGCCTAATACATTATCCCCAGCCTTAGTGACTTAAAACAACTATATACTTTAATTTCGTAGAATTTTTGCAGTTTCTATGGGAATCAAGAGTGGCTTAGGTGGCTGGCTGGGCTCTCTAAGAGCCTGCAGTCATCTGAGGCTGACTGGGACTGGAGGACCAGCTTCCAAGGTACGTCGCTCACTCTGGCAAGGTAGTGAGGCAGGAGGTCACATACAGACTTCCTTATAAGGCTGTTGGAGCATCCCTGTGACATGGTAGCTGGCTTAAACAATTTATTTTGCTCACAGATCTCCAGTTTGGGTAAGGTTTAGTGGGCACAGCTCATCTCTACTCCTCTGGACATGACCTGGAGCAACTTGAAGTCCAGGACCTGCAGTCATCTGAGGGCTCATTCATTCGTATGATTAGCAATTGATGTTCATTGTTGCCTGGAACCTTTGCTGGCATTATCACACGTCTTCATGTGGCATCTCCACGTGGCCTAAGCTTCCTTACAACATGTGACCAGATTTCAAGGGTGAGTGACTGGAGAGAAGGAAACAAGAGGAAACTCTATCATTTTTTTTAAAAGTTCTTCCATTTATTTATTTATTTATTTTTGGGCTGCACCTGCAGCATGTAAATGTTCCTGGGTCAGGGATCGAATCTGAGCCATAGTATCTGTGACCTATGCCAAAGCTGTGGCAATGCCATATCCTTTACCCACTGTACCAGTGGGTAAAGGATTGAAATCCCGGGGATGGAACCTGTGCCACCACAGAGAAACACCAGATCATTAACCTGCCGTGTCACATTGAGAACGCCTAAGACGTTTTTTGTTTGGGATTTTTTTTTCCATTTTTTTTTTTTTGGCCATGCCCACAGCATGTGGAATTTCCCAGGCTAGGGGTCAAATCAGACCTGCAGCTGCCAACCTACACCACAGCTGCAGCAACAAGGGATCCAAGCCATGCTTGCGACCACCACAGCTCAAGGCAGTGCCAGATCCTTAACCCACTGAGTGAGACCGGGGATCGAACCTATGTCCTTATGGATGCTAGTCAGATTTGCTTCCACTGAGCCATGATGGGAAGTCCCTACAGTGGGAACTCTTGAAACTATATCATTTTAACGATCAAGCTATGGAAGTCAGCATTATTTCTGCCATACTCTTGATTGGAACAGTCAAGCCCACCCAGGTTCAAGGGGAAGGGGCATAGATTCCTTTCTTCCTGATGGAAGAGTAGGGTTCTGAAAGAACACGTGGGACCAGAAATATTGCTGTGGCCATTTTCAGGAAATGTACTCTCTCCACAACAAATCGTGTGCCTCTTATATGCCAAACACACTCATCCTTTCCTCCCAGAACCCAAAGTCTCTTCACATTATGACAGCAGGCCTGGCTGCTCAGAGACCAGGAGGTTGCAGTCATACTGTGAAATTCCACATATGTAAAGTTCAAAAGCAACCAAATATTATCTATGTTACAGAAGTCTGAAAAGTACATACCTCTAGGGGAGCAACTACTTGAATGTAGGAAGCTATAAATGTTCATTATCTTGGTCTGGGTATGGGTTATATGGGTAGATATGCACATATAAAAGTTTACCAAGCTGTACATGTATGATTTACGTAGGTTATACCTCAATAAAAAAAATAAAAGGGCAGTACGGTGGTAGATACAAGTCTTTTCACGTTGGTCAAAACCTATGGCATGTACAACACCAAGAGTGAACCCTAAAGTAAACTGTGGCGTTTGGGTGATAATGATGTGTCAGTGTAGGTTCACCGACTGTAGCAATTGTACCACTCTGGTGTGGGATGTTGACAGTGAGGGAGGATAGGGAGGAAATGAGAACTTTTTCACTCAGTTTTGCTGTAAATCTAAAGCTGCTCTAAAAAATCTAACACTGCTTAAAAAAAAAAAAGATGTTACGTAAGAAGAATTGAGGACTTCTCGCTATGGGGCAGGGGGACATGGGGCACCTCTGCAGTGCCAGCAAGCTGGTTCAATCCCCACCCGGCACAGTGGGTTAAATGGTCCGGTGTTGCCACAGCTGCAACTGCGGCTCAGATCTGATCCCTGGTCCAGGAACTACATATGCTGCAGGGTGGCTGATAAAACGATTGAAAAAAAAGCTACCTGTGCCAGTTAGGGGCTGTGTGTGTGTGTGTGTGTGTATGTGTGAGAGAGAGATAATAGATGAATTCACCTATAGATGGGTGAATGAGGGAGAGAGGGAGGGAGGGAGATGATCTGAGGAACAATGGAAAATTTGGTTCACTTAAAAGTATAGTCCTGGGGTAGTTCTAGCTTCAGGCATTACTGAATCCAGAGATTCTAACAGGGCCAGTCTCAGCGCCTCTGCATCCCTCAGCTCTCTTCTGCTGTGTTGGCTTCATTCTCAGGCTCCATATGTTGGCTCCCAGCAGTTCCAGGCTTATATCATCCCCCTGCTTACAGTCCCAGCAGAAGAGATCACATGCCGTCTCTTCCAATAGTCTTATCGAAAGTCTTCTTGCTCTGTTGCTCTTGGCTCCATCTGGATCATGTGCCTGTCCTGGAAGTATGGCCAGGGGAATGTAATGTCGTGATTTGCCAGGCCTAAACCACATGTTACTCTCTGGGAAAGAAGGGAGAGTGTGGATATCACAAAGCTCAGGGAATGGGTGTGAGGGTGGGCTCGGTTGCCCTTAGGAGAGTTAGGGTCCTAAAGAACTAGCATTAAAGAATGCTAAACAGCAAACATAGAGATGCTTACTAAATAAACAATGGCTGTGTGTGATACGAGGCATAAAAATGTTCATACCCTTTGATACAGGATTCCCATTAGTGGGAATAATCTAAAATATGGGGAAGCTTTTATTTATGATTTTCAATGTTAAATTTAAATTAAAATTTCAAATTTTAATTTCAATTTATATTCAAATTTAAATTTAATTTCAAATTTTAATTTCAGTGCTCTCTGAAAAGTTGACAATTTAATTATCTTACATTAGGGGGATATTTATGTATCCCACAGATCTATTTCAGTACATAGTCATTTAAGATGAAAATTACAAATAATTAACTCGAGGAATATGCTTTTGATAAGTTGGAAAAGCATATACATAGAAATATGTTTTTAAATAATAGTAATAATGAAAGAAAACATGCCAAAACAATAACACATTAGAGTAGTAGAACCATAAATGATTCTTTTCCTTTTACTATACTGCCATTGTTTTCCTTTAGGTATATACATTATTGTCATGCTTTAATGTATTTAGTAAAACTCCATCCTGTCTTACTAAGACTGTGGCATTCTCTGAAGTGTAGAGAGGAGCTACGGTAAAGAAACCACTACATCGGAGTTCCTGTTGTGGCTCAGTGGTTAACGAATCCGACTAGGAACCATGAGGTTGTGGGTTCGATCCCTGGCGTCGCTAAGTGGGTTAAGGATCCGTCATTGCTGTGAGCTGTGGTGTAGGTTGCAGACGCGGCTCAGATCCCACATTACTGGGGCTGTGCTGTAGGCCAGCGGCTACAGCTCCTGTTAGACCCCTAGCCTGGGAACCTCCATATGCCGCAAGTGTGGCCCTAGAAAAGGCAAAAAGAAAAAAAAAGAAACCACTACATCAGTTGCCCAGTGATTCTGGTTAAGATCAGAGATCCTCAGAGATAGAAGAACCTCAGAGATACTCCTTTTCAACCCCCATTTTACAGAAGAGATGCCTGAGACCCAGGTAGGGAAAATAACCTGTACAGAATCCTATAGGAACCAGGGAACAGGTTCCTTGATTTTCAGGCTTAACATTTCCTACACCGATTGAACCAGTCAAGGAGGATTTGGATTTTGGTGAGCGTGTCTGCTTTCCTGAAAACCCATCCTCAAGTTCAAGTTGATATCCAGCCTTCAAATTGCTAATTCAGACTAAAGCAGTTATCTTGTTGTTGGGAAAGCGATGTTCTTCAAAGAATGCTCAGGAGCTCCCGTGGTACAGCGGGTTAAGGATCCGGCATTGTCTCCATGGTGGCACGGGTTCGATCCTCAGCCTGGTGCAGTGGGTCAAGGATCCAGTGTTGCTGCAGCTGTGGCGTAGGTCAGCAGCTGCAGCTTGGATTCAGTCCTTGGCTCGGGAATTTCCATAATGCAGCGAGTGCAGAAAAACAAACAAAATCCTAGCCCTTTCAATCCTTCCCTTTGGCATCCTTGCTAGCAACTTGGTGAATAAATGCCAAGGAAGCCCAGATCTGACTCAATTAAATGGGCCAAAGTTTACTTCTTTGGGGTATCAGCTTATCCATTCAGTGAATGTCAGCCCCTGAATATATGAACATGAATAAGGTGCAACCATCATCCTCCCGGAGCTCATGGTTGAGTGGGGAAGTTGGACACCTGTGGAGAGCTCCATATACCGTAGGAGAACGAGATAACGGAATGTTCGCAAAGGTGTTTAAGAAGGGATCAGGGACAGAAGGGTTATTTCCATCACAGAAAGCTTCCTAACAGACATAGCGTCTGGGCTGGGCCTCAGGACAACAAGGTTTTACCAGGCAGAGAAGTGAGGAGAGGATATTAAGGATGTCACAGCAGAGGAAACAGGAGAAGCAGAAAAGGACACGTAGAAGCGAAATGAGGGCTATGGGGCCCTCAGTGGTCCTCAGCCAGGAGTACTTGTCAGAACAACTGGGGGAGTTCTATCAAATTTCCAAAGATTGTGAGGTTCCCCCTTAGCCCAAAACTTCTCGTCTATCCCCTTAATAATTACCACCATCCCTCACAAGAGAGCACCATACCTCCTAACACAGGTTATTGCCATTCAATCCACACTGGAACCCATGTGGCAAAAATATTGTCTGTGCTCTGGATGGCGATTTGACACTGATTAATGACCTGATCATTAGGAAGCCGTAGGGAATTGCAAATGAAAATAGAAACAGAGACATAATCTCACCTGTGAAGTTTTTCCTAGTTCATTTTCCAAAAAAACAGCTTAGGTTCACCCCGGTGCTAAGGTGCCTCGGGTGAGGAGCTGATGATAATCATTAATTATCCAAGGGGAGATCCAAGATATTTCAAAAAGATGGAAGTAATAACCCTGTCGGAAATGGAAATCAGTTATCATGGGGGAGGGGAGAGAAATCCAAACATAATATCCAACTTGTCTTCACCTCAGAGAGTTTCCAGCTGTTTATGACGTTCTGCTACGATTTGCCAGAGATGAAATGCATTTTTTTTTTTTAACTCTGCTCCAGCCAGCGGAATGAAAGGCTTGGAGCCGTATTCTCTTTCAGGAGGTGTTGAGCACTTGTGAAGTCTGCAGAGAAATGGTAGAAGGTGTCTGCTTTCTTGTCAGTTCCAGGGAAGGTTTTTTCCCCCTCGTAAGTCTGGGATGGATCACTCTTTTCTAAGTGAGCCAGTGGAGGACCAGGTCAGGTCTCTCATGGGTTGAAAGGGCACTTGTTGAGATGCTATGGGCTTTAAACTTGTCACGTCGAGGTCAGCAGTTCAAATCCAAGCCGTGCTCAAGGCAGAGGTAATAAAGGAACACACGCTTTTGGAGAGCCTGGGAATATATGTGTTGAGAAATGATTGTGGGAAGGAAATGGTCCAAATGATGCTTATGTGAGTATGCTCATGTACACACACACACACACACACACACACACACTGAGCTGAAGTGTACAAGGCAGTCAGTGGTGGTAGCAGTTATCTCACCAGATTCACAGGTGTTTGAGTTCGGAATCCCCAGCACTGTTGAGTGAATTACTGAATGGTGTGTTGAACGTGAGAAAATAGTGGTGTGGACATGTGGCCGTGTCTTCCCACAGTGACCCCAGACTGCCGAAGTTTCCCCAGGCAGTCCTTACACCTGCATGCTCTGCCCTGGGGCTGTTCTCCTTCCATTCTTGCTCGACCTGCAATGCTTTTTACCCCGTCCCTTCATCCACTCCCTGGCCTTTTGAAGCCTACAAAGTCCTTCTTAATCTTTATAGTCCATCTCAAATGTCTTTTGAAAATAATTCTCCAAGCACAGATAGGAGCAGAGCATGTTTTTGGAAGTCAGGAAGTTTGGGGTTGGAATCCAATTCCACCTCTTTCAAGTTCTTAGACAAGTTACCTCACTTCTTTATGCCTCTGTTTCCTCCAGGTCAGTTTTGGGGAAGATTTAAAGCGATAACATATGTACGGTGCCTCGCTCAGTGACCAGCACAGGATAGATTATCAGCAACTGAGTTCCCTTCCCTGGTCACTTTCCTCCCCCAAACCCAGCTCAGTGCTTTTAGGTCCCTCTGCCTGTATGTTCTCTAATGTTTCCATTAGACTTCTTCCCCGCTCCCCTGCCCCCTACTCCCTCATGGGGTATCATAGCTCCCTCCTCTCTTCTGTAGTGCTTTGTTTATGCCTGTTCTCTAGCTCTCAGAAGAAGCTGACTTGTGCTATAACTCACTGTATGTCCCTCCCCGTTCTGCTGAAAATGCCTCGAGGGCAGTGTCAGCAACTACGTTAGGGACCAGCTTAGGACAGACATTCCATAAATGGTTGTCTAATTGAAACAACATTGAACCTTGCTTTCCAGGAGGCAAAGTGAGCATGCAGCATGCCTTCTCCTAACCAGTGCTGAATGGTCTAAGTAGCAAGGAAGAAATTCCCCTGCAATTAAGTGGTTCGGAGTCGATTTCTGTCGGTCCAGCCCAAGCGAACAAGGCTTCCTCTTGCAGATGTCTTTGTATCTCTCATTTCAAACTCGGCCCGACCAGAGGAGCATCCCATAAGGGTAACAACATATCTATATAATTTTTTTTTCTGATCTGATTAGAGTGTGAAATACTTGCTTTGGAGAAAATGCACAAGAATGAGGTTTTTCTCTGTTATTTGGAAGGGGGAGAAGGGGAGGGAGAAAGAGGAAAATCGAAGCCAGAGGAAAATCTGTTGTAGCCCAGGAGAGGAACACACATAGCCAACACAGCAGTTACTGTCCTGGGTCAAAACTTCAGAGCCTGAGCCATAAAGGACTCCATACATTTTGCATCGATCTTAGGAAAGGAATTAAACAGAAGCAAAAGCAAAAAACAAGCAAAATATCTTCCCCAGGAGTTCCTGTTGTGGTGCAGTGCAAACAAATCCTACTAGTAACCATGAGGTTGCAGGTTCGATCCCTGGCCTCGCTCAGTGGGTTAAGGATCTGGCATTGCTGTGAGCTGTGGTGTAGGTTGCAGACGAGGCTCGGATCCCATGTTGCTGTGGCTGTGGCCAGCAGCTGTAGCTCCGGCAACTTCGACCCCTAGCCCAGGAACTTCCATATGCCATGAGTTCGATCCTAAAAGAAAAAAAAAACAACAAAAAAAAGCAACAACAACAACAAAACACACAAAAATACCTCTTCCCCAGAAACTATTCTTTCAGTGAAAGCTATACCAGTGAACTGGAAGTAACCTAAAAATTCAATCCAATTCAGCTCATATTTACCGAATTACTAAGTGCAGGGGCATTGGAGTTATAGAGATATTGGTAAAGACAGACTTTTAACCTTAGTCTGTTCTTCTCTCCGCTCAATTATTTTCATCCTTAGGAAAAACACAGTATTTCAGTCATTGTTTAATTAAGCAAGCAGAACTGCTCTGAATGATGGGATAAGGGATTTGTTTTAGAAATTGGAACTTACACAGTTGTGGGAGGAGTGGGGGTAGTGCAGCTCTGAAAGCGGACGGGGCGGGGGTCAGTGGAGTCCCAAACCAGTCAGTCCCAGAAGAAGCTGAACTCACCCCACTGCTGAATGGGGCTGTGATAGGGAGCTGATAGAGAAGTCTAAGGGGGAGGTCTGGGGGTGCATAGCCACCGTCTGGTAGTGGGCTTGGAGCTCTTCTTGGCCAGCACAGTCAGCCGCCGCTAGAGCTGGCTGTGGAGTGGAGGAGCGTGAAGACGAGCTGGAAGCTGCCGGCCCTTCCATGTGTGCTATTGCTGTAACTGACCCCCATGACTCCAGACACCAGTGGCCACTCCCAAATCTCAAGCAACTCTCCTTTTTAAATCGAATGAACCACACAGCTGCAGCTTAACCAAGCTGACACACACACATTTCCTCCTTCATCGTGGAGTCATTTGTCTTCTCCCAGTTTACTGCTATGGCAAAGGAGTGGGCTTTTAAATATCACAGGCCTGGATTCTAATCCTCCCTAGCTGTGTGACTGCAGGTAAATTACATTTCGGGACCTTAATGCATCAGGAGCCCTTGCTCTGTGCTGCCATCGCCCCTGGGCTTCTCTCTGCAGTAGCATTTATTTCATTTCCTGTCACTATCTATTTGCGCATCCATTTCTTCCACCAGACCACAAGCTCAAGCCCAGGCATCATATCTGATTCTGCTCTGTAGCTACAGTACTGACAGAGCCTGGCACAGAATAGTGCCCAACAGATGCTTGCTGAGAATGAATCCTTGAAACGGAGAAGAGAAACTCATCGGGCTATCTATCCCAGGTGAGATAGCAGAGCCCAGCACGGAGATGTTAAGGCAGTGAGGCCCTTTTCTGTCCCTATCACAATCTCAGCACTCTGTAAAAACAGGCTTCAGACACCCTTACTTCATAGCTTCTGTCTTAAACGATTCCACTTCCTAGCCTGTTTTAATCATCCTGATTCCTGGCTCCCAGGCTTGCCTTCTCTTTATCACCTACCATCACCTCTTGGTATATTACTTGAAATGGCCAAGCTTGTGGCTCTCTATCTTGCTTGAATTTTTTTTTAATTTAATTTAATTTTTTTGCTTTTTAGGGCCGAACCCATGGCATATGGAGGTTCCCAGACTAGGGTTCAAATCGGAGCCATGGCTGCTGGCCTGCACCATAGCACACAGCAACACTGGATCCTTAACCCACTGAGAGAGGCCAGGGATCGAACCTGCAATCTCATGGTTCCTAGTCAGATTCGTTTTTGCTGTGCCACAACGGGAACTCCATTTTTTTTTTTTTTAAATGACTGCACCCATGGCATATGCACGTACCTGGGCCAGGGGTTGAACTTGAGCCACAGATGCACCCAACACCTGAGCTGCAGCAACACTGGATCCTTTAACCCACTCTGCCAGGCTGGGGATTAAGCCCATAGCTCCGCAGCTACCCAAGCCGCTGCATCCTTCTTCACCCGCTGTACTACAGTAGGAACTGAGTAAGCTATTTCTACTTTCTTGGCATATTTCTCACTCGCCTACCCTAGTTTCTCAGGTCAGAGACTGAAAATTCCTGCCCTCAGGGAGTTCTCAGGCTGGCTAACAGCACACAAGGAAACCAACAGTTCCAGGACAGAAACTGATGGTGAGAGGTCTGGTTGAAGTATGCGTAGGATGCTGTGGGAGCAAGTTACTGAGGGGGAGAAACAATGACTCGTGCGAAGAGAAAGGTAGCTGTCCGAGGGAAATACCGTTTGACCTGGGTCTTGAGAAATTTCTTAAGAGGGTCCCAGGCAGAGGAAGAGAGGGCATGTGTTACAGATGGAAACTGGCTTTGCAGGAGGTGTGAAGAGGGATCGAGAGCAAGGTCTGGGGGCTGCAGGTGGGTTGGCGTGGTGGGGAGAGCTTGGAAGCATGGTTGGGAAGTGGAGAGAAACGAGCCAACATTTTCAAACTGGAGGACTTCAAGTAAAATTCTGGGTCACCAGCTTCTGCTGAAATATCAGACGCAATGGCCACACACAGCAGGCTGTCATTCTCACATGAGCTGAGTGTTGTTTGTCCTTCTTAGAGCCAGAGGTGTTTTATAACTTGCTAGTCTCCACCACACCCTTTGTTATCCCTCTGGCACTCTCGGTTTTCATTAAGGAAAGAAATAGTTCTTAGCGCTCACCTCACGTCTCTGTGAAAAGTGGGGAGGTAGGGGGGTCAGACCGGGCATTCCAAAAAACGGGGACTAGCTGTGAAAGTGAAGAGACTATCTGTTGGAGAACTGCAGCTTTCTCTTACACCCAGGCCCCTTCACTCGTTGATATGACCTGCAGGGTTTGCTATATAAAGAGTGATGACTTCATGGGGCCACCTGACTTTTCATAAAACCTTGCAGTGTTCACAGGCCATCAAGAAGGAATGTGACAGGGGTGCTAGTCTTACAGAAGGTGTAGGACACATGTGCATGTCTGGCCAGGGCTTGTCGAAGAGAAGCCAATGCTGACTCTCAGAGCCTCAAATAGGTGATGAATCAAGTAGGGCGGAACTGAGAGGTCTCAGAGAAGAGCTTATCCATAGCCCAAAGGCAGCGAATGGCAGGAGTTTGCAGCCAGTGACAGCGTGGAGGAAATGCAACACACACACCCCTTCTAGATCCAGAGCCAGCAGATCAAGCTGTCCCCAGTAATCATGCAGAACTGGCCCAGCTTCTTAGTAAGAGGGTTACTGGATCCTTCAGAAACCCCCATGGTCCTCGCATCCTGGGACTGACCATACTGCACATTCCAAGTACGATCTAAGGCCTCCAGACTTCCCAGAGCCTGGAACTCCTGCTCTGAGCTCCTCGCAGCTGGCGGAGAGGCTGCTTTGAGCTCTTTGGGGCCCCTTGTCTTCAGTGATAATTCTCTGCAGCTTGGCTCTGGCAGGCTTACCTCCTCTCCCTGTGTAACTGATCCTCTAGCTCTGTCAACACCTCTGCTGCGTACACCGTGACATGTGTGAGCCTTGAGCCGGGCAGGAACCCTCAGAGTGAGGTGTCAGTTTCTTCCGAGGCCATCAAAGCCACCTTTCTGCAGTTTGCAAGACACTTGGGCTCTGCTGGTCAGAAAGCAGTGCCTTCACTAGGTAAGGGAGAAGGGATCCTTAAATCTTCAGATCGATCTCCCCAACCTCCATCTTTTCCCACATTAATTCTGCTTGTATTGGCTGAATTAACATACACTAAAACATCATGCTAAGCATGTTCTGTTTCTGATCAAAAGCCTTTATTGTCTCCTCATTTCCTGCCAAATTCAAGCCAAGTCAGCTGCCCTGGCATGATGGAACTTTCTCAGGATGATCTCAGATGCTTTTCTAGGCTTTTTGCCTGCTGTAAACACCAAACACTTCAGCCGGAATAACACTTACCATGCTCTGCAGACACAGAGCTTTCTTGCCTTGGTTCTTCTCCTCCTTTCTTCCTGCCCATTTCTGCCTGTCTAAAGCCCGCTCATTTTACAAATCTAACCTCAAAGCCACCTTCAGTATCCCTGATGGCTCCAATCACATGTCGCCTCTTCTTGCTTGGGGATTCCTGTCCTACACTGTATTTTCCTTGTTAAACCTTGGGCATAGTCTCCTTACTTTAATTACATGGCCCTATGCCCCAACCTTCTTGCTAGACTGAGCTTAGACAATAGCGGTCATGCGTATCCTGTGTCACTAGCCATGGCCAGAGCCTGGTAAATGTAAGGTGCTCAGAAATACTTATTTGGAGTTCCCGTTGTGGCTCAATGGTAATGAACCTGACTAGTATCCATTAGGACACGGGTTTGATCCCTGGCCTCGCTCAGTGGGTTTAGGATCCGGTGTTGCCTTGAGCTGTGGTGTAGGTCACAGACACGTCTCAGATCCCACATGGCTGTGGCTGTGGGGTAGGCTGGCAGGTGCCGCTCCAATTCGACCCGTAGCCTGGGAACCTCCATATGCTGAGGGTGTGGTCCTGAAAAGGCAAAAGACAAAAAAAGAAAGAAAGAAGGAAGGAAGGAAGGAAGGAAAGAAAGAAAGAAAGAAAGAAAGAAAGAAAGAAAGAAAGAAAGAAAGAGAGAGAAAGATACTTGTTTCACTTGATTGTTTTCCTCCCTCTCGCCATATTATCTGAAAAAGAACCTTCTTGGTACCTCTCAGGTAAACCTGGATTCTTTAGCAAAGGAATGGATCTTAGCTGTTATTTTGTCTAATCCTGAGTTTAATGAAAGGAACCTCTTCCTGACATCCCTGCTTCCCTGCTAGGGGATAATGCAAAGGAATTTCCTCCTGGGACATTTGGAAAGTAATTAGGTCCATCCAAGTAAAACCAAATACCTGGGGCAAGAGAGGAATGTTATATACAGAAGCTTTCGAGTTAGTCCAGTTGTGTCTCATTGGAAGCCAGGCTGTCCCTTCAAGCAGGTGTTCTCAAGCTGCAGGGGCAGGAAGGCCCCAGACTGCAGGTAACAGGACTCAGAGCAAGCCAACTCATGCATGTGTCTGGGTCTCTTTTGGTTGCAACTATCCTGCCTTGCACCCTGTGGCTGCCCCTCCTCCTCCTAAGGGGGGGTCATCATATCTTAAGTACCACATATCATGGATTCGAGTTTCTGAGGATTTCAACCCAGAAACTGGGAGGCAATGAAATGTGGAAGAGCAATCATGGTCTTTGAAGCCAGCCAAACCAGCTTTGGTTTTCATTTTCTTGCTTAGTATGATGTAGTTAAGAACTCTGGCTCTGGAGCTAGGCAGAACTAGGTTCAAATACTGTTCTACCATTTCCTACCTCTGTGACTAAGGACAGATTACTCTGAGCCCTCATTTTCTAATATGTAAAATAGGGACAATAACACCACCCCCAGTGATTTTTAATGACAAACGATAAAGTACATGGGTATCAGCTAGAATGTCTTTAGCCGCAAATAACAAATAAAAACTCAAAATAGCTGAAACAATTAAGAAAATGTATCTCACCAAACAAAAAGTGTAGCAGTAGGGAAGTTACAGGATTGGTTAATTCACCAGGGACTCAGATTTGTTCGTCTTTATGCTCTTCCAGCCTCAGCTTGTAGGCTTCCCTAGGCTGGCTGTCCTTATGATCATAAGATGACTGCCACAGTCCGAACATCACATCCTGGCACTACAAAAGCAGAAGAGGGTTATCTCTTTTGTGTTTTTTTAAGAGTAAGCATACTTCTCCCTGGTGTTATCACAGAACACCCTCTCCCTTCAAAGTCTTTACATACGCTACTTCCTCACTGCCGCGCCCTTTCTCATCTTTGGTTAGACTAGCAGGGTCGGAAGCCTTTCACCCAATTACTGACAAAATAGGATCACCATGTTTGGCTTGACCAGTCATACTGGAGAGAGCATCCCCTTTCCTTGGGGTTGACTATCTGAACAAAACTAGAATTCTGCGAGCAGAGAAGACGGATGGGATGGTTGTTATGTAGGCAGCCCACAGTGTCCATTACAGCATGGAATCTGGCACATAGTAAGCACTGAAAATATATTAGCTGTTGTTCTTCTATTAGCTGTGTGAACTTACTCAAGTCAGACATCTCCTAGAGGGCCAATTTTCTCACCTGTAAAGTGGGAATAGAATTATCTAATTTGTTAGATGGTTATTAAATCAAATGAGGTGACATATGTAAAGTCTTTGGTGCTTAGTAAATGTGGCTATTTTATTATAGTTGTAACATAATTGTTGCCAGAGGACATGGGCAGCAGGCTGAGGTCTCCTACAAAAGTTCCTGGGATTGGCCTTAGCCTGAAAGAGTCAAAAGCCTCAGCATGAGAAGCAGCTCATATCTATGTTCTAGAGTTGTGATTGTGTGATTAGTCTGCTGTACCTAATCCTTCAGGAAGAGTTATCTGTGCCCAATAGTTCTCACTTTGTGTCAGGAGACCCTGTTAAGACAATGAGCCCACTGCCCTGGCACTCTTGCCTCTAGAGGGCATCGGAGGCCTCCCCTACTCAAGAGTTTGATGGCCTAAGACCTAAAACCCATCCACCGCCAAGAGCTCTCACTTCTTGGCCTTTGAGCCCTCAGCTGAGGAGGGGAGCTTGATGGGCAGGAACCAGCTTCTCCGCAGCACCTAGGACTAAAGCTCGTCACATCCAGGTTCCCATCCTAGCTCTTCCACTTACTAGCAGTGTGACCTGGGGCAGAGCTCTTTCTTTTTGTCATTTTCCTGGCCTTGAGTACAGGGATGATGATGTAATGCCCATTCATAGAATTATGGTAAAGATTATATTGGATGGTGCTGATACATAAAGCTTTTCAACTTGAGTGTGGCTTAATAAACAGTGCCTATATTCTTATAAGTACTCAATAACCACTTGCTGATTGATTACAGAAGGTGAATTCGTGCACATATGCACTTGAAGACAGTGATTTTTTTTTTGTCTTTTTGCCTTTTTTTATCTAGAGCCGCACCCGCGGCATATGGAGGTTCCCAGGCTCGGGGTCTAACAGGAGCTGTAGCCGCTGGCCTTCGCCACAGCCAGAGCAACGCAGGATCCAAGCTGCATCTGCAACCTACACCACAGCTCACGGCAACGCCAGATCCTTAACCCATTGAGCAAGGCCAGGGATCAAACCCGCAACCTCATGGTTCCTAGTCGGATTCATTAACCACTGAGCCACGATGGGAACTCCAAGACAGTGATATTTAACCTAAGTCTAATGCTTATACTTTTTCAAAAACTTAATTTTCCTAGTAGAGGTAGAAATAAGCCTTAGCCTTACTTTTACACATGATGATACTGAGGCCAGAGAGTAAGAACTCTGTCTGGATCACATAGCAAGTTAATGGCAGAGCAAGGATTTGGACCCATGTAACTCTGACGCCAAAACCCCATACTCTTGCACTGACCTATCTTTCCCTCTTTACCTGGTCGTTTAATCTGCTCGTTTAACCTCCTCGGTGACCACACCTCCCACGGTCCCTCCTCACCGACGTGGTCCCTCTAGCCCCTGAGTTCCTAGAGCACTTGCTTGAACCTCCCATCAGTTCACACTTATGTGTACATCCAATTAGGCAGGTCATAAACCTGGGCTCGCCCTTGACCCTTCTCTCTCTCTCTCTCTCTCTCTCTCTCTCTCCTCACATCTAATAGGTTACTAATATCTCTTATTTCTGCCCTTTTTTTTTTTTTTTTGCTTTTTAGAGCTGTGCTCTCAGCATATGGAAGTTCCAGGCTAGGAGTCAAATTGCTGCAGCTGCTGGCCTGCACCACAGCCACAGCAATGTGGGATCCGAGCCACATCTGTGACCTACACCACAGCTCATGGCAACACTGGATCCCTAACCCACTGAGCGAGGCCAGGGATTGAACCCGCATCCTCTTGGATACTAATCAGGTTCATTAGCACTGAGCCACAACGGGAACTCCATTTCTGCCTTTTAAATAAACCTGAAATTGTTACATGCTTCTCTTTCCCCACTACCACCATGTTTCCAGCCTCCAACACCCGTCCGTGTCGCAGTCTGGTGAGACCCTTCTGGTCTCCCTGCCCCCGTACGTTCTCCAGAATGGTATTTCCGACAGAGAAAGCAGCCCATGTCAGTCCTACACCTAAAACTCCTTCAGAGCACGAGGACGCCTCATCTTTCATCACTTTCCCTTCACATTCTGGACACTGGTCTCTCGGAATGACCCGCCGTCTCTGAAGAGACACCTTGTCTCTCCCCTCCAAGCCCTTGCATGTGCTGCTTGCTCTGCCAGGATCCATGCCACCCCTACTCCCAGGCTTGCCTGGAAAACCCCTCCTCATCCTTCACGATGAAGTTCAGGAAACACCCCCTCTTTCTCCACCTCCTACCCACAACTCAGGTGACCCGGAAGCAACTGCACTTACTGCTCTCACTGCACTGATCCCCCCGGATGGTAACCGTCCTCCGCTTCCCCTTCCTTACCGCTGGGTTGTTGAGGGCAGGGTCCCAGCGTATTCAGATGAGTCGTGTGCGCAAGTGTTATTTCTGCCCTGAAGTCTTATTAGTGAAAAGGGGCTCCGCGATTTCCAGGGAAGTTGCCTCGGGTGTTGGGTGGAGCCCCAAACAGCCCACGTTCACCTTCCCTCTCTCTTCACCCCCAGAATCCCAACCATGACGAAATAGCATGATGACTTGCTTCCTTGGGGGCTTCCACCAAGTAGAGCATTTCAATAAACAAACAATAAAAGTGTGGAACAAATGAGAGAGGGAAATGTAGGCCCTCAAGAGGAGGATTGAAATCCGACTTGGCAAGAGGCTGTGAATGATTCTAAGGCTGATAGATTTATGACCGGGAATTTTGTGTTTCCACATGGACCTCGCCTGCCTCTGTTATGCTAACAGGCAGGGCTGGACACAGAGTGGGAGTGATTTGGAGGAGATAGGAGACCTAGATTCTTTCCACTTGGAAAGAGCTTGGAGTTTGTACATTCCATCTTCAGACATAGGGCTCCTGAATGGTCTTAGGGGGGTACAGATGCTTTAGGCACACATGTGCTCTTTCTCTGCTCTCCTTCTCTCTTACACAACACACACACACACACTTTCACACCTATATGTAAGGATCAATTAAAAAAAAAAAAAAACTTGGTCACATTCTCATGCTTCCCCAGGAAATTAGAAAAGCAGCGAGTTCCCGTTGTGGCTCAGCAGGTTAAGAACTCAACATAGTATCCATGAGAATGCAGGTTCTATCCCTGGCCTCACTCAGTGGGTTAAGGATCTGGCATTGCCTTAAGCTGGGACATGGGTCGTGGATTCTGCTCGGATCTGGCATTGCTGTGGCTGTGGTATAGGCCGGCACCTGCAGCTCTGATTCAACCCCTAGCCTGGGAACTTTCATATGCCTTGGGTATGGCCCTAAAAATTAGAAAAAAAGAAAAGCGAGGGAGTTTGCACTGCGACACAGTGGGTTAATGATCCAGCTTGTCTCTGGAGAGGCACCTGTGTGATCCTCAGCCCCCAAGCAGCACAGCGGGTTAAGGATCCAGCGTTGCTGCAGGTGTGGGTCAGATTCGATCCCTGGCCTAGGAAATTCCATATGCCCCAGGAGTGGCCAATAAAACAAAACAAAACAGTAACATTAGAGACGCGTAAGCATTTTTATTTGGGGGGGGCGCTCAGTTGGATTCAGGCATTTCAGATTCTCCTATTTGTCTAAGTCAAACCAACCATTTCCATTCTGAGTCTTAGGATTCCATTCTTTCCCATTCATGCCCTGACTTTCATCTAAAAAAACCCGAGAGGGAGTTCCCGTCATGGCTCAGTGGGTTAAGAACCCAACAACTATCCATGAGGATGCGGGTACAATCCCTGGCCTCACTCAACGAGTTAAGGATCTGGCGTTGCTGTGAGCTGTGGTGTAAACTGCAGATGCAGCTTGGATTCCACATTGCTGTAGTTGTAGTGTCGGCCGGCAGCTACAGCTCTGATTTAACCCCTAATCTGGGAACTTCCATATGCCCTGGGTGTGGCCCTAAAAAGACAAATAAATAATTTTTAAAAATCGAAAAATAAAAAACCTGAAGAACCTATGGATTCCAGTAACATTATAATTGGGCAGCCACACTATCAAAGTTTGAATCTGCTTTTCAGTTATATTAGTCCTGAAGCCATAATAGGTAAAAAGTTATTTTAGCGCCATAGCAGAAGCTCTCAGTTTCTCTAAATGTGCCTAGAACTGAGAGTTGGGAACTCTGAGCTTGTGATTTTCTTTCCATAAGCCTCCCAGAGCAGTCAGAAGCAGCCAACCCATCTCAAAATCCTTGTCGTCCTAATTGCCACCGTAACAGTCATTTCAGCAGCGATTTGGTCTCCCAGAGACAGGCATTCGGCATTTCACCCCAAGTAATCACAAGTGATGGTTTAAGTAATTCCTTTGCTGTTGCATGTCATGGATTTCTGGTAACTGGGGAGGCAGTCCACCAGGGGCCCCAAGGGTCCTGTACCTCCTTGCTGCAAGTGCCAAACTGCACCGTGCTCAGACACTGGGTCATTTCTGTAACTAGTCTCAAAGTCACTTATGTAGATCAAGGTCACCGCAGCATGACCATTGTACAGCTCTCTCTCTCTCTCTCCGTTTCTCTCTCTTTTTTTTTTTTTTTGTCTTTTTTTGCCTTTATCTAGAGCCGCACCTGCGGCATATGGAGGTTCCCAGGCTAAGGGTCCAATAGGAGCTGCAGCTGCCGGCCTTCGCCGAAGCCACAGCAACGTGGGATCTAAGCCACGCCTGCAGCCTACACCACAGCTCACGGCAACGCCGGATCCTTAACCCACTGAGCAAGGCCAGGGATTGAACCCGCAACCTCATGGTTCTTAGACAGATTCATTAACCACTGAGCTGCGAAGGGAACTCTGTTGTACAGCTCTTCACTCCAAAAGGCGCTTAGCCCTTGCGCAGGGCTCCTCAGTGACCCTGCCACCCCAGTGCCTGGGTAACTGCCGTCTGGCCCCACTGCATTACCGCACGGGACCCGAGGGTGAGCAAACCAGGCACACCATATGCTGTTGTTCCTGCGGTTTGAGATGCTGCGAAATATACCATCTTTCTCTGATCCACTGAACGCGTCTACTTTCAGGATCTGCGGAGTATGGCAAACCGGCTTGGAGTCCTATTAACTCTTTGCCACCTTCCATGAGGTCAGGGCTCTTCCCTGACACAGTATCCCATTTTCCACTGACAGCAAGGTCATTGCTGAATTGAAGCCCAATCAGGTTTATATAACGGTCCCAGAGCCCCATCTTTGAGGGTCAGTTTCCCACAACCGCTTTCCATATCAATTCCTGTTCCAGCCAGTGTCCAGTCAGTGACACGAGTCATTCGAGGTCTGTGATGTCCAGTACAGAAGCCATTAGCCTCACGTGCCTATTTACATTTAAATTATTAAAATTTAAAGTGATTAAAAAGTCAGCTCCTCAGTCACACTAGCCACATTTCAAGAGTTCAGTTGCTACATATTCCCAGTAGATACCACCCTGGTCAATGCAGTTAGGACATTTCTGTCATCACAGAACATTCTATGGGACAGCACTGCTCAGGATCATTTCAAGCATAAAGGAATTTAAAGCAGCAAATTGTTGGGCATGTGGCAGTAGCCCAAGGAGGAAAGGACTTAGGAGGGTTAGAAGAGAAAAAGGGAGACCAGGACCCTGCCGTCACCCTGGAAAACCAGCCCGCAGTAGGTACCGATCTCTTAAGGGTGCTGCTGCGGAAGTGTCACCCGAAAGGGTGACAAGATGATGGCTTCTTCCTTCCACATCCTTTCAGTCTCCTGCCAAAAGCTTCCATCTGGAAAAGGAAGCTTAAAAAATGCAACTTGCAAGTTTCTACATTTCTTGTAATACTAAAGAGAGCAAAGAGGGATGGAGCTGTATCTTAGAGCAAACGAACAACTACAGAGTCAGGGTTTTATCGATAATAATACTATCAGGAGGCACCAGGACTTCTTACATCCATTCCCTTATCTCTCGCACCTGACCCCCTGCCCTTTATGTTCCAGCTACACAGCATTGCTCTCAATTCTGCTCTGAAACCCGGTGACCTTGCTGCTCCTCAGGCCTTGCAGATACTGTTCCCTCTGCCTGGAGCACACTTTCCCTTGCTCATCACCCAGCTGGCTATTCTCGTCCTTCAGATGTCAGGTCACTTGTCACTTTCTCTGACAGACTTTCAACGACCTTTCCAATTTGTCTAAACTAGCCTCATCCCCCCACCTCCTACCCCAGCCATCAAGTCATCCTGTTTATTTTTTCGGGTTGGGGGGGCCATGCCCACAGCATGCAGAAGTCCCAGGCCAGGGATTTTTTTCTTTATTTCTTTCCTTTTTTTTTTCTTTTTACCTTTTCTAGGGCTGAACTCACAGCATATGGAGGTTCCCAGGCTAGGGGTACAATCATAGCTGTACCTGCCGGCCTATGCCACAGCCACAGCAACGCCGGATCTGAGCCGCGCCTGTGACCTACACCACAGCTCGCGGCAACGCTGGATCCTTAACCCACTGAGCAAGGCCAGGGATCGAACCTGCAACCTCATGGTTCCTAGTCGGATTCGTTAACCCCTGAGCCACGATGGGAACTCCTTTTTCTTTCTTTCTGTTTTTTTTTGGTTTCTGGGCCACGGATTGACCGGAGCCACAGCAGAGACAACACCAGACTCTTAACCCGCTGGGCCACCAGGAAACTCCTTCATCCTGTTTATTCTATAGTCCTTGTTTCAAATGAAAATTATCTTCTGTGTTTATTCTCTGTCTCCCTTCACTAGAATATTTTCCCTTCAGGAAAACAGAGGGCTTGTGTGTCTTGTTTGGTGCTTTATTCTGGCGTTTGGAACAGTGGCTGGCATGTAAGAGGCCCTCAATAAATATATAGCGTCTGGGAGTTCCTGTAGTGGTGCAGCAGAAACAAACCCAACTTAGAGCCATGAGGTTTGCAGGGTCGATCCCTGGCCTCACTCAGTCGGTTAAGGATCTGGCATTGCCATGAGCTGTGGTGTAGGTCGCAGATGTGGCTTGGATCCCACGTTGCTGTGGCTGTGGTGTAGGCTGGCCCCTGAGCTCTGATTAGACCCCTGGCCTGGGAACCTCCGTATGCTGTGAGTGCGGCCCTATAAAAGCAAAATATATATATGAATGAGTAGTTTCCATCCATTCTTCAGGTCTGAAATTTCTCCTGTCTCTCTAGCTGGCTAAGGTATTTCTGCTTTGTGTTCTAGAAAGAACCCATAAATCTCCCACTGTGACACTTAAAACTACTATAGTTACTTATATCTAATCACTTGCTGGACTTAAACACAGGGAAAGCAGGGACTATGTCTTTCTTCACACTTGAGCTCCCAGTGTCTAGTACAGTGCCCGGGATATAGCTGAAAGTGAGAAATTACTTGATGGATTTGGATTGGGAGAAGATTTAGTGATGGGTCTATTGAAACTAAGCAAAAGAAAACAACAAGCAATTATTAACTCTGGAAAAACTCCAGGAAAAATCATGACAAAAGTGGAAATGCAGTTACAAAGCCCTATATGGCTTGACTATGAATAATATTTACGGTGTCATAATCAGAGTCAACAGGACTGTATTAGTTCTATTAGACTATAAGCTGTTAATGTTATGATAGTTTTCTGTACTGGATAGTAAGTAATAGCTCCCCCAAGCCCCCTGAGTACCCCACTACCACTGTGCCAGCTGCCCGCACACCCATCTTAGAGCTCCCTGAACCTTCCTAGGATCTAGCAACTACAGAGAGAAGACCTGGAACAACCAGGGGCTCCAGACCCTGCTGGAAAGGTCAGGATCTTTTCTTTTCTTTTTTTTTCCTGGCCAAACCTGCAGCATGTGGAAGTTTTCCCAGGCCAGGGATCTAACCTGCGCCATAACAGTGACCTGAGCCACAACAGCGGCGATGCCGGATCCTTAACCACTAGGCTACCAAGGAACTCCCAGGCTAATATCTCTTTGGATCAGTGCATGCCTGTGCCAGTCAGCAGCCTCCGGCCCCTCCTGGGCTCTGCCTTTGGCTCCCCTAGAAGGCTTAACTCACCCTGCTTGCTACACCTGCCTAGACCCAGGGAGCCCTGCATAGGGACCAAGCAGAGACACCAGGCTGCCAGCCAATGGCTGGCCTGCCTCACCTCTCACACATCAACCCCCATCCTTGAATGTTCTGCCTTCCTCCAGCAGGCTCAGGATTTACCCCTAAGAGATGGCAGTCCTGGAGGGAATGCTGGCGTCTGAGAGGGTAAGTTTTTTAGTGATACTCCTGGCCATAATATATAAATACCGCATAATGATTTAACCATAAACTGTGATGTAATTATATTGGAAGAGGGGGCAGGGAAGTGGTATTAGAGAAATCTTCCATTGTTCAAAGTCAATAGATAATGTCTGAACTTAAAAATCAAGAAGCAACAGTACAGCTCTGTTATCTGGGAGATGGAAGTAAACACCAAAGGAAGCTGCTGGAAGAGCTGAAGGTGGCTAGTCATCCCTGAGGAGCGGGGCTTGGTGTGGGGAGAGGTAGAGCAGGAATCTGTTGTTTTAGTATAAGCTTTAGAGGAAATTTGACTTTTGAGCCAGGTTCGTGTTACTTTTTTTCTTTTGGGAGACTATTCCAGGAATCCTGATGAGAAGTGATGGCAATGAGAAAGATGAGTGGATCCGAGATTATAATTAGGATATGAATTAGCATAGCTTAGTAATTGCCTGGTACAGAGAGGGAGGGAGAAGGAGGAGAATTTGGACGTGCAGTTGGGGTCAGAGGATGACTGTTTTTCAGTGAACACTTGGATCCTGAGGGTCCCTCTGATCACTACATACAGCAAGAGTAACTGACTCTGCTTTGGAGAATGAGAACTAGTTCACAGAGAAGGGGTATTGAGCTGGGTCTTGAAGGTAGTATAGAAGTTCCCAGTTCTGAGTTCACATCATGGCTCAGCAGATTAAGAACCCGACTAGTATCCATGAGGATGCAGATTGGATTCCTGACCTCGCTCAGTGGGTTAAGGATCTGGCGTTGCTGTGAGCTGTGGTGTAGATCACTGATGCAGCTTAGATCTGGCATTGCTGTGGCTGTGGCTGGCAGCTGCAGCTCCCACTCGACCCCTAGCCCGGAAACTTCCATGTGCTGCAAGTGCAGTGCATAAAAAAAGGTGAGCTCTATGGTGAGAGGGTATGTTAAGGAAAGGATATTCTCTGGCATGGGCGATGGAGAATAACGGGAAGCACAGAGGCACAAAAGCATGGGAGCATCATTTTGGGGGGAAATTATATATATAGTTGTCCTGTGTGGTTGCAGTGTGAGAGGCATGTTGGGGGAGCAGATGATGAAAAATAAAGCAGGAACAAGGGTTTGTGGCCAGAATCCAAGAGCCTGTAATATAGTCTCAGTGGTCCTCTCTCTTGAGCTGGTGACAGAATAACAGGTACAAACTCTTTGAAAAGCAGTTTGGAAATATACATCAGAAGCTGTTAAAAATGTTTCTAAACTGTCCTAGGGATGGTATTCCTGGGGCTTTTTCTTAGGGAATACTTCTATTTTTATAAAAGGATGGAGTGAGCGATATACATTAAGATATATATTGCATCATTATTGGAAACCATGAAAAATTGGAAAACAACCAACTTTTCCATCAGAGGAGAACACCTAAGTAAAAGATGTGCATTCACGCAATGGATAATACATACACAGACTAGAGGACTTGTCAGAATTTAATTGGACTCACCCAAGACGCCTGCCGGGCCCAGGGGAAGGGAGAAGGTCCACCGTGGGCAGGAGAGAAAGGGTGGGAGCCCCGTGCACGCGAGGTCAGCCCCATCAAGGGCCTGGGGAGGAGAGCCACCGTCTGGGGGCATTTCCCTTCGGTATCTCATTTATTCCTCACAACAACAAGCCTATGAGGGTGGTACCAACGGCGTCCCCATTGTACGGACAAGGACCGGAGTCTCAAAGGGATGGAGTGATCTACCCAGTCCATCAGGCTTCGAAGTCGAGGAGCTGAGATTCCAGCCCAAGTCTGCATGCTGGCACAGCGGTCAGTGTTTTCCTCTGTGCTATGACGCCGAGTGTCAACAAGCACCAGGCCGTCTACGGGGCATCCTTTTACATGGCCCGGGCACCTTTCTTCAGTCTTGGGGGAAACAGGGTCAAGACTCTGTGGACACTAGAGATCGAGTAATGCAGCAAAATGGAAAAAGTCGTCTAATACAATGCTGAGCCATAAGAATATATAATTTTGTCAGTGACAAAAGCTGCCCCCTAAAATTGTGCTCACAGTCAACAGCAGGAAGAGGCAAGAAGAAATGGAAACATAACATGGGAGTGAGTGTTCTTTCTTTTTCCTCCTCTTTTAGAGGTTTTCGCTCTTATCACTATTATTTGCCTGATAAAAAACCAATTTACAATGAAAACTGGAAAGACTGAGAAAATGGGAGTCCCTTGTGTGGCCCATGGCCATGCTCTGAGCCCAGCTGCAGCTCTTGGCCTTCCAAAAGCCTTTCTGACAGCAGCCTTCATAAAGAAGTTGGACCAAGGAGGGAAGGAAAGAGACACTGTAAGTGATCCACGCCAAGAGGCCTCAGGTCCTTGCAGTCATGCTTCAGATGTTGGTGTCATTGCGGTATCTATGTGATTCTCTCACCTGGGCTGAATGGCCGTGACCAGGGCTTCGCAGTCCAGACCGCTTTGTATCTAGTGGTTGTTGCTGTTTCCTGTTCATTTGTAGCGTTGGCTCTCCCGCCTGGGGCTCGGGATTGGCCTTGCTGGAGGAAGGGCCGGTCCAGGATTCTCTGTGATGAGGGACTGAGGCCAAGGTGACCTCAGCCAGCAAAGAGTACAGCGAAACAGCGACAGCCACGTCTGGGTTTCAGAGCTGGGGCCCAGCGGGTCTTTTGTTCATCCTCATGCTCCCTTTCTCACTCGACTTTATTCTGTCCTCTAGGTCACCGTTCCTTTCGGGATTCCATGCATTTGCCTGTGCTGTTCCTTCAGCCCAGAGGGACCTTGATGGTGCTTCCTGACAGAGCTAAGCCCTGCCCAGCCTTTAATATCCCTCCCGGATGAAACTTTTCCCACTCTCTTTTTGGGGAATGAATCATTGCCTCCTCTGACTCCCACAGCACTTGATTTGTATCTTGTCTATGGCAGTGGTATTTTTCTGCAGAATGTTAGAGTTATTTATGTCCCTATCCGTTTCTCCCATGAAATGGGGAGCTTCTCAAGGTGGCCAAGGAGCAGGTCTTATCCAACTCTGATTCCCCGTACAGCGTGGCCCACGTCTGGCATATGGCAGGTGCTCATTCAGTAGGTGGAATGACATTGAATTACAATGGTCAAGTTCTTCCTCGCTCTGGGTCATGGACTCTCTGGGAAAACTGTTGAGATTGTAGGCAGATGACCAATTGGTTTTATATCCGTTTCTTTCCTGTGCATTTTGAAAGGGGCTGGAAGAGGAAGAGAGTTAAAACTGTCTGCAGATCCATATTGCAGAGATTTCAGCCAGGGGTCCTTAGGGGGGGAATAATATGAATAGTAACTAACACGTGCAAGGACTCTTATACTTTCACACCCATTACCTCGGCCGGGTCTCACGAGGATTCTAGGATGTAAGCTGGGTAGGCAATCTTTGGCTCGTCCCAGTGTTACAGCTGAGGAACAGAAGGTTCAGAAGAGAGATTTGCTCAGGGTTACATCAACTCAGAGGAGAGCTGGGGCACAAACCTAAGCCTGCTGCCTTCAGATCCCATGCTCTCGGGACTGCAGAGGCCACTAAAACCCAGACCCACTTCCTCTTGATAAATGTCTGCAGAATAAAGAAAGGAAAGCCACGGTTTAACCCTTGAGAAGGTGTCCTTGTACCAGGCCCCCGTTTTTACCCTGTTTCATGTTTATTTGCTCATCAAAGGGTTTACTTCCTCAAAGGTAGGAACAATGCCTTCTCGGTTATTTCTCTCCCCAAAGCCCAAATCTTTGGCAGGCCCCTCACTTTGCTGGGTCTTGGTTTCCATGTTTGTAGGATGAGGAGGCTGAGCTAGAAGTTGAGACCGGGTCCCATCCCCACCAGCGCCCAGCACAGAGCCTGGCCTGCTGTTTCCATCACCCTCCCCCTGGATGACTCTCAGCTCCAACGCTAGAGGCCTCCAGGACTCCAGCTGACATGACGGAGTGTGTACCCTGCACGCTGCAGCCTCTTCCCAGGCTGGCCATGGAAACCGAGCCGCCTCCAGACAGCAGGGCTGCTCTGCTCACGTGGATCAAGTTGGGAGCCTCATTAGTCATGTCAGATGACATAGTTAACACTTGCGACCGGCACAACCAATTCATCAAAAGCTCCTATGTGCTTGGCTCCATCGTTGCAGCGGAGGAACTACTGTATGTGGGGCAGGCAGCACATCAGAGGAGCAGTGCCAGAGTGCTTCCAAATTGGTCTTGATTAATTGCATGGACATGTCTTTAATTGGTGCCAGGGTAGCGGCCAGAGAACTTATGGGAAACCAGGATGTTATGCTTTCGTTCCCCGAAGGCCCATAAAGCAATGAAAGATGAGGAACAGAATCACTGCTCGTTGAAAATTTATCGACCGTGCAGACCTAGAAAACACAAATAACTATCTGAATCGAAATCTAACCTCATTTTCCCAACTCAGTGGCAGCCAAGCGTGTTCCCCTCTGTGCCCCGCCTGCCTGCTGAGATGTACAACTGAGTGAAAGGTGTGATTTCTAAGAAATGAGTGCTTTGGTGTGGAGACGGCACACCCGGCTTTCCCAGGTGGGCGCAGAGGTATATGGGAAGGCCCCTCCCCCCCGAAACATCCCTCCCTCCAGCCGGTCCCCATCCTATGAACTGATAGCAGAGGCTGATCCACTTTGGGTGAAGAGTCCATTCTTTCTTTTCCGCCCTTGGGGATTTATATTGAGTGTGTCCTGAATATATAGCACCGTGCTGGTGTCACGGGGAAGACAGAATGGAATCAAGTACAGACTCTCCCTTCAAGGAAACCGTTATTTAGGAGAAAAGAGAGGACAGGTCCATGGATAAACTAATGCATGATGGGTGCATCCCATAGAAAACGAAGCACTGGCATTTGGCATCAAGAGGACTTCGTTTCAAATCTTGGCCCTGATTCTTATTTCTCAGCCACTGTGGAAGTCACTGTGATTCTCTGAATTTTAACTACAGAATGGGGTGGTAACATTGCACCCGGCAGTCGTGAGGCTTATACGGAGGTAGCTGAGTTGAAAGAACACTGTGCAGGGCCTGGCACAGATCGATAAAGGGTTGCTAATTATGAGTAAGCATCACCAGGCAGGTTCTGAGAAAGTGCTACGTGAGAGCTCATGTATTCAAAGAATAAACGGTTACTGATCACAGACTCTGTGCCAGGCTCTGTACCGGGCATTCGGGATTTAGACAGGATGCTGTGCCCTTGACAAGACTGAGGTCCTCTAGGGAGGAGCCATGCAATAGTGTGCTAAGAAGGATACATTGTTACAGGTGCACTGACAGGCATCTGCTCTGAGTCAACAGAGACAGCCATCACTTTTACCCGGGAAAGAGAAATAGGAGCGATTTGCCTGAAGAGGTGATGCTTGAGTCAAGTCCTAAAAAATGAGAAGATTTTCATTTGCAGATAGAGAACGAAAGGGTATTCCATGCACAATACTGCAGTGTCCTCCTTTTTGTTTCTCGAATAAGCAGCGGTTATCCCCTGGTCTCTTGGAATCCTTTACACTTAAAACCTGGCATTTTCTTGTTTATCCTTGTGTTTATTGTATGTCTCTGCCACGAGAATGACAGGTCCAGGAGGACCTGAGGTCTTGGCTCTTATTCTCCACTCTGTCACAGCATTCAGGACATTGCCTGGCATAGCACAGGTGTTTGATACATGTCTGCGGCCTGGACAAATAAAGAAAGAACAAGAGGCACGGAAGGGCGTACTGCAGTTAAGGCACCTGGTGCACAGTGGGCATTGAATTTTTTTTTTCCCTTATAGAATTGAACAACAAGGAATACCTAAAGCAGAGACTGGAGGAGTTGAGGTGGGAGGTGACAGAAGACCCCTCTGGGCTGCTCCCTGAAGCCCAAGAAGGATGCCCGTGTGATGGGGATGATGGGAGGGGCTCAGGAGGATTCAATAAGATAACTTTTTAATCTCTTCCAACCTTAAGCGTCTAAGACTCTCCCCCCAAGATCATCTCTTGCCACCCTTCTGGGTCTTCCTCCCTCGCACCCCTTCTTTCTACTTACTCCACCCTGTCTGGAGGCTGTCAGGACATCTGACACACCATTTCCTGCCGGTGTAAATCGTGAACTGATGTGATGCCTGCTGCAGTTTTTACCGTTCTCAGATGGAGGTGGCCCCATAACTCAGGGTGGAGGCCCCCAGCAAAGGCACCCTTTCTACAAGGTGGCAAAGAAAGGGGAACTATTTACCCACCAGCACCTCCCTGGCCCTGCTCCCAGATAATTTTATGTCCTCTGGTCCTGGATCCGCTCCTTAGTTGGATGCACCTCAGTTCACCTGCTGGAGCACTGATGTGTGACTCTTTAACTGCTGCTGCTTCCCGTTCCTGGGATGACGGGCCTCAGGGAGCATGGGAAAGAGACAAAAAAGAGAGCTTTATGTGAGGTAAGCTTTGACAGTCATAATAAAGGCCAAAACCTAACTTACACTTATACAGTGCTTAAGAATTTACAAAGCCCTAGAGAACTATTTATGCTTCAAGACCCTGCCCAAATGTTACCTCTTTTCACCCACCTTCAGCTCTGCCAGGCAGAGCTAATCCTTCCCTCCACCTCCACTGTAGCCCTTATTCCCTTGTAATGAATTTATCTGCGTATGTGTCTCATTTCTTCATTAAACCATCAGCTCCTTGGGGGCATATCTCTTCTCTTCCAGTAAAATAAATTTAAAAAAAATTGTATTGGAGTGGGGGTGGGAGTGGGGGTGGGAGGGATGGACTGGGGGTTTGGGATTGGCATACGCACACTGTGGTATATGGAACGATTGACCAACGGGGACCTGCTGTAGAGCACAGAGAACTCTCCCAGTATTCTGTGATAACCTATGTGGGAAAAGAATCTGAGAGACTGGATACGTGTGTATGTATGACTGGGTCACTTTGTTGTACAGCAGACATCATCACAGCCTTGTAAATTAATTATACTTCAAACAAACTTAAAGCAATTGTATTGGAGCTTAGTTGACTTACAAAGCTGTGTTAGTTTCAGGTGTACTGCCGGGAAAACACCTATTTTCTTCTTAAATGATTTTCGGGAGTTTTCGCTGTGCTGCAATGGGATAGGCAGCGTCTTGGGAGCACTGGGACCCGGGTTCCATCCCTGGCCCAGCACAGTGGGTTAAGGATCCGGAATTGCCACAGCTGCAGCTTAGGTTGCAGCCGTGGCTCAGATCTGATCCCTGACCTGGGACTGCATATGCTGTGGGGCGGCCAAAAAAGAAAAGTAAAAAAATAATAACTTTCGGAGTTCCTGTGGGGCTCAGCGGGTTAAGTATCTGGCGTTGTCACAACAGTGGCTCTGGTTGCTGCTGGGTGTGTGTGTGTGTGTGTGTGTGTGTGTGTGTGCGCGCGTGCGTGCGCGCACGGATAGAATGGAATTTCTAGCTCAACTGGTTTAACCTCTTTCAAGGTTCTTGCCGCTCTCTGCCACATTGCTCTGAGAGCCAATTTTCAATCCCACCAAGGCGTGAATGCGCCATCTCCCAAAGCCCTGACTTACATTCCATGTTATCCCACTGCAGTCTTTACCCAGTACAGCACTCTTTTCACCACACCTCTCAGGGAGCAATTTTTCTTTTTTTAAATAAACATTTAATTAATTAAATAATTAATTTTGTGTTTTTTAAGGCCGCACCTGCGGCATATGGAAGTTCCCAGGCTAGGGGTCGAAATGGAGCTATAGCCGCTAGCCTACGCCACAGCCACAGCAAGGCGGGATCTGAGCCACATCTATGACTTACACCACAGCTCACGGCAACACCGGATCCTTAACCCACTGAGCAAGGTCAGGGATCGAACCTGTGTCCTCCTGGCTGCTAGTCAGATTTGTTTCTGCTGAGCCACTATGGGAACTCCAGCAATTTTTCTTAAATACAGCCAAAATTATTCAACTGCTCCTAGAGTTGCTTTCTCCCAATATATCAGCTCCAGAGGGTATATTTATTGGGACAGCTTTTCTGTTGCTTTAAACATTTCTATAATTTTGATTTGAAAATTGCCTGAAGAGCAGACTGCCTGCTCTTTTGCGTCTAAATTGTAATACGATTCTGCCTTTGGGGGATGATTTTTTATTTTTGGCAACAAAAGCCATTTGAACTCAAGGTAAACGAGACGAGGAGCTGCAGCTGGTTTGGGGTCAGAAATGAGGTGTAATTTTACAGTAATGAGATCGAGGTCTTTTTGTGACTCGTAAAGGGAAGCCCCACAGGAGTTCCTGGGCGGTAGTGGCATCATCAGAACAAGGGCCAGGCCTCCCAGCACGACCGTTCCAAAGCGGCTACGCGCAGGTGGAGGCACGAGGCTAACACGTGTTATTATGGAACCTCTTCTCATGACTTCATCATTACTCCAAGTATGGCCCCAAGTACAGGTGTCAGTTCATTTCAGAGCTGATCCTGTTCCCTTTCTCTCTTCATCAAGCCCACTGGGGCCTAATGTGACGCCAAGACCCAGATCTCAGCGGGTCAGTTTAGGAGGAGGGCGTGGCGCGGCGTAGCGATGGAAAGAGACTTTGGACCGCGGTCAGAAAGACTGGATCTGAGGCCTGGCTCTGCCTTTACCAGCTGTGTATTAGGCCTCATTTGCGGGTGATTTTACTTCACAGGGTTGTTAGGAGACATGGGGACTACGTAGAACCACACAGACGCGCACGCGTACACCAAATAGCTAACCTAGCTAACCTGTACTGAGCACTTACCCTGTGCCCAGTATTGTGCTTTATATGCATAGGGCAGACCCTGCTGCTTGGCCACCAGTAGATAGTTCTCTTTTGCTGCCTCCCACCTCAGCTCTCTAGCCGTTAGGGGTGACCGTCTGGCCCAGTTCTGGTCAATGAAATTTAGGTAGAACTCTGCTGGGGGTTACTGGGAGAACTTTTGCCTTCCTGATGAAACAGGACTGCTAAGTCCGAACTGTCTTCCCACTCCCACCCCTTCCTGCCTTGAACTTGGAGGTGAAGGTTGGACTTCATGGTCACCTTGTCATCAAGATGGAAAGGCCAAACTGGTACCTCTGGAATTCTTGTTGTTAGAAAGTAACTACTCTTTTTTGAAGTCACTGTTAGTTATTACTTGCAGCAAATTGTATTCTAACACACATGCATAAAAAGTGTCCACACATAATAGTTGTTTCATATTCAAATGTAATTCCTCGGAGTTCCTGTCATGGCTCAGTGGTTAACGAATCTGACTGGGAACCATGAGGTTGTGGGTTCGATCCCTGGCCTTGCTTAGTGGGTTGAGGATCGGGCGTTGCCGTGAGCTGTGGTATAGGTTGCAGACGTGGCTTGGATCCCGCATTGCTGTGGCTGTGGTGAAGGCCGGCAGCTACAGCTCCAATTTGACCCCTGGCCTGGGAACCTCCATATGTCGCAAGTGCAGCCCTAAAAAGACAAAAAAAAAAAAAAGGAAAAAATCTAATCATGGAGAGAAGAAAGAAGTATCAAGGTAACTTTAAGATGCCTAGATATCTTGCATGGGATCTTGCAAACAGAATGAACACAAAACCCATTTCCCTCTGTAAAGTTTTATGGATCTGGCCATGTAGACAACCGTTTCTGAACTTCAGTTTTCTCATCCGTAAAATGGAGACAATAAATGTCTTCCTCACCAAGTGATTGATTCTGATCTGGGAACCTCCAGAAACCTGACCAACTATCCTAATGTAGGTGGGTTTCCCATCCCACCCCCTGCTACAGACATATAGAGATGCTGGATGAACTGTAACAGATATGTTATATTTTTATTGCTAAATTTGCAAAGTATAAAGAGAAGTCCTCAAATATCAGAAATGAAATGAGAGAGAGAGGAAAGAAAGAAAGAAAAGAAGAAAGAGAAAGAAAGAATTAACTCAAAGCCAGAAGAGGGTACAGGTGATGTAGCAGCCACAGGAATTTCATACTTAGCTATAGACCCTGAGAGCTGCAGGCCAGGTTCCACTGTACACTAAGGAGTAGATGGGGCTTCAGTCCCAGACAGGTGAGAAAGCTGGAACTGAGCCCTCTGCATAAAGCCCTGACTTTGCAAGCTCTGCCCGCTTCTATGAAAAAGAGACTGGAAAAACTGTACCCCAGGGTAGAGAAGTTCAAGGAAGCCTGATGTCTGAAGAGGCCTTCGATGGGGGAAAAAATGGTACTCATGAGAAACAGAAATCCCAATCACTGCCAAATGCATATGGGGTTTAAATTTACTCTACCTGTATGTGTAGGCACCTACTGAGATAAATTACCACAAAAACCAGTCCAGGCCTTAAAATCCTTAGGTTAGAGCTAAAGTAAAACCTATTAAAATTCTTAGGTTTAAGCTGAAGCAAATTTAAAATAGTTCTGCAAGGATGCTTAACAATCCAGGGCTTGCAGAATCCACTAGAAAAAAAAAATTCCTGATGAAGATTCTCACAAAAAGTATCAAGCCATATAAGAAAAGAAATGAGCAAAACGGAGCATCAACCAGCACAATAAACCAAGAGAAGAAGGGTAAAAATAGACCATTTGAAAGAGACCATGAGTTAGGATGATTAAAACAGATATAATAGAAGCAACCGAAGCCATAATTTAAAAAAAAAAAAAAAAGGCAGAATAGTATGAGAGGAAAAGACTTGAGAGGTTTGAAAAAGAACCATGTAAAACTTCCTGGAATGAAAAACATGGCCACTGAAATGAAAAACTCAAAGGCTGTTAACCTACAATTAGAAGAAACATTTGAGGTAAATGAACCAAAATGGGGTTTAAAAAAAGAGAGAAAACCTCAACAAGAGTTTAAGAGCTACGAAGGATAAAAAAGAAAATCAGATATATGCCTAATAGGAGTTCCAGAAAGATTTAATAGAGGGAATGGTGGAAAATCATTATTAAAAATATTATAGCTCCATATGTCAGGGTTCTCCAGAGGAACAGAACCAGCAGTTTAATAACTAGGCATACCCTGATGAAACTGCAAAACCACAAGGCAAAGAGAAAACTGTAAAAGGCCTCAGTGAAAAGATTACCGAAAGGGATCTTAGCTATGACAGCAGCCTTCTCAGCAGCAACAATGGAAACCAAAAGACAGGAGGATAACATCTTCAAAATGTGAAAAGAAAATAAATCTCAAATCGCCACTCTAGGCACTGTTACATTCATAAGTGACAGCCAAATTTTCAGACAAGAAAAGGCAGTGGGTTTACCTCACACAAACTTTGCTAAAAGAATGCTAGCAGATTCAAGAAGAAGGAAATTTCCATCCAGAAAAATAAGTTAGGTGTAAGGGTGGAGGGGAAGCAAGCGAGGTGCTAGAATCAGCTCACCTCTTTCCAAAGAGCTGACGGTTAAAATGACAGGAATTTTGAGAACTGGTTATTAAATAGAGTCATTGCTATTAAATTATATAAGCTTACAATGAAATGAATCTCTTTGAAAATAAAGGTAAAAAAGCCTCACAATGCATCACTTCTTCATTATTTCCCTACAGTTTTGCTAGTATCTATGCTCTTGAGGTTATCAAATCCTGCAGCTCTATGGGAGAAATAGGATAGAGCCGTGCGCTACTGTACATCTCTTTCCTTCTCTATATTTCAGCCATATCACATTGGTAACATGAGTATTCAGAGAGCCAGTCGTGGCTCAGCGGTTAACCCAGCTAGCATCCATGAAGACGTGGGTTCGATCCCTGGCCTCACTCAGTGGGTTAAGGATCTGGCGTTACTGTGGCTGTGGTGTAGGCTGGCAGCTGTAGCTCTGATTCGACTCCCAGCCAGGGAACCTCCATATGTCGCAGGTGCAGGCCTAAAAAAAAGACATTTTGAGAAAGACCACATTCACATAATTTTTATTACAGTATATCATTATAAATGTTCTATTTTGTTATTGGTTATTGTTGTTAATCTCTTACTGTGCCTAATTTATTAATTAAACTTTATCATAAATGTGTGTGTATAGTAAAAAACAGTACATATAAGATTCCATAGCATCCGTGGTTTCAAGCATCCACTGAGGGTCTTGGAATGTATCCTCTGCAAATAAGGTGGGGAGGCTACTGTATTCAGAATTGTCATGGCTAATGTCTATTGAATGCTTTCTCTAAACAAAGCACTGTTCCAAGTGCTTTACATGGATTAATCCATTTAACTCTCATCTCCGTCCATTGAGATAGGACCATTATGATCCCCATTTAAAGATGAGGAAATTGAGGAGTTCCTGTCGTGGCTCAGCGGAAATGAATCTGACTAGGAACCATGAGGCTGCGGGTTCGATCCCTGGCCTCACTCAGTGGGTTAAGGATCTGGCATTCATGTGACCTGTGGTGTAGGTTGCAGACGCAGCTCGGATCCCGCGTTGCTGTGGCTCTGGCATAGGCCGGCAGCTATAGCTCCTGTTAGACACCTAGCCTGGGAACCTCCACATGCCACAGGTGCAGCCCTAAAATGACAAAAAGACAAAAAAAAAAAGGATGAGGAAATCGAGGCCCAGAAAGGTTATATAACTGGCTCAGGGTTTCCAGCCCTTTAGATAAAAAGCCAGAATTTGAATCTAAGCAGTCTTGTTCCAGAGTCCAAACTCTTTTTTTTTTTTTTTTTTTTTTGCTTTTTAGGGCCACACCTGTGGCATATGGAGATTCCTAGGCTAGGGGTCCAATCGTAGCTATAGCTGCCAGCCTGCATCACAGCCACAGCAACACGAGATCGGAGCCACATCTGCGACCTACACCACAGCTCATGGCAATGCTGTATCCTTAACCCACTGAGCATGTCAATGAGACACTGAAACCAACCTGAAAGAGCATCTAATGGCCAAAGCTGGAACAATTTGAACAATAAAGTAAATAACATGGTAATGGATTATAATCCAAAATGTTAAATAAATGTATATGAGTTCAAACGGATATAAATAAATCATTGAATAAACACACTGAGGCGAAAAGATAAATATTCCAGAGAGAACTCTGAATAATATATGCGGTCACTCCCCTATGTAGGAGGTGGAACATAAGCACTCCCCTCTCCCTGAGTGTGTCCTGAACTTAGTGATTTCCTTCTAAGGAACGAGGACGGAGGGAGTTCCTGTCGTTGCTCAGCGGTTAACGAATCTGACTGGCATCCAAGAGGACGCAGGTTCGATCCCTGGCCTCGCTCAGTGGGTTAAGGATCCAGAGTTGCCGTGAGCTGTGGTGAAGGTCACAGACGTGGCTCGAATCCCGTGTTGCTGTGGCCCTGTCACAGGCTGGCGGCTACAGCTCCAATTGGACCCCTAGCCTGGGAACCTCCACATGCCACGGGTGCAGCCCTGAAAAGTGAGAAAGGCCAAAAAAAAAAAGAAGAAGAAGAAAAATAGTAACTTTACAGTAGGAAAACCTAGCACAATTACCTTAACCAAGTGATTAAAGTTAGCATCGCCAGCCATGTCATGTTGATATCATGTGCCCTCTAATCTGATATAATAAGGACACTTCCAAACCCATAACGCCAGTCTAATCATGAAGAAAACATCAGACAAACCTAAATGAAGGGATTTCTATGAAATACATGACCAGTACGCCTCAAAACTTTCAAGGTCATTAACAACAAGCCTGAGAAACTGCCATGGGTCAAAAAGGAAGAGCGGACCTAACTAAATTACATGGGAAATCTATAAGTGGTTCCAGGAACAGAAAAAGGACTTTCATGGGAAAAAACTGTTGAAATATGAATAAAACACAGAGTTTAGTTCTTGTTCATGTAGCAATGTTGGTATCTTAGTTTTGATAAGTGAACCCCAAGCACAAGAAACACGAAGAGAACGCACTAGGGCATATCTTAATTCAATTGCTAACATCAGTGATAAAAAGTCTTTTAATTTCAGCATAAAAGGAAACAGCACATACAGAGGAACAGAGAATTATAGTAGACTTTTCATCAGAAAAAATGCAAGCCAGAAGATAGTGAAGAAAAATCTTTAAGATACAGAAAGAAAGAAAAAAGGAATTGTTAATTATATTTTAAAGTATCTCTCAAAATAAATGAGAAAATGAGGAAAGAATAGTCTTTTCAGCAAATGGTACAAGACAACTGGATATCCACAGGCAAAAGAGTTAAGGTGGGCCCTCATTTCATACTATGTACAAAAACAAACTCAACATGGATCAAAGACCTAAATATAAAAGCTAAAACTATTGAACTCTTGGAAGAAAACACAGGGATAAATCTTGATAATGTTGGACTGGATAATGGTTTCTTAGTACAAACAACCAAAGGAAAAAAATAGATAAATTGGACTTCATCAGAATAAAACTTTTGTGCATCAAAGGACACTATCAAGAAAGTGAAAAAATAATCTACCAAATGGCAGAAAATATTTGCAAAGAATGTATCTGATCAGGGTTTAGCATCCAGAATGTGTGAAGAACTCTTATAACTCAACAACAAAAAGACAAATGACCCAAATAAAAGGGCAAAGGACTTGAACCAACATTTCTCCAAAGAAGATATACACAAGGGCCAAAAAGTACTTGAAAAGATGCTCAGTATCATTAGTCATTAGGGACATGCAAATCAAAACCATGCAAATTAAAATCAAAACCACTTTGCGTTCATTAGGATGGATATAGTTAAAAAAAAAAAAGGTGTTGGAGAGAATGGGGAGAAATTGAAACCCTCACCTCGTACATTGCTGGTGGGAATGTAAAATGGTGCAGTAACTGTGGAAAATAGTCTGGTGATTCCTACATAAGTTAAACATATAATTCCATTCCTAGGGATAGACTCAGGAGAATTAAAAATAGGTGTTTAAACAAAAACTTGTACATACACGTTTAAAGCAACTCTGTTCATGTTAGTCAAAAGGTGGAAACAACTTACATGTCCATCAGTGGATGAAGAGATAAATAAAATGTGGCACATCCATACAACAGACTGTTATTCGGCCCTAAGAAATGAGGTTTTGATGCCTGCAACAACATGGATCAATCTTGAATACATTATGCTAAATCAAAGAAGCCAGAGACAAAGGTCACAAATTGCATGATTCCATTTATTTGAAATGTCCAGAACTGGCAAATTCACAGAGACAGAAAGCTGATGAGTGGTTGCCAGGGGCTGGAGTAAGGGAGTGAATGGGGAGGACTGCCTGGTGGATACAAAATTTTCTTTCGGAGTGTTCTGGAACTAGATAGTGGTCATGGTGGCACCACACTGTGAATGCGCTAAACGCCACTGAAATGTACACTTTAAAATGGTTGAAATGGTGACTTTAATCACAAATTTTAAAAAGCAGTTTGCATCAAAGTCCATTCTTTCACCCATCAAGCAGACATTTATTAAACAGTTACAGGCAAGCTATATTCCAGATGCAGGGAGCAGAGAAATCGGCTCCTGGTCTTGGCTCTTGAGTTCCGTGCTTAGTAGGGGAGGAAAAACATTCTGCAAACAATGAAGGGTTACAGTTTCCTTGACATAAGAACGGGCACTGGAAACTGGGGGCTGCTTTCCTGAGAAGTGAGGGTGGAGAAAAAGGCTGAGGCTTGAGTGCGGAGTAGGAGTTTGCCAGGCTGACGGCGGCAGGGGGGGATCCAGGCAGAGGTGTGACTTGAACAAGCCCGAAAAGCTGGTGTCGAAAAGCATCTGGTTTCAGCAAACCCCAAACTAAATAGCACATGTGCAGCAGTGTGGAGGATGGATCTCAAGACCGTAAGGTGACAGGTGGGTGACCACCCCTGTCTGGTTGCAGTCGATGACACTAAGAAATGTTAGGGGATGATGTGGACCTGACTGGATGGGAGGGTCCAAGGAAGTGTGACTCCAAAACTGGGCCATTTGGTTGGTGATGGATATTGCAGGGCATTCTCTTCGCAGGGGACATCAAACTAGAACCTAACACTCCCCATTTTTTTACATATTATACTATTTTAAGTGGTTTTTTTTTTTTTTTTGGTATTTGAAGCTTTCTTCCTGTTTCCTTGGGCTTCCTCTGTTTTCCTTTTTGAAATACATGTTACTATGGAAATGTCATGGCACAGTACAGTGGCATTTACAAGTGAAGTGTAAAGAATTTTCGGAGCTTCTAGAAACACAAGTCTAGGGTTTAGGAATATAAGCCCTAATGAAGTGATAGTGTTCATGCCTTTAGACACTGTGTCATCAATATAAATACACCTGGAAATTTGAGACAGCACAGAGGAGATAGTTGAAAACTTTATTAGTATTTATGTGCCGAGATTTTTAAAAATGTGTATAAGAAATCTTTAAAGCACAAAACATAGCATGCTACTGGGGAAGAACATCTGGAAAAAATGAATGACAGAATGCTAGCATTTACTTATGAACACACAGCTCTGGGAGAAGAACCAAGGGGACTGGACACCCCAGAGAAACTTGGGAAAACCTCTGCACCCCCTTCTATGCCATAAATGTTTCCCCCAAATTGCTTTAAAAATCAACTGTTGGTAAATCGTATTTATCAAATGCAAGGGTGACCATTATTTTAAAATTATCTTAAGAATGTACACTTTAGTAAAGGGAATTATTACCAGTGGAGCAATGGGGGAAAAAACTCACTGGATTGAGTGAAATTCAAGATCCTTCGTTATTATCCTGGCTCTGCCACCAACTAGATGTGCGATTCAAGAAAATTCACTCCACCTCCCTGGGCCAATTTCCTCATCTAATCTGGGTTGTAATTCTGAATTTTCACTTATTAGGTTCTTAAAGCAAGGTACAGGGGTACTGGCCCACAGCCTAAGTATCTAGTTCCTTCTGAGAAGTGATACTGCACGCTGAATCCTTGAGGACAGAACTCCAAGGCCGTTTTACCCCGAGGAGCAGTGACGGCACGGTCAGCAGGCCAGTTCCCACTGCTCTGCATTTTGTCGCTTTCTACTCCATATTCTCATCCCCACAATCACCCTAAGTGTGATGAGTCAACTTTTTGTCCTACATTCTTTTTTCAGTGTGTTTTTATTTTTAATTTATTCTTTTCTTTCCTTTTTTTTATCCCCCCAAATTCTTTACAAAAGCTTGTTCCTTAGACCTGTCCTCTGGGAAAGACTGACAATCCAAGGTAGGAGCCCATCCTCTGGGTCCCCACCTCTGGTCCTTTCCCTGCCCAAGCCTGGGCACTGCCCAGGGGTAAGGGCTGTACCCTCTGCGCCTAGACCGGCCTAGGCCTAAAGGAATTCAGCAAATGATCATTCATTCATAAACATCCTGGATGTTTCTGAAGGAGGAAGCTGAGGCAGAGAGATGGGCCTGGTGAAATGCCAGAACCCTAGGGGTGAACTCTGGTTGCTTCTTCTTCTTCTTCTTCTTTTTTTTTCGCTTTTTATGGCTGGGCTGCACCTGTGGCATATGGAAGTTCCTGGGGCTAGGGGTCAGATCGGAGCTGTATTTGCCACAGCCACAGCCACGCCAGATCCAAGCTGCATCCCGTAACCTACATCACAGCTTGCGGCAACACCGGATCCTTGACCCACTGAACGAGGCCAGGGATCGAATCCACAACCTCATGGTTACTAGTCGGATTCATTTCTGCTGTGCCACAACGGGAACTCGCTTCTTTAAACATTTCTGAACGTCCCAAATTCTCTACAATGGGCAAAAATATAAAGAAACCACAAGCATTAAATCCTTTTTCCTGGCTTTTTGTCAATGCCCTGGTCTCCCATTAAATAAAGCAAAGTTTGCCCAGTTCTCCAGCATTGGAACAGGACATAGGTCACACGTCTTTTCTTTAAGAGAAACAGCCAGTGCAGTTTCCTAGTCCGTTTTGCTCAAACAGCAAAGATACTGTGCATTTGTCCTTGTGGACCAATGCCATCTAGCTCCAGGCAAGGACCCCTGCCAACTGGCTTCAGAAAAGAACATTTATCAACCGAGCTTAGGCAGCACATTGATTAACCTGCCATACAGGAAGTAGCAAACACACCTGTAAAAATTCTTTTGTCTTCTGAAGCAGAACAGGCTTAGGCCTAATTAACTGGCAAGAAGTAGAAGGCAATGGATCAGGACTTCTGCTGATGACTGCCATGCTGCAAAGCAATTCAGGAGCTGTTAGGAAGACTGAAGAAGCAAAGGAAATTACTATCTACAGAGTACTAACTACACAGCAGATCCTGTGCTGGGCACCTCATACACATTATTTCACGTACTAGCCTCACACCTGATAATCACTCTATGACATAGTATATTTTCACTCATTTATATTATTTCTTATCTGTTGCCCACGCCCCCACTTACATGTAAACTCATGAAAAAGAACATTTTTTCCCCTTTTTATTTTTTTCCTTCCATATGCACCCGAGGCATATGGAAGTTCCTGGGCCAGGGATTGAATCCAAGCTCCATCTGCCACCTCTGCTACAGCTGAGGCAACACCAGATCCTTAACCCACTGTACTGGGCCAGGGATCAAACCAGCAATGCCACAGAAATGCGCTGGATCATTAACCCGCTACACCACAGTGGGAACTCCTAGAAGAACATTTTTTTTTTTTAAATCTTGTTTACTGCAGTATCCTCGGTGTCTGGAACAGGGTTGGATACATATAAGCCATCAACACGTGTTTGTTAAATGAACAAAATAAACGACTCCATGAAATAGATTTTATTTTTCTCCTTTGATAGATGAGTAGTAACCTGAAGTGCTCCAGAAAGGGCAATGAACTGCACAGAGTCACATAGCTTCTTCTTTTTCTTTTCTTTTTAGGGCTGCACCCGCAGCATGTGGAGGTTCCCTGGCTAGGGGTCGAATCGGAGCTGTAGCTGCTGGCCTATACCACAGCCACAGTGATACCAGATCCAAGCCGCGTCTGTGACCTACATCATAGCTCATGGCAACACCGGATCCTTAACCCACTGAGTGAGGCCAGGGATCGAACCTGTGTCCTCATGGATACTAGTCAGGTTCAGTAACCACTGAGCCACAGTGGGAACTCTTAGTCACATGGTTTCTTAGGGAGCAGGACTAAAACCCTAATCTATTTTATTCTTTCTATAGACCAAGAGAGTTAGACTTAAACCTTGAAGAACTCTCTAATCTATGCCTGTATACACGTATTTACCTTGGAGTTCCCTTCGTGGCTCAGTGCTTAACGAATCCGACTAAGAACCGTGAGGTTGCGGGTTCGATCCCTGGCCTTGCTCAGTGGGTTAAGGATCTGGCGTTTCTGTGAGCTGTGGTGTAGATTGCAGACGCAGCTCGGATCCCGCGTTGCTGAGGCTGTGGCGAATGCCGGCAGCTACAGCTCCTGTTAGACCCTTAGCCTGGGAATCTCCATATGCCGTAGGTGCAGCTCTACATAAAGGCAAAAAGCCAAAAAAAACAAACAAACATGTATTTACCTTGTACTCACTCACTTGAAAATCTGAAATTTCACCAAGGGGGTATATTTGGCATTTTAATGATAAACATTTTGCTAAAGTAACAATGAAGGACTCATCTTCCCAACATAACAATAATTTCATCTAATTTCATGGATAGATAGGCATATATGTACATCATTTCTCACTTTAAAGTCTTGTGACACGATTGCTCTTCAGATATAAATAAAAGCATAGTAATTCTGGACACCAAAAAAAAAAAAACTGCAAACCTCAGAGTTTCGTAAGTTACATTAAGATGACTGTGGCCTTGCATGTGGAACATCGAATATTCCTGTGGACGTCCATGCGGAGTGTCCCAGTACGGGAGGAGGCAGGCCTGGAGCACCGAAAGCCATCCTTATCCTAAAGCCATTACATGGAAGGCTCAAGGAGACTTCAGGGAGTCAGCTGTAATAAAACCCATCTCGAGAATATTCACTTTGGATGAAAGACTGCAAGAATGAGGTTAATTTTACCCAAGAGAGTACTTCAAATCCTTTCCCATCTGTCAGAATATACTGGATCCACATGCACTCCTTTATCTCCCTAGGACCATAGAACAGGAACATGTCACTCGTGGGGTCTTCTCATTCCACTTGGGGTTTCTGTAGGGGTCCTCCTTTGAGGAGGTTCTTTTCCTTTCTGTCCCATTCCTGCTACCAACTCAACAGTATGATACAGTCTCTGTGTCAAGGCTGCCAGTTAACTGTTCCTGGAACAAAGCAGTGGTTTGGCCCCACTCTTTCCGTTGCCAACTTCTGGTGCTATTGTTTTATTCCGTCAATAAAAGTCATAATATTTTAGGTATATTTTTTATGGCCACAACCAAGCATATGGAAGTTACCAGGCCAGGGATCAAACCCTCACCTCCACAGCGACCTGAGCCGCTGCAGTCGGATTCTTAACACACTGCACCACAGTGCAAAAAATTAAAGAAATATACATATATATATACATATATATTGCTTTTTAGGGCTGCACCCTTGGCATATGGAGGTTCCCAGGCTAGGGGTCTAATTGGAGATAAATACATCAGACCTGAGCCGCATCTGCAACTTACCCACAGCTTACAGCAACACCGGATCCTTAACCCACTGAGCAAGGCCAGGGATTGAACCCACAGTCTCATAGTTCCTAGTCAGATTAGTTTCCACTGCATCACAATGGGAACTCCTAGAAAAATATTTTATTTTTATTTTATTTTTTTGTCTTTTTGTCTTTTATTTTAGGGCCACACCTGCAGCATATGGAGGTTCCCAGGCTAGGGGTCTAATTGGAGCTGTAGCCACTGGTCTATACCACAGCCACAGCAACGCCAGATCCGAGCTGCATCTGTGACCTACACCACACCTCACAGCATCGCTGGATCCTTAACCCACTGAGAGAGGCCAGGGATAAAACCCACAACCTCATGGCTCCTAGTCAGATTAGTTTCCACTGCACCACAACGGGAACTCCTACAGAAATATTTTTAGATTTATGGATATAATCTTGCATATCGTTCTTTTCACTTAACATGCTAAGAGTTTTGCCGTGCAGTTTTAACATTTCACAAGCATTAATCACAATGATTGCATGATAGTCTATTGTATAGTCATACTGTAATTTACTTAACCAATTTTGTACTGTTGGTCTTCTGGATTGTTAAGCATAAATTCTGCCCACGTTTTAGACTATTTCTTTAGGAAGGATTCCCAGAAGTGGAATTAGAGGATCAGAAGATATAAACATTTTTAAAGCTCCTGATAGATAGTGCCAAACTGCTTTTCAGAAAGCTGTTGCCAATTTACACTTCCAACCTTGCCAGTGTGTTTTTCTACCAGTATAGATTGGTCTAAGGGATAATAAAATTTAAGTGGAACATATAGTCCTTAAATTATGAATGCAGCTGGAGAGGCATCATGAGCACAGCAGAGAGGCCTGTGGCAAAGGTTATACCTTTTTCCAGGTATGCAATGAATAATGAGTTAGCATGAGCACACGGAACAGAAATTTTGCAAGAGTGAAGAACAACGTAGTTAGATTTCAGACTGTCAAATCTAAAGCCTGTGTCTGCTTTGTCCATTGCTGCACCCCAATACACAGGAAAGTGCCTGGCCCATAGAGCCACTCAGTAAAAAATTGCTGAATTAACACAGAATCTTCTTTCAGATGCAGTTTTTCAGCAGCTGGAGGATTTAGCCACTCCTGGATTCAAAGGAAACATGACTGGCTGGATTAAACACCCTTGCAAAGGTCCATTCAATTCTGAGATTTGATTTCAACTTTGGAAAATCAGTTTAAATGAAGGGGACACAATATGGCTCTCTTTAGGAGAACAAGTAAACACATCTCAAAGGACATAGCTTGGCATCAATGCTGATGTGTTTACTTGCTTTTTTCTCCTAAAGACAGCCATATATAAACATGCCATGTATATATATAGACACACACACAATTATTTTTGCAAGCATGCAAAAAATATAATTCATCAAGTTTTGTCATCTCCGTAGTAGTCACTTTCATAGGCGATAAATTTATTCAAATGCTGCCGGTGGTCAAGACAATTTTGGAAGTATCTTTAGTTCATTCTGTTATCCCTGGTTGTAAATTGGCACTGTTTTCAGTATTGCCGAGTTTTTTTTTTTTGGAGATATCACAAGGGCAAAATATAGGTAGTAGTGTGTGTATTATCATTTCTAGTCAAGAACAGCACAGGACTTATTTCGTGAACCAGAGTATGATTAAGGTAAAGGAGTCAGTTTTTCAGCTCTAGGTCACTCTTCTGGCACCGTAAGGATTCCCTTCAGTATTCCACAATTTCTGCAGTAGTAAACTGCCACACATTGCCAGATCAATTTAGCACTGATGTTGTTACCAATAAAAAAGGATCCATCATCTGTCATTTTTATAAACGTATTTTATATACACTAGACCAGACATCAGCAAACTATGGTCCATGGACCAAATCTGGCTTGCCATGTTTTTTTCTAGGACCTGCGTCTTAGAATGTTTTTTAATATTTTTAAGTTGAAAAAATAATATTCTGTGACATGTGGAAACTTATCCCAGGATCCATAAATAAATTGTATTAGGACACAGCCATGTTCCTCTGTTTCCCTATTAGCTATGATTGCTTTTGCATTAAAATGTTGGGATGTTAGAACAGACACCAAATGGCCCACCCAGCCTAAGACATTTTCTTTACAGAAGTTTGCTGACTTCTTTGCTAAATCTAAGTGGGTTCTTGGAGGTATTAGAAATTTCCACCCCAGTTACTCCCCCCCCCCCGGATATTAATAGTGGGAGAAGGGTGATGCAACTGGGACAGTATGTGCAAGGATCTGATAAGGCAGAGACTAGAGAAGATAAATACAAGAGTGTTGCATCAAGTAGGATATAAAAACCTGATCAAATCTGATAGCTTGGATACATCTAAGCAGCTGGAGAACGCAGGGTTACATGTACAATCCCAGCAGCAAAGAAGATTCTTGCTAATTGAGCCACATGGGACCCTGGTGACCAAACCCAAGGAGACTAATGAGTCTTGCTGGCAAGGATACCTGCACGTAGCAGGCTGGTTGATCAGTCCATGTGATACAGGGACCCCATTCCTTTACTAGATATTCTGAAGTCCTTTAACATCCAGATTTACGTGGGCATCTCCAAAGTTAAGTCTGAACTCAAAGAAATGGACCTGAAAGGAAGCCTCTGGAAAGCAGGCCCCAAGGTACCCATGCTTCCTAAATAATAACATTTAAATGAGAACTCAGAGCCAGGGGCAGGAGTCAGAAGACTGCACAACTACCCACATGTTTTTCAAAATCATAGATCGGTGAACATTTTATTGTTTTTGATCATTATTCGTGGCACAGGTGGAGGGTGGGATGATGGGTGGAGAAAGGATTAAATAAACTCAGTGACCTGCCCCCAGGGAAGGTGTTTATTCCTCCCGGACTTCCACCTATGGCATATAATATTCCATGTGGATTCTGAACCAGGTTGGGGAAGATCAGCCTGAAAGCCAAAGAGACTCCTTGGCTGTGTGTTGAGCTTGAGAATGATGGTGAGGGTTTGCAGATGGTCAGCTGTCTTCCTGATGCCCTAGAGAGAGCCCTGGCGCCTAAGTGTGAGAGGAAGCTTTTTTGTTGCTTCCCAGGGTGCCCCTTATACATGCATTAATTAATAAACACATTGCCCTGTGTTGTCCTACCTTGTTTCTTGAGAAGAGGAGGACAGTCTGGGGCCTGGGATAGAACGGACAATTTCCTTATTCAAAACTTAAGGCTGAAGTGGAGAGCTGGATGAGGCATAATAAAAATTAGAAGAGAGAGGAGGTGCAGCTGAGTGGAAAACCATGCCCAAAAGGGCAGTTCCAGCTCAGTACACCAAAGCAGACAAAAGCAGCTACCGGAGCTGGGAAAACAGAGCAGCAAGAACAGACTAATGGAGCATTAACTGAGTGTACCTGAAAAAAGTCAAGGACAAGGGCCTGGGGCATAATGATGGGTGGATCTCTGAGATTATGAGATCAGAAGCTCAAGAGGCCTAGGGAGCTAGGTGCAGGCAGTGAGAAAAAGAAATAGAATGGATATGGCAGGTAGATGCCTAAAGGGTACTGTTACATGAGAACTCTCTTGTCTGGGGAGGGTCCTTTTATTTTTTTTTCTTATTTATTTTTCTTTTTAATTTATTTTCTTATTTATTTTTGGGGGGGGTCCTCCTTGGAGATCATGCTCTAGCCTGGGATTTGAGCAGCCATGTATGAATGCTTTGCTCTGAATAAGGATTTTTTTTTTTTTTTTGGCTGCACCCATATCATCCAGAAATTCTGGGGCCAGGGATCAAACCCACACCACAGCAGTGACAATGCCAGATCCTTAACCCGCCATGCCACTAGTGAACTCCTCTGCATGAGTATTTTCACTTCCCTCCAAACTTGAGGCTTCCTAGGGTTTATTATCATCTCACTGAACATTTTCTGGGAAGACTTGCACATGCGTGATGGGTTCACGTAGTAGTTGGAACTGACTTCCAAACAGGGCATGATCTAAAGTGAAAATTTAAGGAGTTCCCATTGTGGCTCAGCAGAAGTGAATCTGACTTGCATCCATGAGGACACGGGTTCTATCCCTGGCCTCGCTCAGTGAGTTAAGGATCCAGCATTGCCGTGAGCTGTGGTACAGCTCTGATTCGACCCCTAGCCTGGGAACCTCCATATGCCAGAGGTATAGCCTTAAAAAAAAAAGCTACAGTAATAAATTAAGATCTTTTCATTAAGCTCCTTGGAACAATTTGATTTCACTCTCCTGATTACTTGCTTCTGCTTCCTTTGTGTCTGAACCCTGTCTGGGCCAATACTGGTTCTGGTCCCCTACACTCCAGCATGGTATTGGTCCAGCATCTTTGGCAGGGTCACTCCCAGCCTGTTCACAGGACAGGAATAAATCCAGAAATGAGTTCTCTCAGAACCTCTGTGTTACCACAGATTAGAGATAATGCCTGCAGGTCCTGCTGTAGGACCCTGGCTTGGGCGCAGAAGCATACAATTCTGCAGCCATCACCCCCAGGCTGAGCAAGGATTCACATTTGGTTCAGCCCACAAGTTGCCAGCTTTGGGGGTTTCCCCCAGAAGTGCAGCATCCCTGTTGGAAAGGACTTACGGGGAGCCCAGGGCCTCATCTGATATAGAAAGATGTAATGATCCTGAGATGAAATGTCTAGAAACTGCTAAGTAGGCAGAAGTCTGTGAGCTGTTGCTTGGCTTGAGAGTTTTCCCACACAGTATCTTTTTATTTGTGGGATAAGCTCTAAGTGTCAGGGTGCCTCAGAGCTGATGTATTAGTGGGGGACTCATGCAACAGAGAAGTGAAAGAACAGAACTAAAAATAATCGTGTGGAATAAATGTTGGGCCTCTGCTATCAACCAATATTGTTTACTAACTTAGCAGTTAAATAACAGGAGCTGTTAGATGTAAAAATCCTTGGGTTAGAACAGAGACATTGGCTAATCCCGCGGAATGCTATAACTAACCATCTCACCCCCACCCAACACACACACGCGCACACGCACGCACACACACACACACACTCTCTCTCTCTCTTCCACCAGACCTTCTGGGATGTTTCCAGTCTATGTGGTATTACTTGGAACCCACTTGGGAAAAATTTCATTCCATAAATCCTGACAGTGGGCCAGTGAGTAATAAAGGAGTTTGAACTTGTAGAGCCTGCCTTTTTGAAGGTATGATGAGAAAACCTGATAATGAAATAAGTGGGTTATTATAAACCTATCCACAGACTCAGGGAGAAGCAATTTATAAGACTAGATAGAGCTGGGGGCCGAGGAGAGGAAGGAAATCATCCCAGACTGTTCATCTTCTGCACGGCACCATTAGCTTCCTCTTTAGACTTTGCTGTTTCGGCCAGTAGCGCCATCATTTTCCTGCTGAGGCAGGTCTGAAACCTCATGCTGTTCCATCCGCCTGCGAAGCCTGCCCTAATTCCCTAGCCCCCTTGTCTCATCCTCTCACCAGATCCAGCCCAGGAGCCACCTCATCCAAGTAGCCCACCCAGCCCTTGTTCTTATTTCATAACCTCACACTATCGATACTGAGCAGTGTTCTAAAAATTGCAGGTGCTCAAAAAACAGTAACAAACACCTGACAATGTTGGTATTAGTTATTAAAAACAAGCTGCTGTGTGATCATCAGCACGAAGGCAGCCAACTCCCTTAATTCAAGGTCTAGAGTGTCACTTGTCCTTCTCCTCACACATTACAGCCTGGACCTGGGTCCCCAGTTTATATTTTCCAGAACCAGATCCTCCTCCTCCAGCAGAGGGGATACACGCAAATGAGTGTGCCTGTGTGTTTGGGGGGGGGCAGGGACTCCCAAGGCAGAGGACTGGAAAGAAGCAAACTCAGATCTTCCGTAAGGGGCAGGCCTGTGAGAAGATCAGTATAGGTGGCCAACCACTAAGTCATTTGGGCTGGATCAGCCCTTAGCATCGCTCCCTATGTCCACATGCTACTGCCTTCTGTACCATACCTCAGACCCTCACTGTGAAGCAGGCTGGAACTGCGAGCCTTCTTTTGGGATCCACCCAGAGGAGTATGCCTTCCCGGGCACAGAGAGGTAGATTCCAGGAGGTCCTGCTCCCACCTTTCACTGGTGTATGATCCCTTGAGGCAGAAACTGAGCAAAAGGAAGAGCACAGCCACAACAAGTTAAAGTCTGGGCCATGAAAAGATCCCACCTTATTTAGGAAAAAAAAAAAAAAAATGCAGGCACAAGCAAGTACCAAAGTCAACAGCCAAAAGGTCTTCAAGGTCATGGAAAACAATAAGGAAGATGGCCCAAGAGTTGAGCAAAGAGTAAGTAGCAGGGCCAGGACATGTAGGGAGGAGTGGGACGGAAGCTGAAAATAGATGAGTAGCAAACAAGGGTGCCTAACGCAGAGGCGGCTTTCCAGGTTGGGTTCAGCGGGTCACCATGGTGTGAACCAATCCTGAGCTGCCCTGGTGGGAAGGCTTGTTGAAGATGAAGTCTGTAGAAGCTGGCTGGCAGGGTAATGGGTTTTGGGATGGGATACCGGCAGAAGCATCTCCCCACCAGCTCTGCACTGGAGAGGACTCCATGTTTCAGAACTTGCAGCCTTTCTCCCCACACATGAGCTATTTTTCCTTGTTTCCTTTGAAAGATCAGACCGGAAGTCAAGTTTTCGAGGTTGAGGCTCATTCTTCAAAATACCTGATATAATTTTTGCAGAAACTTTTCTCATATTCAAGTTTTCTTTGAGAATGAGTCTAACGGTTTCTTTATCTAAATGTAACTCCTCAGCCATCATCCTCACAGTTAACTGCCTATTGGAACAAACCAAGTCCTTGACCTTCTGGATATTTTCATCTGTCCGATGAGTGACTGGACGACCACTTCGGGCATCATCTCGAATGTCTTCTCGCCCTTCTTTAAACCTTTTGTGCCAGTCAAAAACTCTGGCCCTTGACATGACTTCATCCCCGTAAGCTTCTTTTAAAAGATGGTGGGTCTCACTTGCAGACTTGTTTAATTTCACGCAAAATTTGATACTAATCCTTTGTTCTAGATAGCGGTCACTCATTTTGGCACTTAAACACAAGAACGTTAAGAGGCCACGACTGTGGGTGGGGAAGACAGAGGGGCCGATCTTTATAGGGCGGCAGGTGGCATCATGTCGCTATTCTTGCTCCTCTGGAAGCCTCATCAGGGAAGTGTAACTGCTTTTCTGAGTTTCAGTCCTTTGGCTTCCAGTCGAGAAGCTAATAAAGTCAAAGAGCAGCTGCAATGTTGGAGAAAATGAAATCTACAACCCACAACAGCGTCCAACTCGTGCCCAGAGATCAGCTGCGGTGCGCTAATCAGTCACCAAGGTCGCCCCGTTCTGCAGCCCTTAAGAGTCTAGGCGATCTCTGCAATAGAAGCCCATGGGGTGGCAAGTTAAGCAAGCAAGAAGCGATGCACCGGCGATGTAATGTGCAAGGTCGTCTCAGATCTGCAGAAACCCGCGCACGCCAAACCTACCGGAGCTGCCCGGGGCTCGGTTTCTCTAGAGTCCCAGGAGACACGCCCGCATGCGCCATACCCTCCCCTCGCCCGGTAGGCCGTGCGCAAGCGCACTGCGGCAGCCCGCGCCAGGCCCCGCCTCCGCCTCGCCACACCCGAGCGGGCGCGCTTCGTTGCGCGTGCCCGCCCGCAGAGAAGTCGGCGGAAAGGAGGGGGCGGGGGAGGAAGGCTGAGGGAAGAGAGGGCACCCCCGGGCGCCAGGGTGCATTGTGGGAAGGAGGCGGCAGCGTCCCGGGCGGGCGGGAGGTGCACCAGCGGCGGCGGCGGCGGTAAATCCTCCCGGCCGCTCACAGCACTGTGGAGCCGCGTCCCCAGCCCGGCCTCGGACCGCGGCGCCCCTCCTGCCCCTCGCGGCTTCTCGCCCGCCGGCCCCTCCCCCCGGCGCGCCGGCCCTGCCGAGCCGGCCGGCCGGCCTGGCTCCCCTCCCCGGCCCCGACGGGCGGGTGGGCTGCCCTTAGGAGGCGGGGAGGGGAGGGCTGGGCCGGCCGGCGGGCAAACGAAGATGCCGAACTTCTGCGCGGCCCCCAACTGCACGCGGAAGAGCACGCAGTCGGATCTGGCCTTCTTCAGATTCCCGCGGGATCCGGCCAGGTAAGCGGCGCCCGTGGAGCCGGCCCCTCCGGCCCTGCTCTGCGGGCCGCGCTGCCCACCGCCGGCCCCGGGCAGGCTCCAGGGCTCAAGGGGGCGTGGGGGGAGGGCACGGCTGTTGACCCCAGCCCGCTTGGAGGTGAGGCGCGGGCGGCGAGCGGAGGACCGGCGGGCGCTCGAGGGCCTCGGAGCACGTGCGGCCGCGGGGGCTTGGCGCGTAGGCCACCACCGAAATCAGAGGCAACTGAGGCGGCGCAGGCTGGGTAACGTGGGTTCTCGCCCTAGTTAGCTCGCTGTGTGGCCTCGGGCAAGTAGCTTTCGTCTCTGGGCTTTAGTTTCCCCAGCTGTCAAAAGAGGCACTTGGATTCTGTGGTTGTGGTCGCCGGGGTGCTTCTACCCCCCCGGACGGTGTTTCTTTTTGGAGGCTGGCCACATTTGATCTCAGTGTGATCTCAGGTCTCAAGTGCACCCTCCTTCGGACTTGTTCACGGTTCAAGTTCTGGCTCAGACCGTTACTCATTATCTCACTTGGTTAATGTGGGGAGATAACGGGGGCGGGGCGGGGGTTCGCGTGAGCGCAGGGGGTTTGGTATTGAAACCTCTTCCTGGCGGTAACCCACGTGCTCTGACTTGTATTTAGAGAGGGCTAGCTTAGGGATTGCGTTTGAAGGATGAGGATTTTCCCCTTGGCCTCTCTTGTTGATTCATTCATTTCAAATCCATACCTACTGTGTGCCAGAGCGCTAACGTTACGTGTTGCAGAGTCACAGGTGAATGGCAGTGTTGCTCCCTGCAGAAAGTTCACAGTCCATTAAGGAGACAGATTTATAAGCAGGCGATCATCGTATAGCATACTGTCTATTTGTTCCACACATGTTGTTTGAAGGCCTGCTCTGTGCCAGACATTGTTCTGAGCATCGGTAGTGTTAAAATGGATAAACTGAAGCCTCTGCTCTCATGGGAAAACGCACAGTGTGTCGGATGGTGGTAAATGCTATGGAGAAAAAGCAAATGTTCCGGTGCTGCAGGTGAGGTGGAGGAATAGGATTAGCAGGGGAGGCACGATTGCAGTTTTAAATAGGATCATCAGAGAAAGCCTCACTAAGAAGGTGAGTTTGAGGAAAGAACGGAAGTAGGTAAGGAGGCCAGCCATGGATATATCCAGGGGAAGAGCATCCCAGTCTGTAAACAGTCGATGCAAAGACAGGGCGCCTGTTAGAGGTACAGCCCAAAGGCCATGGAAGCTAAAATTGGTTTAAGGAAGAAGGAAAAGATGAACCTTGAAAGTGTGTGTATGCGTGATAGGAGCAAATTGTGTAGGCAATGGAAAGCACTGTGACATTTATTGTGAGCGAAATAGGAAGTCATGGGAAGGTCAAAAGAGCCAAATTATGAACTCTTCTTAACGCTTAAAAAAAAAATACCTAGCCCAAAAACTTCCATTTGTCGCACCAAAAGAAAAAAAAAGTTAAAAAAACGATCTAGTAGTTCTCTGGTGGCACAGCAGGTTAAGGATGTGGTGTTGTCCCTGCTGTGGCTCAGGTTCCAACCCTGGGCTGGGAACTTAGCATGCTGTGAGGTGGCCAAAAAAAAAAAAAAATTGACTAAATCTGATTGCTCTAGGATGGTGTGACTTGTCAAGGCCTGGCAGGAACCCAGGGACAGATCACGGTGGAGCTCATCCCCAGACTGAGTGAAGGCACAAGTATTAATTGATGTGATGAATTGCTCCTATTATTAGAGTGAGTTGGGCAATTGAAGTGCTCTTCTTCCAACTTAGGCAGTCAGTACTTAGTACTAACTCATCCCTGAGATGGTGAGGTCTTCCAAGGTTCTTTTGGCAGTTTAATCAAAGTTAACTGCGAGTTGATGTACTCTACCTTGTAAAATGTACAACAGTGGTTTTCCAGGCACTCACGGGGGTGCCCCAAGACCTTTTCACGGAATCCGCAGGGTAAAAATTACTTCATAATAACGACCTGACATTATTTTCGTTTTTCATGCTCATTCTTTCAGGAGTGTGCAGTGGAGTTTCTCGGGGGCTGTATACCATGATGAAAATCATTGCTCAGATAAATTATATATTTTTCTAAAATTTTCTAAGTATGATTATTCAGATACAGGTGGTTGGTAGACATTTTCTTGGAAATGAACAAGATACGCCAACATTCAAGCATTCAAGCTAAAAATTACAATTTTGGAAAATTTATATTTACTGCTTTGAGCTTCACAGCTCTCTAAGACTTAGACTTTTCTGATGAGATCAGTGGTGATACTGATAAATGTGACTTTAAAATATATAATGAGGAGTTCCCGTCATGGCGCAGTGGTTAACGAATCCGACTAGGTACCATGAAGTTGCGGGTTCAATCCCTGCCCTTGCACAGTGGGTTAACGATCCGGCGTCACCATGAGCTGTGGTGTAGGTTGTAGACGTGGCTCGGATCCTGCATTGCTGTGGCTGTGGTGTAGGCCAGTGGCTACAGCTCCGATTAGACCCCTAGCCTGGGAACCTCCACATGCCGTAGGTGCGGCCCTAAAAAAATGACAAAAGGCAAAATAAATAAATAAATAATAAAATATATAATGAAATGCATGAGTAAAAGTTCTATTCAGAGTGCAAGTTAGACCAGTGGATTTTAATGTAACGGTGTAAAAAAAAACTCACTGGTCTGGTTTCAGATTCTGCATTGCAACTAATTTTTAAGAAATCACCACTTGTGTGGAGTTCCCGTCGTGGCTCAGTGGTTAAGGAATCCGACTAGGAACTATAAGGTTGCGGGTTTGATCCCTGGCCTTGCTCAGTGGTTTAGGGATCCGGCGTTGCCATGAGCTGTGGTATAGGTTGCAAACGCGGCTCGGATCCCGCGTTGCTGTGGCTGTAGTCAAAGGCTGGCAGCTGCAGCTCCTGTTAGACTCCCCCAGCCTGGGAACCTCCATATGCCGCAGGTGCGGCCCTAGTTAAGGCAAAAAGACAAGAAAAAAAAAAGAAAAGAAATCACCACTTGTGGAGTTTTGGTGTGTTATCAGAGACCATCTGCAATTATGTGGGAAACAGAGAAATATGGTAGTAACTTTTTAAACTATACATCAGTGTGAGGTCATTTTCACATACTTCCAAAACAAATATGGCAACTGATTAAATATAGAAGCAGATATGAGAATATAGCTATCTTCTATTAAGCTAGGCATGAAAGAGATTTGCAAAGGTGGAGAGCAGTGTCATTCCTTTTACTAAATGTTTTCTGTTTGTTTTGGAAAATATAGTTATTTTTCGTGAAAATGTTATCTATGTTAACAATGTGTTGGAATTGCCTTTTTTTTTTCTTTTTTTTAAGGGCCACACCCAAGGCATATGGAAGTTCCCAGGCTAGAGGTCGAATCACAGCTGCAGCTGCCAGGTTATGCCACAACCACAGCAATGCCAGATCTGAGCTGCATCTGCAGCCTGCGCCACAGCTTGTGGCAGCGTCAGATCCTTAACCCACTGAGTAAGGCCAGGGATTGAACCCGCATCCTCATGGATACTAGTCGGGTTCTCAGCCCACTGAGCCACAACGGAGACTCCAGGGATTGCTATTTTTTAATAAATAAATATTTTAAAAATTTCTAAGTTTTAGTTTCTGTAATGGTAAGTATTGGTAGATAAAATGCACATAAACAAAAGCTCTTTAGATCCTCAGTAATTTAAGAGGTAAAACGGTCCTGAGACTGAAGTTTGAGAATCACTTCTGTAAAATATAACCTTAAAGTACTTTTGTATGATCTCATTTAATCCTCCAAATAATGCTATGAATTGTAATACAAATAATAGTTAAAGAACACTTCATAGTCTGTGTGCCAGACACTATTCTATGTGTTTTATGTGCATTTTTTCACTTAACTTTTGCTGTAAATTTTGAGATAGTCCATGCTTTCCAGTGACCAAAGCAGCCATGGAGATTAGCTAACTTGTTCAAGGTCCTACAGGAATATTTGAAACCCCAAATGAATGTGGGATAAAATATGTAATATTACCCAAACTTGTTTGACCATGAAACTTTTTTTTTTTCTTAGTGGAACAATTCTTTGACTAGTGTTCCTTGGAATATGTTTTAGAAATGCTGCATTAGTAGGAGACCACTGAAGGAAAAAAAATACAAACAAAATTCAAAAGGGAGTGGTCAGCGTGGGTTGAATAGTACTGAAAAGGGGTGTAAGATAAGGATGGAAAGTGACCATTGGATTTGGCAGGATGCAATTATGAGGAAATCTTGCTCTATCTCATTCTGTCCTGCCCAGCTTATAAATCATCCCTTTTCCAGTGTATCCACACTGTGTACACTACCCACTCACTAGTATTGGAAAAAACATGGTCTGTGTAGGGTTCAGTACTAAACATGACTGCAGGTGTCTACCGAGGGTCTTGGAATGTGTCCCTGGCCAGTAAATGGGGACTCCTGCACAGAGAAGTAGAGGAGCCTTACCTACCTGGGTCTGTGTGTGTGTGTACATACTCATGCTCATGCACATGTACGTATACAAATCTCATCTTTTGAAATCTGAAAAGTTTCCATCAATAAGTGACATTTGAGCTAAGATCTGAAGGCTTATCTTTGCATAGGCTTTCCTGTACAAAGGGAGTGGGAAAAAAAAAAGATACTAAATTGAATAAATAGCATGGGGAACAGCCCTAGGATAGAAGTGATTGCTGTGCATCCATGAAACTGAAGTAATGCAAGTGAGGGGCAAAGAGAGCAGAAGGGCAGGGCGACATGAAGTTGGAAAGGTAGCCCAGCTCAGGACTGGACACGTTTTGTAAGACGTGAGGAGTTGGATTTTGGTTCTTTATCCTAAGAGTAATGAGAAGTCACTAGAGGATCTTAAGCAGGAAGGAAAGTTCTCAAATAGGCTTTTTAAACATTGACCACATGGAGAAGGGATTAGAGAAAGTCAGAAGACCAGTTTGAAAGCAGGTGGACTGGGAGAGTCATTCCACTCTGCCAAGGGGGGGAAAAGGCTACAGAATTATAGACTCTAGAGTATGGGCACTGCTAAGACAGGCAGGACATTGTTTAAAAAAAAACTGGGAGATAACTGTGTAAATATATATATACTTATACATGTATACAGATAAAAGTATGTGTGTAAAAGATGTAATATGTAATTTTTATAACTTATAAAACATAATACACAGAAGATCACAAATCATAAGCCTATGGCTTGTTGGGTTTGCCCAAATTTAAAAAAATAGGATATTACAAGTTCCCATTGTGACTCAGTAATGAATCTGACGAATATCCACGAGGACTTGGGCTTGATCCCTGGCCTCACTCAATGGGTTAAAGATCCAGTGTTCCTGTGAGCTGCGGTGTAGGTCACAGATGTGGCTCGGATCTGACATTGCTGTGGCTATGGCATAGTCCGGCAGCTATGATTTGACCCCTAGCCTGGGGACTTCCATATGCAACAAGTGCGGAGCTAAAAAGACCAAAAAAAAAAAAGGAAAAGAATTTTACTAACAAATTTCCTCTGTGGCATTTTGGTCATTATTTCACCCTCCCCAGTGGTATCCACAGTTTGACTTCCCACACAGATTTTTTTGGTTATTGAGGAGAAGGGAAGCATGAGGAGGAGCTGTTTTATTGGTATGTGATGTACATAGAGAAAAGCACAAAAATGGTAGTCTAGGACCTGATGAATTTTTACAAAATGAACATACCGAGGTAACTGAGACGCTCAGAAGCCTCCTTTGTGCAGGCTCCTAGTCGATACCTCTCCCCAGATATTTCCAGTATTCAATTGTTACTGAACTAGGTGTCTCCAAAGCCACCCCCATATTCAGAGATTCACTAGGACTCAAGGAACGCAGTATATAGTTGTCCTCACAGCTAAGATTTATTACTGCAGTGTAGTAAGGATACACATCTGGATCATAAGGGGGAGAAGACACAGGTGGAGCATGAGAACGGAAGCATCTGTGTGTAGGCTTCCTTATACTCTCTCCCTCTCACGAGGGGTCATACAGAGCCCACTTTTCCCCAAGCAGTGAAAATGCAACATACACATGTTTTGTGCCATGTTTCTGCCCAGAGAAGCCTATTGGGGACCCAGTGCTCAAAGTTTTTACTGGGATCTGGTCACATAGACACTCTTTGCTTAGCACATGCTAAAATTCCACATTCCCAGAGAGAAGACAGGTGTTCATTTTAAGTCATACTGTTTGCGTAAAATCCGGGTACTGCGAGGTGCCTTATCAGTTAGAGAACGTTTTACGTCAGCATAGGGAACTATTTACCAGCCGAGTTCCCAGACACCAGCCAAAAGACCAGCCTTATAAAACAAGCCTTTCTAAGGATAGTAATCTCAGGTTTACTGTGTTAACTTTTCTTTTTCTGCACAGTCACCATAGATGTGTTTTGCCTACTTTAGAACTTGATCTGAAAAAGAATCACATACTATGTACCAGCTTATTTTGCTCAACATTGCGTTTGTGAAACCCAGCTAGTTCTTTCATTCACATTGCCAAATAGTGTTCTGTATGTGATAGCATACCACAGTTGTTCTATATGTGAAGCATACCACAGTTGATCCTTTCTACCTTTTCTCATCAATGTTTGATACTCTTATATTGTAGTCGACTTATGGGTATGTGGTAATATTTAGTTGTGATTTTAATTAGTATTTCCCTAATGACTAATGAGATGGAGCTTTATTTCTTTTCCTTTTTTTTAACTGAGCATTATTTTCATTAATCCTCTGAGCCACCAGGGAATTCCAAATTTGGCCTACTTCTTTTTTTGCCGTTCTGCAGCATATGGAGTTCCCAGGCAGGTCAGATCCGAGCTGTAGTTGCGACCCAAGCCACAGCTGTAGTAACGCTGGATCCTTAATCCACTGCCTGGCCAAGGATCGAACCTGTGTCCCAGTGCTCCCAAGATGCCGCCAATCCCCCTTGTGCCACAGCAGGAACTCCTCTTTTTTTTCCTTTTTTTCCCCCTAGCCATGTCCACAGCATGCAGAAGTTCCCTAGCCAGGGATCGAACCAACCTATCCAACCTATTCTTGATTGAATCTGAGTGTACTTTTTTTTTTTCCTAGGGCTGCATATGGAGGTTCCCAGGCTAGGAGTCCAATCAGAGCTGCAGCTGCCGGCCTACACCACAGCCACACCAAATCCATAACCCACTGAGAGAGGCAAGGGATCGAATCTGCATCCTCATGGTTACTAGTTAGATTCGTTTCCACAGAGCCACAACAGGAACTCCAAATCTGAGTGTACTTTTTTATCAGAAAACTGTTTCAACTTAGTTCAGAAATAATACGGTAGTGGTCTTTGTGGAAGGTCTCCAGATGTTTAAGAATTAAACAAACTTGAAGTTCTCTTGTGGTGCAGTGGGTTAAGGATTTGGTGTGGTGTTACTGCAGTGGCTCAGGTTGCTGCTGTGGCACAGGTTCAGTCCCTGGCCCAGGAACTTCTGTGTGCCGTGGGCACAGCCAACAACAAAAAATAGTATTCCCTTTGTTTTCTTTCTTTCTTTTTTGTTTTCATTCAATGTATATTAAATTTTGTTTTCCTGAACTTTCTACTGGTAGAGCTTATTTTCACATTCATAGGTACATAGAACATTTCTATCTCCTTTGAAACAATTTAGAACAGTCTGACTCATAATAAGTACTTAATAAACGTTATGATGATAATGATGATTTTGACGTTCTTCTGTAGATACTTAAGCACCAAAAGGGCATGGACTTTGACTTGTTCGACTGTCTTTAACATCTTTGTGTACTACATCATGTGGTTACAACCCCTGCATTCACAGAATTGCAATGTAGTCTGTACATATCATTGTATATTATAAGTCGTGTTTATAGTAAGGTAAGTGGATATAGCCACCATGCTTCCATAAGAACTCTGGTTATTTATACAACATCTACTTACTAATTTTCTACAATGACAGTATGTTTTCATATGCTTATTTAAGGTAAAATCTTGAGAGAAATGTTAAGCCATTGCCTCATGGTAGTGCAACTTTTTGCTTGTACTGCTGATAACTGAGTGTTCTCTGATGGTCAGATGTCCTGGGCATTGAAAGACTTAGGTTTAAGTTCTAGTTTTGTTGCTGATTTTGTACATGATTGTGAGAGAGTTACTTCTTAATCTTATGTAGTTGAATGTACTAAATGATTTCTAAATTTCTTCCAGCTCTCCTTTTGTTATTAATCATTTTGTTATCTCATTTTGTTTTTAATAACCCTCTTCAAATTATGTTATGTTCTTTGCGTATAGGGGAGCAGGAATTCATTGTCCGTAATATATATTTGCCTTAAAATTGACTGTTGAAATTTAAATGGTGAGCTCATATTCCATAATTGTATTTTGGTTTTATTTTTTATAGATGCCAGAAGTGGGTAGAAAACTGTAGGAGAGCAGACTTAGAAGATAAAACACCTGATCAACTAAATAAACATTATCGATTATGTGCCAAACACTTTGAGACTTCTATGATCTGTAGAACTGTAAGTAACTAGAGGGCTTGGGGTATTTTTTTGTTCTCACTCACTCATTATCTGGTTGAAATGTAAATCTTTATATATTACTGTTGGAAAGTATCGTCACACTCTGCCACTTCTTTTTTAAAGATGACGATAAACTTGGAGCTTAATATCTATTTTGTTTTTAAAAACTTTTTTTTTTTTAATACCATGCTGTTTCTGATGCCCCTTTCCTACTCACCAGAGGTAGCCACTTTTAAACTTCTTGTGTAAAAAATTTTAGATGATTCTAAAAGTATATATTTAAGTTAAACTTGGCATTTTTGTTTGGAGCAGTTTCTTGAGAGCTTTTTTGTGAGTGGAATCTTCGTCAAGGAATAGAGCTCTTTGTTTTCAGTTTTTTGTGTGTGCTATTGTTAGAACCAACCCTTAGTTTTTATGTGCTAGATATAGCAGGAAGCACATCATGTAATTAATGTGAAAAAACATTTCCATAAATAATTTGCAATTTCATATCAAGACTGAGTCTCTCAGCCTTACTCCTGTTAACTGAATTTGGCCAAGTCACTCCCTCTTGAGCCCCAGTTTCTAATAGGAAATTAAATCAGATAATTCCTGAGGCTTAAAATTTTTAGCCTTCTGTGACTCTGTTATTGCTATGATTCATAAAAGGCAAAAATAGGGCATATTTGACTGAAATGAAGCAACTTAAAACACTTTAAAAACTAGTTAGGAAGACAGTTTTGTTAAACAAATAATATATTCTTGTTTAGATCTTAGAAAAATGTATCATCTCAGATTTTGGGATAGCTATAAACTTGATTTGAAGGTACACTATATATTGTTATGCAGCAATTTATTTTGATATTTTTTTCAGATACATTTTGCAGAGGCATCAGAAAACTAAAGAATGATTGGGTTATTTTATTTCTCAAAATTAATTGAAGCAGATACTTGTGAAGTCATTGGGAGGTGAGCCAATTCCGGTTCAACAGTTTAATCACGAATATTTGAGGGATATTTTTGCCTTGCTTTGTAAAATGGTAATGATCAAAATAAGAGATTTCATATGTTTAAAAGGCAAATTTTATGTGCTTAACATTAAGTAAATATCCCAAATTATTAGTTGAAATACATAAACCATATGTACTTTTATATTTTTATTTTAGTAATAAACATAGTCTCTTAATAATTCCAACAAGATTAATCTGAGAAATATAAATATAGTTCACTTTCATATTCTTATTTAGTCAGAGCATAGAACAGAACTCTTCGCTTTTTAAATTTCCACATAATTCTTTAATCTTGATTAAATTAATGAAAATATGAGAAATTTTCTTTCCGCACATGTAGAAGATATTGCGATTAAAAGCTGGATTATCTGATATTTATACCCAAGTGTTTTAGGAGTTTTGACTTTGTTGGTTTCACATTTAAGATCTCATCAGTAAACATTTGTCTAGTTCAGCCAAAGCCAGATGTTATCTTTGATGCTAGAGTAAGATCTTTGCTTTATGCTCAAACTTAAATTCAGTTAAAGATTAAATCTTGATCCTGAATTAAAATTACCATGCACATGAATTGAATATAGCCCATTTTGGCATGTTTTTTACTTATAAATAGATGTTAAAAGTTGCATGTTTTTCATCCATATATTGTTTTCTGGTCTAAAATGTCTTTGTTTTATAGCAAATTAATTTTATTTTAATTAAATTTTTAAAGAATGTTTTGCTTCTTCTCTATTTAACTGGTAAGATATCAAGAGTTGACTGTGATATGGTTATGTTTGCTTTTTGAGATGTTTGCTAAGTAGGAAAAATGAGACACTTGGGGTATAGTATAGTTTTGTTTCCTTTAGTGCTGGTGTTCCTGATCAATTCCTGATTCAGACTCCCTAGTAGACTCAGTCTAATTGGCCCAACACTGGAAGCTGAGTGTCGTTAAGACACATATTTTCTTCTTTGTGTTTTCTGTGAGGCATGGGCTTAAACTATGAAATACTGAATCTAAATAGAAATTCTTCCCAGATGTGTTTCATAGCTCTTTGGATAAAACCTAAGATAGTGTGTTCCCTTTATTTGCATATTTTTCCTTCATATTTTCCTAACTTTCTTTCCTTGGGAACATAGGAATTGTTGTTTTTGTTTGGCATATACTTTGAATACGCTTTAATAGTCAGCTTTGAAACAATCACTGGTCCCAAGAAAGCTTCTTAAAATGAAGTGTGTTTTGTCTTTTCCAGTGCAAATTTGGAAAGAAATCAAAGTCATTGTTTCTTTGGACTAATTAGGGGAGTATAGTAGCAGTTACTCATTTTTTATTTTACCATCTTCTTTTCCCTACTTGACCTCCTCTGGTTTGGTTGTGGAAGACATTGTATGCAGCCACCTTCTAGCCAGCTTGTATTAGGTTAACAGGAATTAGGATAGAGAATGGTCATCCTTAAATGAAGAGAACATTAGAATTAGGGAATTAAGAAATACCTAGTTCAGTGTTTGCAAAAGTGATTATGTTTATTACTTGCGTTATGAGTGATTTCAGGTGGCACATGAATCAATTTTTATAAGTTCTGTAATATGTTTTAAAATACAATTAGCTCATGAAATCATTATTTTATAGTTCTTATTGCTTAAGACAATGTTAACTTATAAAGTGAGTAGATCATGTAAAAGTGCAAATGGTTGTGTAACTGAAATGGCAGACATTATGAACATAAGTGTGTGAATAACTTCATTTTAGGAAGTGTTAATCTATTTGAATAACTGAATTTTATTTGGAAGAGGAAACTGAGTCCAAAAAGGGAAAGTATTTGGCCAGGGTCTCAGAATGAGTCACTGGTAGAATTTGGACTAGCTCCTAGTTCTCCTGGGTCCAGTATTATTTCACAGTATCTTGATGTTTGTCAGTAATAACTAGCGGAAGTGGAGTGAGCAGCAGTAAAGGAGGGAAGAATTATGATAGAACATACAAGAGAGTAGATTATTTGAGAAACTTATGTCTGCTCTGGTTTTGGTGAGCTTATGGAAGGGCAGAACAGATAGTCAGGAGATTGTATTAGAAAAATATATGCACAATGCAAATACATTTTGTTTTTTTATGCCTTCCATCAATTCAGTTCCTTTATTTATAATAGTAAGATAACCAGAAGGACAAATGCAAAAAAAATTAGAAATAATAAGTTGCTCTAGACTGACGTCATCAATTCTGCAAGTCTCTACACTTCAGAGTTGGAGTTAAAGAAGTACTGGGAAAATCATTAACATAGAAGTTTATTTATGTGTAATGCATTCTAAAGGACCGTCTTTGAATTAACATACTTTTCTTTTTCAGAGTCCTTATAGGACAGTTCTTCGAGATAATGCAATACCAACGATATTTGATCTTACCAGCCATTTGAATAATCCACATAGTAGACACAGAAAACGAATAAAAGAATTGGTATGTCAGTGTGTTTCCAGCTTTCCCATTCCCCATAATATTATGAAATCAAGTGTAAATGCATTCATGGGAATGAGTGCTGTGTTTATTATTAAAGTAGCCTGGATTTAAGATGGATTGGTTTGTTTCAGTATTTAAGTTAGAAAATCTCCCTCAAATTTAGCCAGCTCATACTCACCAACTTGAGCCAAAGTGTGCTGTTAATGACAGGGCCCCTTGCTCATTCTCTTCTAGAAAAGAAGGGAAAAAAAACAAAAACAAAAACATCTTTTCTTTTGTAGTAAGGAAAGTGGAACTGAGCTGTGTTTCCAGAATTCAGCACAAAAGGAATAAAGGGAAAGTATAGAAGTTAAGACATGAGTAGTTTTACTAGAGATAAGAATTCTATCAGTATTAAGTACTGTTAGGGTTTATAAAAAATAAGATTTTTAGCCTATGGGCATCTTTGTACATGTTTTTATATTCCTTTGGTATCTTATTTTTTTACTTTTTGTTGAGGTATAGTTGATTTACAGTGTTGTATTAGTTTCTGATGTACAGCAAAATGATTCAGTTACCCATTATGGTTTATCACAGGATATTAAATAGAGTTCCCTGTGCTATATATAATATATATTTTATATATAATAGTTTGCATCTGCTAACCCGATATCCTTTAGTTCTTAGGATTGAAACCTACCTACATGGCTTTTATTGACCTCAAATGAACAAAATTAAATTACTCAGACTCCTCAGACCAGGGCTTTCTCTCATCATTGCCACTAACAAGGCCCTTATTTTGTTTATTTTTTTCCTTCTTTCATTATTATCATTCCCATTCCCCTCCCTTTTGGTATCCATGCTTGTATACTTAATAATGTCATTTCAGTTCACCCACTATATGCTTTTTAAGTGTAACACTTATCCAATTTTCCTCATTTTCTGTTTACTTTTCATATTTAGGTCTTTGAGCCATTTGAATTTCTGTTTTACAGTGTTCAGTAGAGATCTAATTTTATTTTTCTCTTTATAGAGAACAGATTTTCCCAACATAGTCTATTAACCCATCTGGTGTAAGATGCCACCTCTGTCATATACCAAGTTTACATATATGCAAGGCTGTTTTGGGCAGCTCTGTTTTTTTCCATTGGAAGATTTGTTTGTTTTCAGC
>PVHT020000037.1:5782315-5857837 GCA_004024745.2 Catagonus wagneri
TAGGGGTCTAATCGGAGCTGTGGCCACTGGCCTGCGCCGCAGCCACAGCAACGCAGGATCCGAGCCGCGTCTGCAACCTACACCACAGCTCACGGCAACGCCGGATCGTTAACCCACTGAGCAAGGGCAGGGACCGAACCCGCAACCTCATGGTTCCTAGTCGGATTCGTTAACCACTGCGCCACGACGGGAACTCCATAAATGCTTTTTTTCATTACAAATGCTTTGAATTAACATATTTACAATATTAATTAGTCTCATCCATAAATAGAAAAAAAACAATAAAATGTGTATCGAGTCACAACAATCATTGACAAAATTAAATACTGATTCTTTGGAAAGACTATTCAAATACTTCAAGGAGTACAAGAAGTTAAAAATTTGAAAAAAATTTAGGGGTTTTTCTTGCTGTTCTTGAGAAGAGAATTTGTACATTCTTTCTTAATTACTTTGTAAATACATTGTATTTCTGGTTGAGATTGTTTCCAGTTTTAAAGACCTTTTTTTTTTAAAAAAATTAATTCTAATAGTCTACCGAGTTTTCTGCATAGTTGATTGTATCATCTACAAATAAAGGCAAATTTGCCCCTTCTTTCATTTCTTCCAATTTTTTTTTTTTCTGTTGCCTGTCTTATTGTTCAGTCAGGACCATCTCTAGTACTGTATTGAATAGTCCCAGTAATGTCTCAGTCAGTATACTTTCCTTATTCCTTATTAGGTATGATGCTTTTGTGGGTATTGTTAGATAATTTTTAACAAGTTAAAGAAATTCCCTTCATTTCCTTCTAGTCTTTATATTTGAGAGTTTTTGTCATACTTGTTGAACTTACCATATACTTTCATTGCCTTTTTTTTTTTTTTTTTTTTTTTTTTTTTTTTTTTTTTTTTTTTTTTTTTTTTTTTTTTTTTTTTTTTTTTTTTTTTTTTTTTTTTTTTTTTTTTTTTTTTTTTTTTTTTTTTTTTTTTTTTTTTTTTGTCTTTTTGCCTTTATGTAGAACTGCATCCGCGGCATATGGAGGTTCCCAGGCTAGGGGTCTAACAGGAGCTGTAGCCGCCGGCCTTCGCCACAGCCACAGCAACGCGGGATCCGAGCCACATCTGCAACCTACACCACAGCTCACGGCAACGCCGGATCCTTAACCCACTGAGCAAGGCCAGGGTTCGAACCCACAACCTCATGGTTCTTAGTCGAATTCATTAACCACTGAGCCACAAAGGGAACTCCCATTGCCTCTTTTGAGTTCTCTTTTTTTTCCCATTCTTTAATGCCATGGAGAAGGTTGATGGATTTTCTGATGTTGAAACATCTTTGCATTCCTGTATTGAACCCTAATTGATTGCAGTGTATCTCTCTTCACTTTTATACACTATTAGATTCAATCGGTCAATATTTTTTAAATTTTTAAATTTTTTTTTACTCTTTCAGTTGGCCAATATTTTATCTTGGGTTTTGCGGTTACAATTTTAAGTTTTGTCCTATAATTTTCTTCTTATGTATGCCTCTTACCCACTTGTGATTTCCAAGTTTTATAAGCCTCATAAAATGAGTTGGATAGTTTTTCTTTTTTTCTCAATTTTTTTCTAGAAAAACTATGTATAAGGTAAATACTGTCTGCTCTTGAAAGTTAGCTTAAACTTGGTAAAACCATCAGAGGACTTGGGATAGGTGAGGGAGTATTTTCATTACCATTCCTGTTTATTTATTTGTTTCTCTTTCTTCTTGTGTATTATATGTTTCCAAAGGTTTGTGAACTTCATCTAGGATTTGGGGAAACTTGTCTTTCTTTGCTCCTAAAATTATTTTAATTAGTCTTTTCAAAGAAGCAGTCGTTTTATCACTGATTGCTGCATTTCTGAACTGTTTTATTTGTTTCTTCTTGATTTGAAGGGTTTATGTTTTGGCTCTTTTTAAGTTTCTTGAATGTTTAACTCATTTATGTGTATTCAGAGGTATAAATGTCTGTTTTAGCTGTATCCTACAATTTTAGACATAGAGTGCTTTCATTGTTCAGCTCTGAGTGTTTTGTAATTTTCTCTATTTCTTTAACATAATTTTTGTTTTTAGTTTCCAGGCTTGGGTTTATTTTTTAATTCCCCCCGCCAGTGTTTTTATTGATTCATAGCGGCTACATATAGTCTATGTCATATTCTTTAAGTTCTGAGAAATCCTCAGTTTTTCATTTTTTCATACATTTCATCCCTCTATTTATTTGTTTTTTTGGAACTTCTCATAGATGAATGCTGACACTACATGACAGTCTCCACATCAGATTTCTTAGTAATTCGTGCCAGGGTGGGGAGTTCAACCACTTCCCACCCTGTAGCTGTCATTTCTCTGTTCTCTGCCCTTGGGGAACCTCAGCTTACCGCAGGCATACTTTTCCGGATTTGCTGTCCTTGTAACTCCGCAGCCCATAGGATAAGGGGGGAAGGTCCCAGATTAGCTAGCCTGCTGATGTTTCTTGCTTGTTATCAGTATCATGTTCTATACTGCCCAGCAGGTGCCCTGCTGTCTCCACTTGTCACTGGTACTGCTGCTTTCATGCCCCAGAGTAGTAACGGAGTGGGTTGTGATCTGAGAATTGTAGTGGGTTAGAGAGAGAGAGAAAAGGACACAACTGAAAAGCTCTTACTTTGTCTCCCCCTTGCATGCCACTTGGCTTTCTATGCTATGCTGTGTATGTATCCATTTCTCTTCCATATTGGCATTCTGTCACTTTCTACTTCCCAGAGGTTTCTCATCGCTTTTGTATTAGGGTCTGGGATCCAGCAACTCTGTTTTATGTGGCATCCCCTGGGGTTACATTAGGCAGGGGGCATGATTCATGGTGCCTTGGATTTGACCCATCATACACTTTCATGCCTTTTATTAGCCAGTAAATACTTGTAACCCCAAGTGATGATGATTTAGGTATAAAGTAAGTTAAACAATAGATTTTTTATCCTCTAGTATTATAAGCTCGGTGTCATTAGCAAATGATTGTCTGGCTTTCCAGTCATCTGTCTGTTTGAAGAATTATTCCTTATGAAGAATTTATGCTTTTGAAAGAGTTAAATTTGATTCATAACATGCTTTTTACTTGTGAGTCTGTGATGATACACAAGATGTTCAGTTTTCTCAAAGATTTGTCTTTTTTTCTTGTCATTTAGAGTGAAGATGAAATCAGGACACTGAAACAGAAAAAAAGTAAGTGATAGTGTTAATGACTCAACTGATTCTGGAGGCCTTTTTAAGGCCTTGACCTGGTAAGGACAAATAAATATGTCGTATGTCCAAAGCCTACGTGAGAGTGATGTACAAGTGTGGTGCATTGTCCGTGGTCTGGACTTGTCGGTGAGGCTCAAGTCCCATTTCAGTCCGTCTTACTGGTGCCACTGTGCCGTATACTTGGCCTTCTCTCTGCTAGGAGCTTCCAGTGTGGGAGGGCGGCAGGCACGTGGGCAGAGTGTCCTGGTGTAGGGAGGAAAGGAGTGGAGTCTCTGCCCATCCAGTGTGTGGTGCAAACTGAGTTCTTGGTAAATATTTGAGGAATAAACGCTGTTGAGACACTTGGCCTTACGAGAGTAGGAGTTGCGGTAGCCATGCTCCAGGTACTCAGGCCTGAGCTGTGTCCCCAGAGGATGAGGACTAGAAGTTTCTTTTGTTCCTGTCAGTTGTTATTCCTCCTTCCCTCTCTTCTCCTCCTCCTCCTCCTATTGTTAGTATTATTACCATAACTTTTTGTTGAGTGTTTACTCTGTGCCAAGTCATTATTCTAAGTATTTTACTTATATTCATGTAATTCTCATGATAGCCTGAAGTAAGCACTGTTATTTTCCCTGTTTGTAGATGAGGAGACACGGAGTCAGTCAAAGAAAGGAGTGCAGTGCCTTGAAACAGGGTGCCAGATTTGGGCAACTACACGCTCATTTTGTGGAGCATCTATCATAATCCATGATGATTAAAAAATGAACCTAGAAGGACCAAAGGGGCCAGGACCAGCAGGGTTTTGTGTATGTATGACTGTAGTCAGGACCCTTAACCTCAGGCCTCAGTTTTCCCATCCACATGTGAAGAGATTAGGCTGAGATTTCTGATACTGTAGTATCATCCCTAAAAATTGCATGAATATATTTTATCTTGTATTGATTTGTGTAATTGTCTCATTTCCCATATAAAACTGTAGCTTAATGGCTTGATAGAAACTGTTAGCCTGGACTTTGGAGCCAGACAAGCTTGGATTTAAATTCCACCTCAGTCTGTGACGTTGGGCAATTCTTTTGTGCCCTTAGTTGTCTGCTGGGGTTGATACCACCTCCTTGTAGAGGGCACAGCGTGCTATATATAAAATGCCATCACAGGGCCTCAATAATTATTGGTTCTCTTCCCCATCCTTTTTCTGAGGGCATGAACTGTCTGTTGTTATTCTGTATATGTGACATGCCTTATTAGGTTTATAAGAAATCATTCATCTCATAATAGCATTTACATGTAGGTCAGACTACGGGTAAATATCTGTTCAGTGTTTGTCTCCACCTCTAGAGTTGTGAGTGTCTTACTAATTTCTGTATCCTAGTCTGTGGTCTGATAGGTGCCCCCTGAGTGCCGAATGAATGAGTTTGTGGATTTTAAATACTTAGCTAATCAAAAATTAACTCTGTATGATTCCTTATGAGCCTGTTTATAAAATTACTTGTTTTCTGGAGTTCCCTTCGTGGCCCAGTGGTTAACAAATCTGACTAAGAACCATGAGGTTGCGGGTTCGATCCCTGGCCTTGCTCAGTGGGTTAAGGATCCGGCGTTGCCGTGAGCTGTGGTGTAGGTTGCAGACACGGCTCGGATTCCGCATTGCTGTGGCTGTGGTGTAGGCTGGCAGCTACAGCTCCTGTTGGACCCCTAGCCTGGGAACCTCCATATGCCGCAGGTGTGGCTCTTAAGATAAAAGGCAAAAAGACAAAAAATAAATAAATAAAATTACTTGTTTTCCAGTTGATGAAACTTCTGAACAGGAGCAAAAACATAAAGAAGTCAACAACAGCAATGCTCAGAACCCTGGTGCCGAGGAAGGGGGCGAAGAACAGGATGAAGACGTTTTACCTTTAACCCTTGAAGAGAAGGAAAACAAAGAATACTTAAAATCTTTATTTGAAATTTTGATTCTTATGGGAAAACAGAACATACCTCTGGATGGACATGAAGCTGATGAAATCCCAGAAGGTCTCTTTACTCCTGATAACTTTCAGGCACTGCTGGAGTGCCGTATCAATTCTGGTGAAGAGGTTCTGAGAAAGCGCTTTGAGACCACAGCAGTCAACACCTTGTTCTGTTCAAAAACACAGCAGAAACAGATGCTAGAGATCTGTGAGAGCTGCATCCGGGAAGAGACCCTCAGGGAAGTGAGGGACTCTCACTTCTTTTCCATCATCACCGACGATGTGGTGGACATAGCAGGGGAGGAGCACCTGCCGGTGTTGGTGAGGTTTGTTGATGAAGCTCATAACCTGAGGGAGGAATTTGTGGGCTTCCTGCCTTATGAAGCTGATGCAGAAATTTTGGCTGTGAAATTTCACACTACGATAACTGAGAAGTGGGGCTTAAACATGGAGTACTGCCGTGGCCAGGCTTACATTGTGTCCAGTGGGTTTTCTTCCAAAATGAAAGTTGTTGCTTCTAGACTTTTAGAGAAATATCCCCAGGCCGTCTACACACTCTGCTCTTCCTGTGCCTTAAATATGTGGTTGGCAAAATCAGTGCCTGTTATGGGAGTATCTGTCGCATTAGGAACAATTGAGGAAGTTTGTTCTTTTTTCCATCGGTCACCACAACTGCTTTTAGAGCTTGACAATGTCATTTCTGTCCTCTTTCAGAACAATGAAGAAAGGGGCAAAGAACTGAAGGAAATTTGCCACTCTCAGTGGACAGGCAGGCATGATGCTTTTGAAATCTTAGTGGACCTCCTACAAGCACTTGTTTTATGTTTAGATGGTATAAACAGTGACACAAGCATTAGATGGAATAACTGTATAGCTGGCCGAGCATTCGTACTCTCTAGTGCAGTAACAGATTTTGATTTCATCGTTACCATTGTTGTTCTTAAAAACGTTCTATCTTTTACAAGGGCCTTTGGGAAAAATCTTCAGGGGCAAACCTCTGATGTCTTCTTTGCAGCCAGTAGCTTGACTGCAGTGCTCCATTCACTAAATGAAGTGATGGAAAATATTGAAGTTTATCATGAATTTTGGTTTGAGGAAGCCACAAATTTGGCAACCAAACTTGATATTCAGATGAAACTCCCAGGGAAATTTCGCAGAGCTCAGCACGGTAACCTGGAATCTCAGCTAACCTCTGAGAGTTACTATAAAGAAACTCTAAGTGTTCCAACAGTGGAACACATTATTCAGGAACTGAAAGATATATTTTCCGAACAGCACCTCAGAGCTCTTAAATGCTTGTCTCTGGTACCCTCTGTCATGGGACAGCTCAAGTTCAATACATCGGAGGAGCACCACGCTGACATGTACAGAAGTGACCTACCTAATCCCGACACGCTGTCTGCTGAGCTGCATTGTTGGAGAATCAAGTGGAAACACAGAGGGAAAGACATAGAACTTCCTTCCACTATTTATGAAGCCCTCCATCTGCCAGACATCAAGTTTTTTCCTAATGTTTATGCATTGCTGAAGGTCCTGTGCATTCTTCCTGTGATGAAGGTTGAGAATGAACGCTATGAAAATGGGCGAAAGCGTCTCAAAGCATACCTGAGGAACACTTTGACAGACCAAAGGTCAAGTAACTTGGCTTTGCTTAACATAAATTTTGATATAAAACATGATTTGGATTTAATGGTGGATACATACATCAAACTCTATACAAGTAAGTCAGAGCTTCCTACAGATAATTCAGAAGCCATTGAAAATACCTAAGAGACTTTTAAAATAGGCCTTCTCTTATATTTGATATTTGAAAAAAAAATCTGTAAGAAATTCGAAAATATCTTTCAGGAGATCTGTAAGGTGTACGTAGGCCACTTAATCACTGACTGTCTTGACCTGTAGGGCTCTCATTGAATACATCAGCCATTGATAATCTGCCTGGTTAAATGGCCCCTGTTTGAACTCTCATGCTTTGGAGGCCTAACTGTTCTTCCAGAAGAGAGCATTGAAAGTACCATGTTACCCTTCCGTGTGATCTCTGCTAATGGCACTTTGGAATTGTTTTAGTTAAGTCCTAACGTTTATCACTGTGGATCCAATTATCGGGTATTGAGTTACCAGTTCTTTGAAGAAATAAATTTTGAGGAGGTGTGAGAGGAAAGAGTACACTTTATAAAATGTTACAGTGAAGCTCATGGCTGACCTTTGAAAAGAGGGTGTTTTAAGTACACTTGAAAAATCTGTAAGGGACAGTTAAGGGAATTGCCAAACAGTAAGAAAAATGTGTGCGCTCACCAAACAAGGATTTCAGTGTAGATTTTTATCTTTATCAAATGAACTTAAAAGGAACAAGTTATCATTAAAGTTGAATAGAAGATGCTGCACCGCTGGTTGTTGCTGTTTACATTCCTTTATTGAGCCAACGTGTTGATAAGCTTTTTGGCAGATACAGGCTGAACACTTCTGTTTCATGGTCAAGACAGGATCAGAGACCATGAATACTAAAAGCTGATATGTCTGTTTTCTTCTGTCTTTTCCCATGACTGTATCTACTGCCTCATTTGATTTACAAGCAAACCCTAGAAAACCTACAAAAATAAGTGTTTTGTAGCTTATCTAGGAATAATACAGAAAATATTGCTGTTATTTTTGGTGAAGAAAATCAATTTTGTATAGTTTATTTCAACCTAAATAAAATGTGAATTTTGTTTAAAGTATAGGCAGATTATTTTTGGTGGGGACAAAGCAGATTCTTGTGGTACGTTCTCTTTTCAAAACTGTCACCTTCACAGAGTTCCCGTTGTGGCTCAGTGGTTAACAAATCCGACTAGGAACCATGAGGTTGAGAGTACGATCCCTGGCCTTGCTCAGTGGGTTAAGGATCTGGCATTGCCGTGAGCTGTGGTGTAGGTTGCAGATGCAGCTTGGATCCCGCGTTGCTGTGGCTGTGGCGAAGGCCGGCGGCTATAGCTCCTGTTAGACCCCTAGCCTGGGAACCTCCATAAGCCGCGGGTGCGGCCCTAGATAAGGCAAAAACAAAAAACAAAAAACTATCACCTTCACAATTGAAGATGAGTCCCTTTTTATTTTATTTCATTTTTTAGTATATGGTTTGCTACTTGGAAGAATTTAAAAAAGCCATTTAATTGTGAAATTATTAAATGTAAGACTTACCTAACTTTTAAAATATTATCTTATATGGCTCCTGATAAAAATTGTTAGGGTTTGTGGAGTTCCCGTTGTGGCTCAGTGGTTAATGAATCCGACTAGGAAACGTGAGGTTGAGGGTTCGATTCCTGGCCTTGCTCAGTGGGTTAAGGATCTGGCGTTGCTGTGAGTTATGGTGTAGGTTGCAGACGTGGCTCGAATCCCACGTTCCTGTGGCTGTGGCAAAGGCAGGCAGCTACAGCTCCAATTCGACCCCTAGCCTGGGAATCTCCATATGCCCCGAGTATGGCCCTAGAAAAGGCAAAAAGACAAAAAAAAAAAATTGTTAGGGTTTGCATAGCTGTTGCTGGCTAAAATGTAAATGAATGAATGTTGCATAGATGTCATTAAATTATTTTATGTTGGTATAAGTTACTGTTATTTGAGTTTCCGAAAACAGGAGCAGGGTGTATTTGTGGAGTTCTGGGTCTGAATGATAGCTAGCAGTGTGTTTCCCCGTTATGGAGAAGCCTGGCAGATGTGTCAAACTAGGACACATTAACTACACAGGCTATAAAAGAGATAACAGGGTTTGTTTTATATCCAGAGCTCTAAAGGGTGCCCTGTCCTTGACAGAAAGAACTGATCAAGTTCATGAAGGCAGGACGACAAAGGAGACAAAGAACTGGGCTTTTTAACAGCTGCATCCAGTTCTTAGAACACTTAAAAGTGATGTGCCCTTGGCAGGTTATATAATCTGGATATATTTCCTCAACTGTAAGACTGCACTTAAGGTTGTGCTGTGAGGGTTAGATAATTTATCATCAGTTATCTATTACTGCTTAACAGTATCCTAAAACTTAGTGACTTAAAAAAAGTTTATAGTTTTGTGGCTTAGTTGAGTAGTTGTTTTGCTGTTCTCATCTGAACTCTAGATTCAGGTGGCAAATGGGTTGGAGGCCTGGATGGGACAGCTGGGCCTCTCCATGTGGTCTTGTATCTTGGGCTTATGGCATTGTAGTTTCAGAGTATCAAGAAGGCAAAGGGTACAGCCTGGGCTCAAGAACTCACAGAACATCACTTGGACCACATCTTTTGGTCAGAGCAAGTCTCAAGGCTGGCCTGGAATGGATAAGGATGATATACTCCTCATCTTGATGGGCAGAGCTCTAAAATAGGGCCCAGTTTCCAGTCTACCATGATGATTTATGCCGAACACTCATGCAGCAAGCTTTGGTTTAGCTTTTAAGATGCCTGCCACTTGTTTTTATAGTCTCTATATTCTCTGAGTTTATGAATTTAATGAAAGCTTAAAATCTAATTTGTTAAGGGGTATGTTCGCAAACCGATCTTTGAAGGTGGATTGAGTCAATGGCAGTCTTCCCGTAGATGAAGCAGAGATTTTCATTTTTGCAAGATTAGGTCGTTAGAGGTTGGTGTAGTGACTCTTTATTCCACAAATATTTGTTGAATGCTTATTTTAAATAGTGCCAAGCTTCTTGGGTAAGTGCTGGCAGTAACAGATGCACTTTCTTATAAGGCTTACAGCCTAGAGTTGGCTCACAGAACTGCAGTTGTACTTTATATCTTCACACACACAAAAACACACATGTACTTTATGGAGTTAAATGAGTAAGATTATTGATATTAAAGCAAAAGAAAATGACATGGGGTATCCATAAAAGCCTTTAAAAAAAAACAATTCTGTATCACATTTATCACATTAAAAGTTTTCAAAATATGCTGGGATATATATTCAAGATTTAGCATACATAATTGGAAGAATTTTTGTTTTTGACATGCCTGCTCTCATTTTGCGGCGGGAGGTAGTTACACAGTTGAAGCCTAACATAGGATTCGTTACCTGTAAATTAATGAGAATAAGTGCTTTATTGATAATTGCATGTAACTTTTACTTTATTATTAAAAATAACCCTGTGAAGTAAATAGTAGTTGATTGAGTTGAAAGAGACCCCCCTTTTTTGGGGGGGGTCACACCCTAGCATGTGAAGGTTCCTGGGCCGGGGATTGAACTTACACCATAGCAGCCACCCAAGCTGCTGCAGTGACACCGGATCCTTAACCTGCTGTGCCTCGAGAGAACTCCAAGAGACCCCTTCCTTTTGAGGTTAGTTCTGCAGTGACTTAGTTGGATCTGTCTGGTTTTTGTTTCTTATTAGGGGCAGTGCTTAAGTGCTATTTACAGTGAGTAATTTATAAAACATAGGAAAATTGTACTTGCAGTGTTTATTGATACATGATATGTTAGAGCTTATAAAGCACTTTGATTAAATCATTCAAGTTCTAAGACAAATTCAGGCAAATATTATTCCCATTTCTCAGTTAAGAATTCAAGCTCACAGGGGTAAATGAATTGCCCCACATTACATGGCTACTAAGTGCCCAAGTGCCAGAACCAGACACTTCAATCTAGTCCTTCAATCTTACACTTGATTGTGAAAACCACTTCACTCTTGAGGTTTATAAAAGAAATGTATGCTTTAGGAATAGTCTCCTTTTATGTTCTTGCTTTATCCATTGCCAGCTTTCAGCACAACATCTCTAAAATGTGCTCATTATAGTCAACATGGGTTCCTTAAAAGAATACAAAAAAAAACCCCTGAAGGCTGAGACTTGTGAGACTTTACAGACTAGGTATAGAAACGCTGTCTCCTTTGTCTGGCTGCCCCACCACAAAGGGCTGTAGATCCAGGTCCATTTATTTCATGAGAGGGCGCAGCTGTCTTCCTGCTGTAATCAAATGCTCGTCTGTAGCCAGCTTTTTGTGGCCAGAAAAAGCACAGTAATTTTTAGGACAGATTAGCATAAAAACCTAGTAGATCATTTTCAGGAAACAATTACTAGCTTAGAAACAACAATAAGTGTGATCTATAGGTTGACTAAAATGGCAGTTAATTTCCAGACCTTTTAAAATGCCCCTTATTTCTCACCATGAATGCCATATAAGTAGAATACACCACCTGCCACTGTATTTAGTTTCATAAATTTTTTGGACAGAGTGAACAACAGACTTCAAAACTAAGTAGAGGTAGTAAATCTGCCCTTTTTAATGAGTTTGAATTTACAGTAGTAGTTTAAACATCTGGAAGTTTAAAGTCTTAATTCATTCCAAATGTTCAGCAAGGATATGCTGCAAAGAGGATATTGTAATTGAGGGATCAAGAAAACTACTGTTGACTCAATCTGAAGCCTTTCTGATTTTCTCTCTATATATATTAGTCACATAAAACTTCAGAGGCTGACAGTTCAAAAAGAGAAGAGATGGACCCAAATATTCAGGTTGGCATGCTTCTACAGAAAAATAACTCTCAGAGGGCATAGTTACAACAAGAATGAGGTTTAACTGTTAATTAACATGTCTAGGTTGTGGCGAGGTCGTGCCACTGCACTCTGTATTCTGTGCTTATAATATGAGGTGGTTTGTTCTGGGGTTTTTTTGGAGGGGGGATATTATTAAAACTGGACTTAGAAAAGTCAAACCTTTTGACTTCTAAGTTGCAATTTTGATTAGTGCATTCTGTAATCCAAGAGTCTGGTCTACTGCCAGCATCTAACATATGACCAAGCACTGGTTTAATGCACAGGTGCCTACTGGGTGCTTGTAAGGGGTTGGTTTCACTGTCTTGGTGCAGGGCTGCAGCAGCCAGAGGGGTGCTCATCTTTGTCTCTGGTAGCAGCAGCCCCTAACAGAGTGCCTCTCTGCACCAGTTCTGTGCTCAGGTGCTGCACCTGAACTGTCTCATTTAAACTTTTCTACCCTATGAAAAAGGTAATATTAGCTCTATTTTTTTTAGGTGAAAACCTAAGAATTAGGCCACACAGCTGGTGAAATGTGGAACCATGATTCTAACGTGATGTAAAGATTGGCAAATCTAATTTTTTGCCTCATATTTGCTTTTCATGGTAATTTCAAATATTGTATTGAATGCCGGTGGTGCTCAGTCTAAATTTAGCCTCAGGCATGAGGCTGGGGTCATGGATACAAAGGTAAGTGAGATGTCTGGAGCTCATGGCATGGATGCAAAAGTAAGACTGTGCCCATACCCTCTGTAAGCTCAGTCACATGGGAGAGCCAGAGATGCAAGCTAGGGTCTGCCAGGAGCAGGGCTAAAGGTAGGGTGATCTTATCATTTATCATGCCAACCAGAGCATTTTTGAGGGTATAATGGGGCACTATTAATAGTTACTCCAGAACAACAGATAAAACAGGACTCTCTGGAGCAAACTGGGACTTACGGTCAGTCACCCTGGCTGGAGGAAAACCCACGGTGTGAAGGGAGCATAGAGGTGAGGGCCCTGACTCCCCAGCTAGACCTAGCAAGTGTGAGACATGCTTGTCTCCAGTCATCACCCTTAAACCCTGGCTGTTCAGACTTCAGCTTAAATAGCACTCTTCTCTAGAGGTGTCCCTGTCCCTGAAGTCTGGGTCAGGTGGCCCTTAAATGTGATCCCAGGCTTGCCTTGCTCTTCTACCAGATGCCAGCCCAACTCGTCTCCCAGAATGATGGCCAGTGTCGAGTGTAGGAAGTCAAAGTGTAGGCAACAGCCTTTCCAGAAACATAAAGGCAGCCCAGTTTGTTTCCCCATATATTACCTCATTTAATTGATGAGTGATAATGGTATATAATATAATGGTATATAAAAGCCAAATTTACCGCCACCATTGCCAATAAGAGGCCCATGTGGAAGAGTTTGAAGCCACTGAGCAAGTGAAAACGGTGTGCGCTGTTTTGTGACCCCAAATATTTTTCAGTTAGTTTCTCACTTCTCAATGACAAGGGGACAGGTGTAGTATGAGAGATGCGTGCATGTGATGTGATTAATCCCCCAGCCCCCAAACCTCAGACGGTTATGATGTGCAGTGTGCTGCTTCAGGTTTTCAAGATGCCTGATTAAAACGCGATACTTTTTCCTTAAACCAGGATAAGTCATACTAAATTGTAGGATTTGCATGGTTGTAAAGTTCTGGAGCAGTGCAGTTGTCCACACAGCCTTTCATTTTACAGCTTGCCTCAGGATCACACCACTCCGTGGCAGCAGAGGCCGGGGCGGGCAGAAGTGGTGCGCCCGTGCTGGGTTCTGTCCTAGCACGGGGACGAAACTGAAGATGGAAAGCCTGAAAATCATTTCTTGGCAGGTGAGCAGTGTCCACCCTTAAAACTTATTAATGTAAACGGTAATCCCATAAGTATGTCAGCTTTATAGAAGAGATTTATTCAGCAGGCCAGGGTCGGGTTAGTTCTTGGCACATTGCAGTTTTGTGTTACCGTAAAATTTTGGTTTTAAAAATATTTGGTATTGCTTACATCTTATTTGGCAAATTCCTATTCTCGGTATGATTATTTTTCTTTGGAGGAGTACATGTGGTTAGGTTGTGGGTTTGCAAAGCCTTTTTCCTAAAAAATGAGTTGTTGAAAGCTTTCCTTGTAATTGTGTCTTGTGGGATTTGGACTTCCTTTTATTAATAGCAGCTACTATATGTTGAGACCTTACCAAGTGTCATATTAGGCACTTTACATGAATCATTTTATTTAGGCTCACGGTAACCTGGGGCAGTCGGTGTTACTATCCTCAGTTTACGGATCTGAAAGTGACTTGTAAAAGGCCATTCAGCTGTGAAATGGGAGTCAAACCCTGACCAACTGATATTAGTAAATAAGGCTGCTCCTCAGTGTGGAAATCCCCACCTTTAAAAAAAAAGGTGTATATGAAAAGACTGGCAGAGTTCTTGTCGTGGCTCAGTGGTTAATGAACCTGACTAGTATCCATGAGGATGTTTAATCTCTGGCCACATTCACTGGGTTAAGGATCCAGTGTTGCTGTGAGCTGTGGTGTAGGTTGCAGACATGGCTTGGCTCCCGCTTTGCTGTGGCTGTGGCGTAGGCTGGCAGCTACAGCTCTGATTCGACTCCCCAGCCTTGAAATCTCATATGGCCACAGGTGCAGCCCTAAAATACTAATGTTTGTCTCCAGGTGGTAGGAGTATGAGGAATTAAAAAATTTCCTTATTTTCTACAATGTATTTCTTTTTCTCATCTTCAGAAGGATTATATTGCATGCTGAAATGGAAAACTCAAGATTAGTTACCTGAAAACATCTTTCTTCTAAACAATTTGTTGCTGCTTTCCTAGTTCCGTTTAGCACGCATCATCCCAAGCACTGACTCCCGGGATAAGTCACTGACCTCGTGGAACGTTGTCAGGCTGCTGATTCTTCAAGGCCCCAGCCCCAGTGTCTCTCACCAGTGCACCTACGTCACCTTACTCCCAGTTACTTCCCCCCGTTTCTGCTATTACCACCTCAGTTCACTGTCACCTCTCACTGTATCTTTTTTTGGAGGGGCTAGCATATGGAGGTTCCCAGCCTAGGGGTCGAATTGGAGCTGTAGCTGCTGGCCTACACCACAGCCACAGCAACGCCAGATCCGAGCCGTGTGTGTGACCAAAACCATAGCTCACGGCAATGCCAGATCCTTAACCCACTGAGCAAGGCCAGGGATCGAACCCACAACCTCATGGTTCCTAGTCGGATTCATTTCCCCTGCACCACAACATGGACTCCTCACTGTATCTTTTTCTCCAAGTTTATTTTCCATGTAACAAGCAGAGTTACCATGAATCTCCTCTTCTCGGATCCTTCCAGGCGGTCTTGGGCCAGAATCTAAGCTCTGGCTATGACCCTAAGGCCCTTCGTGATCTAGTCCATAACCACCTCTGACCTGGTCTGGTTCTTTCCTTTTTTTTTAACAGCCACACCCGCGGCATATGGAAGTTCCCAGGCTAGGGGTTGAATCTATAGCCTACACCACAGCCTCAGCAGTGCTGGGTCCAAGCCGTGTCTGCGACCTACACCACAGTTCACAGCAATACCAGATCCTTAACCCAGTGAGCGAGGCCAGGGATCAAACCCACATCCTCATGGATACTAGTCAGGCTCGTTACCACTGAGCAGTCAAGGAACTGACCCAAGGATATACAGGTAGCAGGTGGCAGAACTAGGGTCCAAATCCAGAGAACTGGGCTCCACAATCCACGTCCTTAATCTCTATGCCAGGGTTTCTTAGCCTCACGCTATGGACACATGGGGCCAGAAAATCCTTTGTTTTGGGGGCCAGTCCTGTGCAAAGTGGGATGTTTAGCAGCATCCTTAGACTCTACACAGTAGATGCCACTGGCTTCCTGTCCACCTCCCCGCCCCCAGTTGTGACAACCCAAATGCCTCCAAAACACTGCCAAATGTCACTTGGGGTATAAAAGCGCCCCTGGTTGAGATCCACTGTTCTGTGTTTTTGCCATCCTAAAATGACTATACACACACACACACATATAGTTTTTTAAAAAATACAGCAAACTTTACAAAAATATGTTCTGTTGACCCCTTTCTAAAATGAATCAAAATACGGACTCAAACAACCTTAGCTTCTCATCTCCTATGCCCGGGCAATTTATAGACCATTTTAAAAATGAATTGATGCTTAGGGAAATCAAGCAACTTGCCCAGAATAGCACAACTCGTATAGGGCAAAATAAGAACATCAGTCTCTAAGTCCACATGACAAATTTTTTAGGTAGTATCCTTTCTGAAATGACATTTTCTGTATTTTCTGAATTCTATACACTCTCCCCACAGCACCGTGGTTTTGTGCAAGTGTGTAGAGATTGCACAAAGGATGTGGATTGTGGAGCCCAGTTCTCTGGATTTGAACCCTAGTTCTGCCAGCTGCTACCCGCATATCCTTGGGGTCAGTTCCTCGACCTCTCATCTGGGAGAGGAATAACAGGTTTCTGCCAAAGAGCTTGTTTGTGAGGATCACTAAGACCTAATGTTTGCAGAGCATTTTGAATAGAGACTGGCTTCCACGAGGCACCTAAAAATGTCCACTCTTATTTCAAGAAATTTTGAATAAGTACCAGACTTTGTGACAATATCCGGTGGCCAAGACCAGGACCTCAGAGAAGTTACCTTGTGCCTCAGTTTCTTCATTTGCTTAAAAAAAAAATAAACATGTTGTGCAGGTCAGATGAAGTGAAGGTTATAGCAGCGTGATGGAAAATCTTACAACAAATGCTCTTGTATCATTATTATTGCCTCAAACTCCAGTAAGAGAATGTTCTGGGGGTGAAGCCATAAACTCTCCTGGGCCAGGCTGTAACTCAGCAGAAGGGACAGCAGAGAGAGGAGGTGCTCAGAGCAGGCCCAGCAGTGGACTGCGCCTTAAGTACATCCTCAGCTGTGAGTCCAGGAAGTCGCCTTCACTGTGCAGTTACGGGCAAGCTGCGTCCCAGCCTCACATACCACTTTCCCCGGAGGAGTGCTTGGTGAAGCAGCGTACACGCCTGCTCTGCAGGCTCTAAACTCCGGGAAAAACAACAGCTCGGATGGAAAGAGTGCCCTGAAAGCCCCTGGCCGGGGATCTGTTCCTGCTCCTCTGTCTTCTCTGGCAGCAGTTTCCTGAGCTCTCAGATGACAAGACGGGATTGCTGGCCCGGACTCCAAGGCTTGCTGGAGCTCTGGCTGTAACCACACAGGACTGAGCGAGGATTATTACTATCTTCAACAATGATATTGGCAAACAGTAATCTAGCAGGGATTGTGTCAAGCTAGTCACATAAATAAACGTAATTCTCAGAACACCCTTGTGAAACATTAAGTATTATGACCTTATTGCTGCAGCTATCACTGAGGCTCAGAGGCATTAAACAACTCGCCCAAGAATGCACAGAGCCAGATCCACATCACTTTTGACCAACGCCCTGCAGTATCTCAAGCCAGAATGTGTGAAGAGCCTGGTGAACACTAGGCACTTAATTTTCGTTCGTCGTGTTGAATGAATCATTGTCAAAGGGCGAAGCTCAAACTAGCATCTTCCTCATCCAGCTCTGCCCGTCCTGTCTCTCACCACCTCCTGCCCTGTCCCTGCCTGGGCTTCCAGTGCCTGCTCGCTCTTGCCTAGGGCTCAGCGCCCTCTCAGCAGCAAAGAAAACTGTTAAGGGGCCTTCAAGTGACAATTGCAGAGACTAGCCCGCTACTCCATCTGGTGATACTGCTCCATGCCAAGCGCTGGGGTGGGGGGTAGGGGAGCTTGGGACATAGCTGAGTCACCCCCAGCACCTGACCTGAGTGGCGTCCACATCTGTGCAGGGGGAGGGGCGAGAGAGGGGACTGAGGAGGAAGCCAGCTGGCCACCAGCACAGTGATCAAAGCAGCCCTTCAAGGGAAGGCTCAGAGTCTTCCCCGAGGCTGAAGCTGTTTTTGAAATGCACATACCTGTTCTTGGCATAGACTGGGCCACAGCTGCTTTCTTCCATCCGCCCCAACGTCCCAATTTATCTTTCATTCAGTGTCCTGACACCACACAATGGAAAACTAAGAAACAGTCTCTCTAGCAGCTCAGAATCCACACTGGGGAAGAAGCGAGAAACTGCTGTTAGCAACCTACTGTGTGCTTGATGCCTCTATCTACTTTTTTTTTTTTTTATTTTTAGGGCCACACTTGTGGCATATGGGAGTTCCCAGGCTGGAGGTCGAATCAAAGCTGCAGCTGCCGACCTATACCACAGCCGCAGCAACGCTGGATCCGAGCCACATCTGCGACCTACACCACAGCTCACGGCAATGCCAAATCCTTAACCCACTGAGCGTGGCCAGGGATCGTACCTGCATCTTCATGGATATTAGTCAGGTTCTTAAACTGCTGAGTCACAACGGGAGCTCCTCTATCTACTTTGTTTAACCTAATACTCATGAGTAACCGATGAGGTAGGAGTTCCCGCTGTGCTGCAGTGGGTTAAGAATCTGACTGCTGCAGCTCAGGTCACTGCCCTGGCGCGGTGGGTTAAAGGATCCAGCGTTGTTGTGGTTGTGGCGTAGGTGACAGCTGCAGCTAAGATTCAGTCCCTGGCCCAGGAAATTTCCTATGTCAAGGGTGCAGCCATTAGAAAAGAAAAAAGTAGCCATAGAGGCAGGTGTAGCCATCGTAGAGCCAAGGGAAACGAGGTTCAGAGAGGCTGGGAGGTCTGCTCAAGGGTTCAGAGAAAATTGCTTATCAGGAAACTTGTTTAAAGATAAACAGGTGACTTGGCCTCTCCACTTTGGATGCCAGTGCAGGTCCATCATCCTCCGGCCCCTCAGAGGGGCAGTACTGGGGTGTCCGGTGGCTGCAGAGTCCGGATGGGGAGTGAAGGCAGCTCGGTTGTTGCAGGACCCACGGGTTCTCTGGAACAACAACTCGGGCAGTGCCCGCCTCCTCAGGGTGCTCACGGGGATAGTCTGGAGAGCAAGACATCTTGGATCCACATCCTGAAGTGGGCGCTTTTTTTGGTGGGGCTTTGCATGGGAAGGAGGGCTCGGGAGAGGCTTGGGAGACAGAGACCCCTCTGCTCTAGCTGTGGCTGCCCCCGCCCCTCCACGGCCCTGGCCCTGTTCACACCGCTTCAGGGAATCAAAGGGTGAGAGGACTCCAAGTGGAAAGACCAGGCGGCAGCCTGGGAGGGGAGCAAGGGTCAGGGGGGTGGTACTGGGAAAGCACTGAGGCCAGACCCTCAGGCCTTGAAGGCCAGGCTCAGGGGATGAGAGGCTGCGAGAGGTGCTGGAGGCTGCTCCCCTGCCTGGAGCCCCAGCCCCAGGGTTCCTTACCAGCGATGACAAGGGTGAGCGGGGGAGCTGTGGGGACAGCCAGGAGCTCACAAAGTTTCTGCTGTGCTTGGCCAGAGCCTCCGCCAGGGCCGGCCTGCCTGCTTGCTTGGAGGGAAGGATCCGATTTAGAAAGGTGATTGCCGGGGGCTCAGGGCCAGGCCTACCAGCTGCCAGCCAAGCACAGCGCCCCCACTCCCCACTCCCCACCTTGGGGCCTCCTCATTCCTCTTTCTTTTGCTTCTCCTGGTTAGACCCAAGTAGGATTCCACAGCCTTGACCTGAGGACTTACTAGGCACCAGGTGCTGGTGCTTACGGGGGACCTGGGACTGAGAGGTGCTCACAGCCCCAGCACGGTGGGCACTTCATGGAGACAGAAATGCACGAATGCTGCCCTTCACTAGGACCTGCCGTATGCCGAGCACTGGTTTATAGGGCTCGTATTTAGTCCTCTCGACAACCCAGCAAGGTAGGTGTTATTATTTCCATTTTACAGAGAAGAAGAGAGAGTCCGAGGAAGGCTAAGTGTCCCGCTCAAGGCCACATAGTCGGTGTTAGGGCCGGAATTCTGACTAGGTTAGCCCTTCCTGTGAACCTAGTCTCTGGTTAAGCCCTACTCTGCTCAGCGTCAGAAATGACCCTGTGTCCCACACGCGTCTGGTGAAGAGTCGGGGGCAGGGTGGTGTTGTCCTATAAATGTTGGGGAAATTCAAAAGAAGGTGGTGGCAGGGAGCAACTAACCCAAGGAATGACAGGAACTTTCAAGAAGCTCAGGGTGCCCGCTCAGTGTCCCTGGAAGCTGCAGATTTCGGGGCGGAGTAGTGGGGCCGTTCGTGGAGTCCGGAGCCCTGAGCCGCCCCGATGGGCTCTCACCCGTCAGAAGAGCGGGGCCCTGAGAGCTGGGCTCAGGATACCTGCCTGCCCCACGCGTTCCCTGTGCGACATCCGGCAAGAAAGTCTTTTATCGGGGGCCTATTTCCTCTTCTGTCAAATGAGAGCAGCTGGACTAGTTCTTTGATCCTCTTTTTTTACATAGTGGCACCTTTCTTTAACATAACCTTGAGCTAAACCTTAATATTCTTTCATCCAGTCAACATATTAGTTGAGACCTTCCAGGTGCCTGGAACACATGGTTAACTGGATTTTCTTCCTGCTTGGAGGCACTGTGACATATGGAAGAGAAATTAAGGGTCCCTCCCCCTCCCCGGGGGTAGGAATTTGCCACCTGGGCTCCCAAAAATCCATATCCTCATCCGGGAACGCAGTCACCACAGAGTGGACCAGAGGGGCTCAGTGTCTATACTGACGGGACCCTGAGCGATATTCCCATGCTCGCAACTGGCCATTTCGCAGCTTAGGTGATGAAGGCCCAAAGAGTAGACCAGGCCTCCGGCCCCGGTCAAAGAGGCTTTGTGTAGACAGACGTGTCTAAGAGGAAAGGAAGCAGGAAAGAGGCCTGGCCTAAGCAAGGTCCTCGAGGAGGAAAAGAAACCGTCTTGCAGAGGCCAGGCCCCCACGCCCTTCCCTCCCCTGCCTGGCAGAGCCTTCTGAACTGCCTCCCCTGGTACCCGCCCCCGCCATCCTCTGCCCAGAGCCAGGGTGTCAGGTTGAGTTTGGTGACAGCAGCCCCAGAGGAGGTGTTGGACGGCTGAAGCCCTCCATTGTAGACGCTCTGGCATCTTCCAGGAGCCCAGCCTCACCAAGTTGCCTTCCTGCCAAGCTGGCTCCCGGGGAGGGCCCACTCCAAGCAGGTAACTTGATCCCCTGCCGCCCAGCCTCAGCCTAGCTCTGACCACCTTAGCGGGAGTCCCAAGAGTTCGTGGCAGCATCGCAGGACCTGTGAGCCGCTTCCGGGGTCAGCAAAGGAGCCGGCCCAGAGCCCCAGAGCCAGGGGGGTGGGGAGAATACAGGGCTGCAGGCCGGAGACCCAGGTTCCAGCCCCCATTCTTCACTGACGTGCTGTGTGACTTCGGGTAAATCGCCTCCCCTCTCTGGGCCTTCCCATATGGGAGTTTGGCAGAGGGAGGGTTCCCAGAAGCTTGTGGAGAGGCCGACTGGCCAGGGTCTCTAACAAAGGTCCCCTCAGTCTGCAGTGTCCCTTTCGGGTGAAGGTCTGACCACTCTGTTCCAGGTAATCAGAGTGCCTGCCGGCTCTGATCCTAACTCCTGGCCTCCTTCCCCCTCCAGCGACAGGGGGAGCAGCAGCCCTCTTGGTCCTTGGCTTCCCTCAGAACATTCCAAATTCAGTGAAGTTACAGTGGGTGTGGCTTCTGTTCCCCTCAGGATAACCCAATGAAACAGGATTTTCCTCGGCACCTGTGATAAACTTTAAAAACAGGCTGGATAGAGACAAAACCGGTGTATGCATAGTATGCGAAACAAAGCTTTAGTTGTTTCTCCTCTGGAATTTGTTTCCTGTCGTGCCTGCAGAGTATGCTATTATAAATTTACCACGGTCTCTTTTCAGAAGCACTGACTGTCCTTTACTGAGACGATGCCTTTCCCATTTTATAGCATTAAAATATCTTTGCTTGGCGTTGCTATGGTGGCTCAGCGGTAACGAACCCGACAAGTATCCATGAGGATGCGGGTTCGATCCTTGGGCCTCGCTCAGTGAGTTAAGGATCTGGCATTGCCGTGAGCTGTGGTGTAGGTCTCTGACCCGGCTCGATTCCCAAGTTGCTGTGGCTGTAGGCTGGCCACTGTAGCTCTGATTCGAACCCTAGCTTGGGAGCTTCCGTGTGCCACAGGTGTGGCCCTAAAAAAAAAGGCCTATTCTTAAAGATGAAATGATGGTGTGATAGGACATGGCAATTCTTTGAATAAGCTTTGCACAAAATTTAACACATAGAATAGTCTTGCTCACAAGTGTCCAGCTTGATCCGTTTCCACCGAGCACACATGCTCTGTAACCACCACCCAGATCAAGAAAAAGAACGTGGTGAGAGCTCCTTCTGTAAAATTATGTCACCAGTTTGGTCGGAACAGCATCCACTGTTTGCATTATTAGGCCACATAAATGCTGCTGACAGTTGAGCCATGAAGTATTCTGTGACGGCCTTTCCTTTCTTGCGTAACGATTACAGTTACATAATCTCCTCTCAGTGTGTTTAAATGGGTTAGCTAATCTACCAATTTCATCTTCTTGAAGGAATCCCTTCAAGAGTCTTCCATCCTGTTCCCATCAGGAATAGTTACTTTCTACTGCACAACCACTGGTCTGGGGATTCCTCTCCCTACCTCCTTTGTGGCTTCTTCTCTTCCTTCAATGCCATGACCTCTTCTTTCTTACTCATTTCTGTTGAAACACACCCTCCAGTAGCTTCCTGAGAAGCTAAGACCTTACATGACTAAATATCTCTTTAGGGAGTTCCTGTGGTGGCTCAACGGTAACGAACTTGACTCGTATCCACGAGGACGCGGGTTCAATTCCCTGGCCTTGCTCAGTGCGTCAAGAATCTGGCATTGCTGTGAGCTGTGGTGTAGGTCACAGACACGGCTCAGATCTGGCGTTGCTGTGGCTGTGGTGTAGGCCGGCAGCTACAGCTCAGATTCGACCCCTAGCCTGGGAACCTCCATATATCGCAGGTGCGGGCCTAGGGAAAAAAAGACCAAGAAATGCCTTTATTCTGTCTACATCCTTGATAATCATTTGGCTAGAATAGGATTCTGGGATGGAAATAATTCCCCTCAGAATTCTGAAGGCACCTTCATGGTTCCCATCTTGCTATTGAAAAATCCAGTGTCACTGTGATCCTTAAGCCTTCATATGAACCCTGCTTATTTTTTCCTTCCACCTGGAAGCTTTTGTGATCTTCTTACGTTCTCATAGAGTTCTGAAATTTTGAATTTCAAATCTAGTTTCGTCAATTGGGCTGAATCTTCAATGGGGCATTTCACTCCGAAAACTCACATATTTCAATTCTAGGACATTTTATCTGCAATTTCCATTATTCAGATGTCGAGTTCCTTTGACTAGCCCTCAAACTATCATCATTTCTGTTTTCCACCTCTTAGCTTTTTTGCACTATTTTCTCAAATTTATATTCCAACCAGTTTTTAGTTTTTCATTTTCTGCTATTGTAGTTTTAATTTCCAAGAGTTTTTTTCTGGTCACGTCCCATTTTTGTTCATGGGTTGCAATCTTTCATCCCTTAGGACATTAACTATAGTTTCCTCTAAGTCTTCTGCTTTTTGCATAGTTGCTATCTTTCAAGTTCTACTTCCCCCTTGATATTTCCTTCAAACTCTTTTTTTTTTTTTTTTTTTTTTTTTTTTTTTTTTTTTTTTTTCTTTTTTTTTTTCTTTTTAGTTTTTGTTTCTCTTTTTTTTTTCCTTTTTTTTTTTTTTTTTTTTTTTTTTTTTGTCTTTTTAGGGCCGCACCCGAGGCATGTGGAGGTTCCCAGACTAGGGGCTGTTCCAGAGCTATAGCCACCAGCCTACACCACAGCCATAGCAACGTGGGATCCGAGCCGCATCTGCGACCTATACAACTCATGGCTCAACCCACTGAGCAAGGCCAGGGATCGAACCTGTGCCCCCATGGATACTAGTTGGGTTCGTTAACATTCATTAACAGATGTTCGCTTTATTTCTGTTGTCAGAGCCCCCCCCAGTACAGACAGCCCCTCTTACTCTCTCCTGAGAACAGGCCTCTAGGATACTGCCAGGTGGGAAGGGCGTCTGCGAGTCTGATTGTTCTTAAATAGATTTTCAAACGATTTTCCTGTTTTTAAGCCTCCTCACTCACCCAATTTCCAGAAATACCTGGGACAGCCACTTCCTGAACCATCTGGGGGTTTCACGGTGTGAACTGGGCTGCTCTTCAATTTTCTTTATTGCCTGTTTAGGATTCAGGCAGTTACCACTCTTTGTTGGCTGCACCTGGTTTCCAAAATTCTGATAAATCCCTTTACTGTTGTTTTAGCTGGTTTCAGGAAAGACCACAGCGTGTGTTCAATTTGCTATCTTTATCCCATTTCAATTTTTAAGTGAGCAGCAACCCATTTCAGAGCAGGAATACTCTGCTGCCAATTTACAGGACTAAATAGAATGTAACCAGAATAGGGAAGGGGGCCTGCCGGTTTTGGGGGGGGTTCCCCACAGGTTCTTTACATGTTAAGGTCTTTCCTGGCTCTAAAAGTCCATGTCAAAAGCCACCCGTCGTGATGCCTTCCTCAAGTCTCCCAAGTATGTATCTTTTTTTAATCCCAGTTGGGCTGAGTAATAGACATTGCAGAATTATATAGCCATTTTTCCACTTAAACCTCTACACTTTATAGCTAGAGAGGCTAAGAGAAGTGGAGCCACAGACCAAGATCCCACAGCTAACGAGTGACAGGACAGGTTTGAACTGTCTCCATCACTCGGCCCCTCTGACATTATCCGTAATATCAGCCCCAGGCACAGGAACGGTGTACCTAATAGGGGGAAAAACTTTGGGGGCATGCAGACCAGAAGAAGGGAGGCTTTGTCCCAAGTGACCCAATCAGGGTGGGCTTTACAGAGGCGGCATCTGAGCTCATCACCGTTACCACTTCAGGCTGACCTCTCTCCTTGCCTAGAGGGCTGGCGGTGACAGCGAATAATAACGATGGTGGTGGTTTAATGTGCAAAGCGTTTTTACGCAAACCTCTTTGATATTACAGAACTTTGTGGCTGAACGTTATCTCCATTTTAGGCAAGAGAAAAATCAAAGCACGGAGAGGTTAAGCACCAGTTTCTGGTTACCCAGCGGAAAATGCTGGTTTCAGGATTTCAGTCCATCCCTTCCGAGTCTAGGTTCCCTGCTTCCCCACTCTGTCCACTCTTGCTTTATCCTGGCCATCAACTGACCGGAGTCTTCCTATTCCAAAATATCTCTTTACCTATGTTTCACCACGTGTGGTGTATGACCTGCCTGCTTACTTTTAAAAGTTCTCACTGGGTCCTACCTTAGACCTGCCCAATCTCCGGGAGATGGGTCTTGAAAGCTCTGATCCTGAGACAACCCGCCCTGACTCACAACGATGGCAAAAGGAGGCAGCGCAGGGGCCCTCGGGTCAGCACAGCACCCCCACCCCCATCCCCTTGGCTCTGTCCTGGGACGGCCTCAGTTTCCTGCCAGTGGAGTGGGCGAGCCATGCGAGGTTCCCCGGGCAGAAGGGCCGGGGGCTGCCCACCCCAGTGGCGCAGGCCAGCTCCTCACTGGTTTCCAGGTCACGGTCGCCTCCTGATCGGCTGCGGACGCGCCCTGGGGCTGGGGGCTTGGGGCCGCTTTCCGCACGCGCCAGGCCCCCCGCCGGGACCACAGGGGACACGCCCGCCAGGCAGCCGCGACCCCGCCTCCGTCTGCCCTGCCCTCCATCAGCCCATAAGTATTCCCTGGGTCCCCAGGCGCAGAAACGGACTTGCCAGCGCTCCTTCAGGCCCTGGGACACCCTCCCGCGCAAATCGTGCGAGGAGAGGCCGGACCGACTTAGCGCCTCGCAGTCCCGCCGGCCCTGCGCAGCCTGAGGGGCGCCTGCGCGGGGCAGGGGCTGCGGAGGCAAACGCGGGGGGACCATCTGCAGGAGGGCGCTGCCCTCGACCCAAGGGCCAGGGAAGGCTTCCTTGGGATGTTTAAGCTAAGTTCTGAAAGATGAAAGCACACGATGGACAGAAGGAACAGACTATGCAAAGGCCCAGAGGGCGGCAATTGGGTGCCCCTCAAGTACTGAGTTCAAGGTGAAGTTTCACAAGACCGGCCTGGAGAGACTGGCAAGGACCAATCCAAGCCAGGCCTTGTAAAGCATGCGGGGCAGGCACTGTAAGGGCCTAAGCAGGATCTGTGATTCAGCCAGATAATTTTCTTTGAAGAGAGATGACTCTGGCTTGGTGGGAGAGGTGGAATAGAGAGACTGCAGGACCTGAGTGAGGAGTCTGTGACAGAGGTCATGGTGCCTGGGCCAGGGTAGCCACTTGCTGCATAGGAAGTGAGGCTGTAGTGAACAGGAAGAGGTGGAATGAAAGGGCCTTGAGTTGGGTTAATGTGCACGGAACCCGGGGGAAACAGGGAGCCATGAGATGTTTCTGAGCAAGAGAATGATGTGATCAGAACCCATTAGAGCAGGAGACATTGTGTCCTCTGTAAACCACCTGGAGAGACCTGGGGTAGGGGGACCGGGGCCTAGGGCCCAGTAGGAACCTCTTGCTAAGCTTCAGTCCACTGGGACCTGTTTGGGTAGGAGCCAGACTCCTGGGACCGGTGGCCTCTTCCCAGGTGGACAGTAGGTGGCGCTGCATCCATGTGCATCCAGCCTCGTGGGCGGGGCTCTCTGACCCTCACCTAGGTTGGTGAGACCTCTGGTCCCCTTTGGCCAGGGTGCTTGGGCCCTATCTCTGCTGGTGAGACTCTGGGAAAGGCTGGGTGGAAATGGGGGTGGGCGTGGGCGTGGGGGTGAGGGCCGGGCCTTGCTCCCCTCTCCTGCAGAAGCAGAAAAGACCACTTGCCTTGCACAGGACATGTGAGCAGAGGGTGCCTCCTGAGTCCATTTCACAGTTAGGGTCACTGAGGTCCGAGAGGGCAGGGCTGGCTGGAGTGCCTGAGTGGGTCAGTAGCTCAGGGGTCGTCCCTGGGTGCCCCATACCGGAAGTAGTCCTGTCCTTCCTCCTCCCAAGTCCCTCATCAGTACTCCTTGACCGTGCCATCCCCACTGCCTGTTTTACAGCTCAGTCCTCCAGCATCTACCTGGCCTGGGCCATTGTCCCTGTCTCCACACAGGTCCCTGCACTGGGGCCTCTTCCATGTCTGCCTGTGCCTCTCCCACCTCGCCCAGCCCCAGTGTCCAAGGATTTTTTCTCACACACAGATCCAACCTGCACCTTCCCTGCCCAGCAGCTCTGGAGGCCCCGTGGCCCCGCAGTCAGGCCCTGGGGACAAAGCCCATATCTCTCTCATGGGCCTCAGCCTCGCAGATCTGCTCTGGGTCCCTCCTGCTGGTCCTCCCTTCCCTGCGCTACTGTCAAACTCCTACTTACCCTCCACGACTTGGGGAGGCGGTTCTGAGATGTGGGGGTCAGGTACCCTCCCGGGCTCCCACGGCTGCAACTGGCGCTCTTGCGCCCTGCTCCTCTGCTGGGTGCCCGGGGAGCCCCCGGGCGGGGAGCCCAGTGCAGCCTTTCTGAGTGACCGACTGAAGCGCAGGTACAGTCTGGGAGGAGCGGTACCCCGCCGGCGGCTGCCGTCGTGCACCACGCTTCTACATACTCCCAGCCTCTCTGTCCCCACGGACCAGGGTCAGGTTAGAGGCTGCGCGTGGTATCCCGGTTTGAGAAACAGGAAGCGGAAGTGACGGAGGTTGCGCAGAAGTTAGCGGGAACCGAGAGCCGCGGGCTGTAGGCAGGACAAGGCCGCAGGCTACGGCTGGAAGGTGCCAGCGAACTGAGGAAGGCTGGCGGGGCGCTGTCAGCAGGTCCCCCAAAGTGAAGTCCTGCCCACTGGGCGCTTGGGGAACGCCCCTCCCCCCGCAGCCTCCAACTTTCTAAGTCAGACAAAGACCCGGGGCCTGGGTATCAGGCGTGTTCACGTGGCGGCTGTGAGACAGAGGCCGGGGGCTGGACGCCGGGGAAGAGGGCCGGGCCCAGCCAGGCGGGCGGTTCATGGCCTGAGCTGAGGCCGGGCCCAAATACCCAGACTTTCCAAGGAGCCCTGTGGTGAGCAGGCCGGATGCCGGGAAGCCGGAGGTAAGGCTGCCCACAGACGCGGGCGGGCAGGCGGGACGCGGTGACTGGCTGCAAATATTTGCTACAGAGAATCCCAGGGCTGGGGCTGGGCAAAAGGAGGGGCCCACAGAGCGTCTCAGGCTTCTGGGTCACAGTATCAATGATGGGAGTGTCCGCAGCTTGCTGTGCCACTGGTATAGGCACTAGTAAGGAAAATTCTAGGCTAGTTCCCCAAAGGGCCCCGTGTTTTGACGCTACACGCTGAAGTCAGAGCCAGGAGGGCCTCCGTACCTATGCCTGGGCCCTACATTGTCTGAAGGAGAAACAGACGCAGAGCAGGACGGCGCCCGCCCCGTCTTAAAACAAGCCAGGCCCAGAGCCCGGGTCTCCTGAGCCCCAGTCCGCTTTGGTGATGACTCAAAGCACTTGGATCTTTTCCTGGACTCGGCCACCGGGCCCAGCCGTCTCTAGAAGGCAACTTTCCGCCTGGGTCCCCGATCTCAGGGCGGGGTGCCTCTTCCAGCCACCCCTTCTGGATGGCAGGGTTTCCGGTCAGTGCTCCCCAGCGGTGGGCTGCAGGGAGAAGTCCCAGTGGGTTTCCTGGTGGGAAAGGTCAGATCAGCCCCTGGGATAGTGCCACCAGCTCGTGTTGGGGGACATGAGAGGGAGAGCATCGCCCTAGCCCAAGTGGGGAAATCAGGCGAGTCTTAACATGCCCCAGAGCCTCCTGGATCTTTCTCCGGCCCTGCCTCGCCCCTGAAACGCCCTCTCTCTTCCCAGGAAAAGGGCGCACTGGGGGTGCTCGCCCTGCTGGTCTCGGAGAGAGGGGACAAGCATTTACTGCTGCTTGGTATAAACGCCTTCTCTGCCGGTCCTCATTGCCACTCCATGCAATGTGGACATCACCAACCCCGATGGCCCACTGAGACCCCAAGTCACCAAGCCACTAAGTCAGAGGACCAGGACATGAATGTAAGACTTTGCGAATCTTTACAGATTCAGAAGCTGTTTCCATTCGTGTATTGGGAAAGACCAGCCTTGCTTTTTCTTAAAATGACTGTAACCGGTGAGAGTAACCATCAATTTCAGCTGCTTGTTGTAGAGCAAAGTTCATGCCGAGGGAGGGAGGGAGTAAATGAGCGAGCTCTCAGGGACGGGGCTGAATGAGAGGACCTGCCCTTGTTGGTGTTCAGCCCTGGCTCAGGGGGAGGTGCCTCTCGGGGCTCTGAGGACAGAGACACCCTTGTCCCTTGCAACTGGCTGGGGTGTCCTTCTCTCCCCCCGCCCCTGAGGGGAAGGGCAGACAAGTCTGAGGAGGGGTGGAGAACCGGGATTTGGGTGGGGGCTGAATTAATAGTGGGGTGTCCCTTGCAAGGGCTCCTGCGTCTGGCCTTCCCCCGGCCTCCCCCGCCTCTGTGCTCCCTGCCGACCAGGAACACAACTACAGGGCTCCTTGTCCTACAGACTCGACCTGCTCCAGGAAGCCTCCTAGCCCCGAGCCTGGACTGGGCTTTGCGCTCTGCTACCTCGTGAACTGTTGTCACAAAAGTTCCATGTTGTCATAGACTAGTTATGTGATTGTTTCCCCATCAGACTGGGAGTTCCCCGAGGGCAGGGCTTGTCTGAGTCTTCTCTGAGTCTGCAGCTCCCATGACACAGGCGGGAAGGAAGGTTGTTGGGTGAGTGAATAAATGAATGAACGAATGAATGGATGCAAGAAACAGACAGCGCAAATATTCCCAGCTGACGAGCCTTGGGCTTCAGTTCTACCACCAGCCGTTGCGGGGCGTTGGGCAGAGCCCTGTCACCCTCTGGTTTCAAATCTTCCATCTGTCCACTGCGGTGATGGGACCCTCCAGCTGCTCCTCAGAAACCTGGAGTCAGGGCGGGGCTGAGTGCGCAGGTGGACACTCAGCATGAAGCTGCCCCCCTCCCCACCCTTGTCCCCTGAGCCCCACCGAGGCAGGGGAGGGGAGGGACCTATCAAATTACTTTAGTCCCATGCTGTCACCTTGGAAATGCTCCATCTCAGCTCTGATGTCTCTGCCCGGAGCAAGCCTGCTTGGCCAGCAGATGCACTGACATCAGCCACGGGTTTGCTAGGGGCTGGTCCCTCCGTCCTCTCCCAGGGTCAGGGTCTGCAGGGCTCTGCAGGTGGCCAAGTCTGCACCCCTCCCCGCAACCCAGGGGGCCAGGCTCTCAGTGACGAATGTGGCCTTTTTTTTTTTTTAATTTAAATTTTCTTTAATTTTAAAAATGTTATTGCAGTATAGTTTATTTGCAATGTTGTGTTACTTTCTGCTGCACAGCATGCTGACTCAGACATATATATGTTCTTTTTCATATTCTTTTCCATTGGGATTTATCACAGGATAGTGAATGGTGTTCCCTGTGCTATACGGTCAGACCTTGTTGTTTATCCTTCCTGTATATATTAGTTTGCCTCTGCTAGTCCCAGACTCCCGAGTCTTCGCTCCCTGCCCTGCCCTTGGCAACCATTAGTCTATTCTCTGTATCTTTTATTTCACATATTAAGTGGTATCATATGGTATTTTTCTCTTTCTGGCTTACCTAGTATGAGAATCTCTAGTCCAGCCTTGTTGCTGCAACTGGCATTATTTCATCCTTTTTGATGGCTGAGTAGTATTCCATTGTATATATGTACCACAGCTTAATTCATTCATCTCTCGATCGATATTTAAATTGTTTCCATGTCTTGGGTATTGGAAATAGTGCTTCTATAAACATAGGGGTGCATGCATCTTTTTGAATTAGAGTTTTGTCTGGATATATGCCCAGGAGAGGGGATTGCTGGATCATATGGCAGTTCTATTTTTAGTTTTTTGAGGAACTCATGTACTCGTCCATAGTGGCTGCACCAGTTTACATTCTCACCAACAGTGTTAGAGGGCTCTCTTTTCTCCGCACCCTCTTCAGCATTTATTATTTGTAGATTTTTTTTAGTGATGGCCACTGTGACTGGTGTGAAGTGGTACTTCGTTGTAGTTTTGATTTGTATTTCTTTATAATTAATGAAATTGAGCATCTTTTCATGTGCCTATTGACCATCTGTATGTCTTTTTTGGAGACATGTCTGTTTAGGTCTTCTGCCCATTTTTCGATTGGGTTTTTTGGGGTTTGTTGGTTGTTTTTCCTTTTTTTTTTTATAACTTTTTAGGGCCACACCTGTGGCATATGGAAGTTCCCAGCCTGGGGGTCTAATCAGAGCTGTAGCCGCCAGCCTACATCACAGCCACAGCAACTTGGAATCCGAGCCGGGTCTGCGACCTATACCACAGCTCACAGCAACGCCATCTCCTTAACCCACTGAATGAGGCTAGGGAACGAACCCACATCCTATGGCTACTAGTCAGGCTCGTTACCTCTGAGCCACAGTGGGAACTTCCTGGGGTTTGTTTTTATTGAATTGTATGAGCTGTTTGTATATCTTGGAAATTAAGCCCTTATTGGTCACATCATCTGCAAACATTTTCTCCCAGTCTGTAGGTTCTTTTCATTTTGTTGATGGTTTCCTTGGCTGTGCAAAAGCTTAGAAGTTTGATTAGGTCCCGTTGTTAATTTTTACTTTTATTTCAATTGCCTTGAGAGACTGACCTAAGAAAACATTGGTACAATTCAAGTCACAAATTAGGTTTTACTTACGTTCTCTTCTCAGAGTTTTATGGTGTCTTGTTTTATATTTAAGTCTCTAAGCCATTTAGAGGTTATTTTTGTGCATGGTGTGAGGGTGTGTTCTAACTTCATTGATTTATAAGCAGCTGTCCAACTTTCCCCGCACCACTTGCTGAAGAGACTTGCCATCAGGTCTTAAACCTCAAACCAGTTTAACTTAAATCCCTAGTTTTTCCCGAAGGCGTGAACGTGGGCAAGGGAGCGGTTTCCTCTGGGCCTCATTTCTTTATCTCTTTCGGGAAGATAACTGTTGCCCGAAGGTGTCTGTAGAGATAGAGAGGCTGCTTCTGGAGAAAGCACTGGACCAGGAGCCAGGCCTGTCTGTGCAAACGAGGCCCTGACTACGTCCCGTTCCTCCTCCCCACCCCTGACCATCAGCCTCACGGAGAGGGTGGTGGCTCCAGTAGCATCCTGCATACTGGCCATTCTTCAGGCCTGGGCTGGGCTGTGGGCCTCACAGCCTGAGACATCCTAAGGTCCTCCACGGAGAAACACATGTATCTTTTAGTCTGTCCATCCATCCATCCATCCATCCTACTAGTTAGCAAACATTTACCCAGCAGGGGTCCCAGGACTAAGCTGCACTGTAATTGCAGAGTAGACCCCACAGGGTCCCTGCCTCACAGTCGGTCTCCCAGCTGCCCCCACACCTCTGTCTGCAGCCTGGACTTTCTTCCCAGATCTGGATTCTTGCATTTGACAGATGCCTGAACTTTACCCCGTGGGTGTCTTCAGGCTCCTGCATGGGAACACCTTTTTTTTTTTTTTTTGTCTTTCTAGGGCCACGCCTGCGGCATATGGAGGTTCCCAGGCTAGGGGCCTAATCGGAGCTGTTGCTGCGGGCCTATACCAGAGCCACAGCAACGCCAGATCCGAGCCGCGTCTGCAACCTACACCACAGCTCACAGCAACACCGGATCCTTAACCCACTGAGCAAGGCCAGGGGTCGAACCTGCAACCTCATGGTTCCTAGTCGGATTGCTTTCCGCTGCGCCACAACGGGAACTCCTCCCATGGGAACACTTCATTGTCATTGCCCCCACCTTTCTCTTCCAGCTCCCAGCTCCCAGCGTCTTTCCAGACTCCTCCCTCCCGCTCGCCTGCCTGTGACACCCAAACAAGCCAGCCCTAAATCCTGAGGATACTACCCCCCGAGTCGATTTTTTGCTCTTTCCACTTTTCTCAATCTCCGCCGTCACTACCCTCATTGAACCTTCATCACTCAAGTCTCAGTGGGATTATGACGATGGCCTCTCACCCACCCTCCATGTGGCAGCGTGACATCTTTCCGAGATGCTCACCTGAGCTTGTCTCTCTCTGACAAAAACTTCCAGGCTTGCCTTGCCTATAGGCTAAAGCCCTGGTCTGGGGCTCCGGGTCTGCCTGTGCCCACCTTTCCAGCCTTGTCCTGTGTCTCCTCGCTACTCTGTGTGCCCAGCCTTCTTTCAGCTCCTCAGACTCCTGCCTCAGAGCCTTTGCCTGTGCTATGGTCTTTGTCTGAAAGAATACATTTTTCTGCTCCTCCATCGGCACCTCATGGCTTCCATTGCTGGCCATGTCCCGCCCTCTGTCAGCCCTCAGTTTAAATACCGCCTTCCTAGAGTTCCCTTCGTGGCTCAGCGGTTAGCGAACCTGACTAGGATCCACGAGGACATGGGGTCGATCCCTGGCCTTGCTCAGTGGGTTAAGGATCTGGCGTTGCTGTGAGCTGTGGTACAGGTCACAGATCCGACTCGATTTGGTGGTGTTGTGGCTGCAGTGTAGGCCAGCGGCTACAGCTCTGATTTGACCCCTAGCCTGGGAGCCTCCATATGCCATGGTGTGGCCCTAAAAAGCAAAATAAGTAAATAAATAAATAACAAATCAATAAATAAATGAATACTGCTTCCTCCCGGTTCTAGTTCGTTCCCCCGTGTGCTCTCTGACCGCTTCCCTCCCTCTCTTCCTCGGTCAAGACCATCCTGCTTCTCCATTTCCTATCAGACTTCTCTCTGCCCGTCTTTTTAACTACCTAGTGTGTGCCAGGCATAGAAACACTATGACGGTCAAGAATAAACATGGTCCTTTGCCCTCATGGAGCTTGGAGTTAGTGAGAGAGACCTAGATGAAGCAAAGGACACCCGGTTAGTCACGACAGATCAGGACAAGCACTTCTCGCATCTCCCCCAGCACCTGTCGCAGGCTGGCTTCCCTGAGGCCTCTGAGACGGAGACAGGCCTGCGGGGTGTTTATCAGGACTGTGCTTGGAATGACCCGCGGTACAGGGGGAGAGAGGAAGCAGGACTGGGCAGAGGAGAAGCCGGCCGCGATGCCGGCCCAGGAAGGCCTCGTCTGGGACCATGCGGAGCTGCAAAATGGGACAGGCTCAGAGTTGTCCCAGTCTGGGGCGGGGGGGCTGGCTTTCCCTCCTGCAAGTTGATGGGCCCTCGGTGACGGCTGCCCCAGAAGGGGGCGTGATCCTGGCGGGGCAGTCCTCTTCAGCCGAGCTGTCCCCTGGTCCCCCAGGAAGGCTGACAGCTGACACGGGGCTCCAGCACCCTCTTCCCGGGAAGGAGCCTGGCGGGCCCAGCATGGCACACATGAGGCCCATGTCATCGCTCCTGTGCTACCCAGGGGCAGGGGGCGGGGAGAGCCAAGGCTTACAGGGGTCTCGAGATTTGCTTCTGTGACTGACCTGTGGTTGCCTGGCTTCTCGGCTTTAGCTTGTCAGTCTGATCCCAACCTTCTTTTCTGCTCTTGGCATTTGCTTTACCCTTGGGGAGCTGGGAGGCGGCTGAGCACCGGTGGGGTACTTCATGGAATTGAGTGACCCCGTGCAGGGGTGCGGCGGTGAGTGGTGGCCTCGCTTGGTGCTTAGAGGGACATGGCAAAAGCCACCTCTGGGGGACACAAGGGGGAGAGGGAGCTCTCCAGCCCCCTGTTGGCATTTCATAGCCTTAGAACTGTCCTCGCTCAGCCTTTGGCATCATCTGGGTGCCCTCCACTCCATCAGAGGCCCAACCTGGGTACCGGCTGAGAGCCAGCAGGTGATGTAAGTAAAATGTTTTAGGGGAAAGGTAGACGAGGCAGAGCTGGGCCCTGCCATTCCCAGGATCATGGATTAGACAGGATAAACAACCAAACCAAACAAAACACCCAACTCCCCAGCCATCTGGAAGTATTTGTCAAGTGTTTTAGCCCTGTGTACCTGCAGGTTGTTCTCACAACTCTGTGAGGAGGTACAATTTATTAGTGCATTTTGTTTTTATTTTTATTTTTTAGAATTTTTTGGCGGTGCACATGGCATGTGGAAGTTCCAAGGCTAGGGATTGAAGCTGCACCACGACAATGACCATGGGGATCCTTACCCATGAGGCCACTGGGGAACGCCTATTAGCTTTTAAAATTTTAATATTTTTCTTTTCCAGCCGCACCTGCGGCATATGGAAGTTCCTGGGCCAGGGATCAAATCTGAGCCACGGCTGCAACCTGTGCCACCACTGTAGCAATGCCAGATCGGTAACCCATTGTGTTGGGCTGGGGATCAAACTGATGCTGCCACAGAGACAATGGGGTCTACTTAATGCACTGTGCCGCAGTGGGAACTCCCTACTACCTCATTTTAAAGACGGAGAAGCTGAGGCTTAGAGAGCTGCAGTGACGTGCACGGTGATATCTATTAATAAACAGAGGATGGTAGGAACCTGGACAGGAGGAAGAGAATTCAGAAGGGAAGGTAGGAGTAGGAGCCCCCAGACACGACTCCTATCTCATGTACTCCCTGAGTTAGGGAGCAAAGGACACTGGGTAGAAGCCTTTGGTTGACCTTTATTTTGAGGGGGGGGGATTTGGTTGGACCCGTCAGCCCTCACTTCGCCCCTAAGTGTATTAAAACTAGAGGCGGTGCTGATAAATAGGCTGCCTTTCCAGATGCTGTGTGGCTCGGGGTTAGCTCGGACCCAGGGCCTGGAGCACGGCTGGGCCCTAGGAAAGCTGGCTGGCATTTTAGGATGGGTAAAGGAAGGAGCAGGCCAACCGGTAAATCCTCAGCCACCCCACCCTGTTTAGGGCCCGTGTCCCTTGCCTCTTCCTGAGAGGGTCTTCAGCAGGGCCTGGGCCCCCGTTCAGGCATGGGTGTGCTGCTTCTGCCCTGAGATCAGGGGCCGCCCAAGGCCACGTCGCGCCTTCAGGTTGGGGCTCAGCCCTGTGGATTCTGTTCATGGGGCCGGATTGCTTAATGAGTGTGGCATCGGGTATGAATAATTACAGCGTAAAGTGCGTGAAGCTCATCATAACAGCGGCGCGCCGGGCAACGTGCATTCTCTCAGCGCTCAGGCGCCCTCCTCCCGGGACAAAACTTTCATGGGAACCGCACCGGCCAGCTCCCTCCTGGGTTTCTGAAACTGTGACTGTGAAGTGTCCCTGGGCCTCAGCTGTCCCGGTAGCCCCCTCCATTTCTGAGTCTCACAACCTTAATGGGCCATTTCTGAAGTGTCTGCCGTGTGCCAGGCAGCGCTCTAGTCATTTTGCGTGTGTTAACTCGGTGAACCCCCTCACCGCCCAGGGGGATGAGCGTTACTGGATTGCACAGATGAGAAGCTGAGTCTAGGGGGGGAGGGGGCGTTTAATAACTTGCCTAGGGTTACACAGCCGTGGCAGTGAGGAGCCAGGAAATTGGGCAGGATGGGAAACTGAGGCCCAGAGGGAAAGACCTGTCTAACCTCTTGTAGTTATTCGGGCTTCACCCAGGTCTCCCGGGGCCTCCGCAGCCGTCTTTGGAGTGTGCGCGCCCGAGCGTCCCCCCGATGTGTGACCATGTGGCTGAGTGTGTGTACTGGAGGTGTGGACCGGGGCCTCATTCTGGGAAAGTCAGGGGATGCAGCCAGAGCGAAGAGCTATTTTAAGGCCTCCCCTGCCTGCCCCGCTCCCCACACAGTCCCTCTGCTGAGCCAGGCTGCCGTGGCCGGGGCCTGGGCCAAGCACGGAGAGTTTCATTCCGAGAGCAGAAGGGAAGTCTTGGCTCCAGAACATTCACACTCAATGAATTACTTCAACGCTAGATTAGACTTGCAGGCTTGGAGCAAAGTGATAATAGGGCCCAATTAAATTAATTTATATGGACTCTGTGCTCCGGGCCCCTCCCTCGGCGGTGGGGCAGGCCTGACCCACCGCACCTTGGCCCCCAGGCCTGGCCCACGCTGGGAGTTTTGGAAGGCGGTGGGGAGATGGGTGCGGCGGCCGGCCGTTGCTTCCGTGCATGGTGGGAAAGCCGTGCTGGAGCTGCTGAGGGAGAGGCCAGGCTTGTTGTTTTCTTTTTGTTTTCAATCTGATGTGCAGATTGGGAGAAAATGGGCCTCAAACAGACCTCAGGAGGCAAATTCCTAGGTAGAGAAGATGAAAGGCCTGGCGGGCCTGGCTAAGGCCAGATTCCTAAGGTCTGAGAGGGGGCCCTTGAAGAGGTCACCTGGGGAGGCCCTCCCCCGTGGCCAGGCCTCTGCCCCTCACTATTCCAGGCAAGGGGACATGTGACTCTTTGTTGTGAGTGGATGCAAGAGATGCCTGGACACCTGGCGTCTCTTGGGCTGGGCTCTGCCGGCAACCTGCTGTGTGAAGGATGCATTTGAACTCCTCTGGGCTCAGGCTGAAGCCCGCCTCCTTTACAGGCTCACAGAGCCCTCATGATCCAGCCCCTGGCCCTCTTCCACCAGCCCACCTCACTCCCAGTGCGCTCCGTGCCTGTGGCCACTTCTGCTAGGGACGCTACACTTTGGGGTCCTGGCTGCCATCTGTAGGTCTGGCAGCTTCAGCCTGGCCTGCGTGGCCCTGAGCCCCAGAGAGTCCCCCAAAGAGCCTGGGGGTAAGGAGTCAACCTTCCTCTTCCCCCAACCGGCCCCCCCTGTTTTTTGAATCCAGATAAAGAAGTTTGAATGTCACCTAAGAGATGCGGGAGTCCATGCAAGGCTGGAAATGGCCTGGTCAGGCGGGGCCAGGCGATGCGCCTGTCTCGAGATGCTTCCACGTGGAGTCCCTGCATCCTGCCCCCGCCCCGCCCACTTCCTCGTGGATAAAACACTTGACCTCCCTCGGACTTTCCAACAAGTCATTGACCCTGTAGGGCCGTGGGGCCAACCACGGAGAAACTCCCTCCCCACCCCACCCCATCCCAAAAGGCTGGGTCTTGGGGGGTTGTAAATGTATGGCAGACGCTGAGATCCAGGGCCTGCTGCAGGCAGCCTTTGGACTCCCCTGACCCCCGGCTCACCCCTCTAGGGCCCCAGAGGCAGGGCCTGCTAGCTGAGCTGCAGGGCAGGCTGACCTGGGGCCATGAGGCCCTCTGCCTCCACAGGCCTCCCCCGCATCTTTCTCTGGTCAGGACATGCAGTGGAATGAGGATTTGGAGCTTGGAACCCCAGCCTCCCAACTCAGCTTCCTCTGGGCCTCAGTTTCCTTTTCTGTAACATGAGGGGCTTAGAGAAGGTCATCCGTAAGCTTTATTAGGGGTCTAACATTCCATTGCAGTTCACGTTCCTTTCTGGGTCCCTCTTCTGTCAGTCCTGGGGTCCAGAGAGATGCCAGGGACCTGTTGGGGTGTGTGGGGGGGGGCAGGGAGTGGGGCAGAGGAAGCCCAGACCAGCTCAGTCACCCTGGAGGCGGGAGGCAGGAGGGTAAGAGTTTTGTTGAGGATTGGAATTATCGATGTATTTATGTGTTGATTAGATAAACATGGAGTGCCTACTGCATGTCATAAAATGTACAAATGGTGATGATGATGTGTGTCTATATAAAACAGTCGTGAAGAATGACACACGTAGTGCTACGAATGGAAGTTTTCGCACAGGGGAGTTCCCCTTGTGGCTCAGCAGTAATGAACACGACCTGTATCCACGAGGATACAGGTTCGATCCCTGCCTCGCTCAGTGGGTTAAGGATCTGGCGTTGCAGTGAGCTGTGGTGTAGGTTGCAGATATGTCTTGGATCCCGAGTTGCTATGGCCCTAAAAAGCAAAAAGAAAGGAAGAAAAGCAGTTTTCACACGGACGTGGTGGGGGCGCGTTCCTGGCAGAAGGAACACGAGGCAAAGGCAGTGACTCGTGAAAGAACGTCATGGGTTTGGACAGTGACGCAAAGTTCTGTGTGGCTGAATCAGCAAAGAGGTGACTGCTTTCTGGTGTGAAATGGCTCTGGAATCAGCGAGGGCCAAGATCAGATCCCACGTCCGCTCTTACTAGCTGTGGAGCTTAGAGGGGTGTTTGAGTTGTCTGAGCCTCGGCGTTTACACAGACTGGGTTGGAATTCTAACATCTCGGGGCTGCGACAATTAAATGGAAGAAGGTAGATAAAGCAGCCCGCCCAGCGACTGGCAGATGTCAGGGCAGGAGGAACCAGTGAGGGCACCACCAATAGGCAGAGCTTTCTATCAGCCAAAATCTTACTGTGGAAGCAGGTGGCAGGTGGGAGCAGACGCCCTGTCAGAGGAGGTGTGTCCTCGATTAGGGGTTACCAGTCAGAGAGGCGATGGAGAGAGAGCTTGAACCAGAAACCTTTGCAGTTTTCTAGTGCTCAGGTCTGTAATTCCACCAGACACAAGTGGCCTTCTATCCCCAACATCCTTGCAGAGGTTTTGGCACTAGAACCCACTTCTGCTGAGTCTGCTTTTCTGCAGACTGACCTGGCCCAGAAACCTCAACATTCTTCATGTGTTCTGGGTTCCAGAACTCTGACGTCCCTGGTCACCTCCTCTGGCCACAAAGTTCCATTCCCACCTTGGTCACCACTCTCTAGGAATCTTGTCCGTATGGAGTAGATTGAGAAATCACCTCCTTGGACTTGGGCGCGATCTCTATCGATATGGCCGAAGAAGTCAATGGCTGGCTGCCTGCCTTTCTCTCAGCAGCAGCCGGGAGACCCGCCCACTTGGGTGGGGTGCTCTCAGACATCTCAAGATTTGTAGAAGCACAGAGCATTCCAGGGAAGCAATAAATCCTTGTGGGATGAATGAATGAAGTGTCCAGTTTTTGGCTCAGGCCAGACCCGAGGAGGGAAATCCAAAGAATTGGGGGCGCAGGGCACAGAAGGATTCTCGTGGCTGGGGGCTGTGTTGCACTTTTTCTTTGCGAGTTCAGAATGCTTCCTGTCTCCCCTTTCATCATCGCCCCACCCCGCTGGTGGCTGTCTTTACAATACCCCTCTTTCAGGGTTGAAACGGCAGGCTAATAGACTCACAGACTCACAGGTTGTCAGCACTGAGGGCCCTCCTGAGAGGGTCCAGTTCAGCCTTCTCATCATGCAGCTGGTGAAACCAAGGCCGGATAGAGGGAGGCTGGCAAGGCTTCCTGAAGTCACTCGTCGAGTCCCTGGTGGAAGGCAGTCAGGCAGGTGGTGAGGACCCCGTTGGATGATGTACATGCGGGTGGCCTCTGACCTAGAGGGGGACAGCTGGCTCCCCCTAAAAGCCAAATCTCTAGGTTAACCCCCCTTCAGCACCCAAGAGCCATGCAGAAACTCACAAAAAATCTCTGGGCTCAGTGACCCTGGCGAATTCCCAGAGCCAATACCCCACTGGAGCACCCCGGCAGGGGACCACGGGAGAGCACCCATCCTGGGGTGCGAGCCCAAGGCTGGTACAAGGCAAGGGCCTCAAGCTTAGGTGCTGGTCTGGCTTCTGCTCCCGCTGTCTGTGTGACCCTGGGTGGGACCTACCCCTCTCTGGATCTCGGTTTCCCCATCTGTGAAACGATGGCCCTAAACTGGACCCAGAGGCCTCCTAGCTCTCACTCGCTGCTCATCTGAATGCTTTAGCAGCAGGGATCTGCACTTGCCTTCAGCACTTCCTGCCTTGGCACACGCCAAGCCTCCTCTCTAATCCTGGGGTCCCAGGGCTGCCCTCTGGGGAGAAATTGCCGTGATTTAAGGTTCCAGATTTCCTGGACCATTAGTGTCATGATACTTTATATCTGGGCCTCGATTGCTTTTTAATTAAAAACGAATCCCTCCCAGTCCCTGTTTCTACATCCGTCTCCAGGAGCCTGCGGAGGCCCTGCTCTCCCTGATGCTTCACGTAGCCCTGCTTTCTGCTCTGCTATTTCCTTCTTTGAATCCCCAGCTCCCCTTGTTTTAGGAAGAGAAGGGCCTGGAATTCTCTGTGGACGCCTTCTTGGAGTTAGATGATGAGGCCCTATATGGCATACCGCAGATGCACAGCAGCACCCCACATTTGAAGGCATCTGCGCAGGACAGGAAAAGGGAATGGCCTCAAACCAGTTCTGTGTCTGGTCCTCGCATCCAGCCCAGGTACAAGATGGGGCAAGGGCTGGATGGACAGGCCGGGTGTGCAAGGACTGTCCTCCCCTCGTGCAGATCCTCGAGTTCGAAGGCAGAGGGCTGTGTGCCCGATTCTTAACTAAAACACAGACGCCTCGAAGCTGGAGGGAGAGGAGAGGGGCCCGCAGGGTCAGCCCAGGCCCGCTAAGGTTTGCAGGCAAAGAAACAAGATTCCTGGGGACAGTCTCGTATGGTGCGTGGCACAAATCCTGTAGCGAGGACCAGTCCAAGGTCTCCTGCCTGCCAGGGACGGGGACCCAAGCCAAAGGCGTCTGCCTGGGACTGAGGGGATAGTAGGAAACGTCAGCTGGAAGAGGGGGCATTGCCCATGTCAGGTTTTCTCTTAGCCAGGAGAGGAGAGGTCATTGAAGAATCCACAATAGGCCCCAAAGAGAGAAAGCTAGGTTAGGGCATTGCCGCTGCAGATTCTGGCGAGATTCCGGCCGCCCCAGGTAGCCCTACTGTCGCCATTTGGTGTGGACCCTCCCGCTGCCCCCTCCACTCTGTCCCCCCTTCCAGGCCTGGCTCTGAGAGCAGTGGGTGACACGGAGGGGTGGAGGGAGACGAGGAAAGAGAAGAAGAAACCCACTATCCCCACCCTTCCCGAGGAGCCAGATCTGGAAATGGGCCTGGGCTGGGAAAGGAGGAGCTTTGAATTGGGTGTGAGAGTGACCTGCTGAGGTCAGATTGGGTGCACCCATTTATATCTGAAGATGAGGCTGTCACTTGATCCCTGACCTGGAGCAGGGAGGTTGGGGTCCACCCTGGATCCCTGTCAGGGCTGGAGAGGGAGTACCCATAGGTCAGGTTTGAGAGACAGTGGTGAAAGTAATATTACAGGCAGCTCTGGGGAAGGACTCTCAGAACCAGAGTCACTAGGTCCCCAGGAGGGAACCCTGGCTTTAGAGGTGCTGACCAAGAGCCCTCCACAGGCGACTCTTCCAGCCCTCCCTTGATGGGGAGCTCACTCTTCCCAGGGCAGCGTCTTTACGTGGGGCTGCTCCGAATGGGAGAATGTCCCTGCAGACACGAGTTCAAATGCTACTACCCCCGCCCCGAGCTGCCTCTCTGTTGGTCCTCACTTTGCCCGCTGGGCCCCCACTCACTCACCCCTTTATTCAGCAAGTACCCGTGAGCCTTGCGTGGGTAGCGCCTGTGTCTGCCATCCCCCCGGCTCTGTTGGCCCCCTGGGATACACGTGCTCTGACGGGGCCCTCTTGAGGCTCCTCTAGGAGTCAATAGTCAGTTCTTTCTCTGTCCCACCTTCTTGTTCCCTGGCTGCCCCTCTCAGCAGTCATCAGGGGCACACAGGAAGCTGTGGGCAGAGCACAGCCAAGGCCCCAGGTGGGGCGTGAGAGCCTGGGTTGCAGGCTCAGCTCTGCACCTGCTCCCCGTATCCCTTTGCGGGGCACCTCTTTATAACAGGTGACCCAAAGCAGATTGTCCTGAGGGCTCACCCTCTCTCACTGGTCCTCAAAGCTTGGCACAAAGGCCACCTCCAGCCCTCTCTCTAATGCCTCTGGCTTAGATTCTTCCAGCTCCTTCTCTGTGAATGGCTGCCTCCTCTTAGCATCGCCTTCGTGTGAGGCTTACCTACCCTTCCAGAGCCCTGCAGTACTGTCTTGTCACCCTAGCCCCAACACCAGGCTGGGCAGAGGAGGGTTTGGTTAACAAGAGCATGAACCGAGAGCATGAATAGCGCAGGACAGCAGCACACACTTCAGGAGTGCGTGGTGGACCTTGAACCCCGATCACAGTACCTGCCTTCTCTGTGACCTTGAGCAAACTTTAACCTCCCTGAGCCTCAGTTTCTCCACCTGTAGAATGGGGATAGTGCTCAGAGACAGAGCTAAATAATGTAAATATGTCTCATTATTGTAGGCACTCAATAGACGGCTAGTATTGCATTATTTTGCTTTTCCCATTTAGGGCCAGAGTTTTCTGCATTTTACAGAGGCATCTATATGCTCATTGAATGTAATTGTTCAGCTCACCTGTCACTGGCTGGGCACCCACTCTGTGCCCACCCTGTCTCACTGGGCTCCTAACCACGCACGCCAAGCCTCAAGGACTCCACAGGGTGGGGGGCCAAGCAGGCTGCATGGCCCTGGCAGACAGGCCTTGGAATGTCCCAGTGTTGGAGGCCTGGCAGCCGCATGGGCAGGATCCGGGGGGCCAGGCCGCCTGCCAGACTTGGGCAGGCCTGATTGCCTCCACCCACCCTGCCGACCTGGCCCAATTAGAAGGTTCTGCCCCACTGGACTTGGAGCCCCGGGGCTGAGGAAGTCGTGGGAGAGGGGAGGCCCCAGCCTGGGACGGGTTCTGCACAGAGGCCCCCTTCCCCTTCCCAGCCAGTTCAGTTCATTCTCCAGCCCTTTCCTGAGTGCCCAGAATCAGAATCAGAAAAGAGATCACAATCGATTGCAAAATTTTAGAAGTTCATCTATTCATCTATACCACAAACACCATTATGTTCAGAGAAATAAAATAATTTTTTCCTTAAGTGTCGGAAATACCTTTAGAATACCTTTTTCTTATAATTTTGGACTACATACTCTTTCTTTGCCTCATAATAGCTCATGTAATATTTTCTGTAGAAAGAAATAGATCTGGAGGTGTGGCTCAGAGGAAATGAACCAGACTAATATCCATGAGGATGCAGGTTCGATCCCTGGCCTCGCTCAGTGGGTTAAGGACTGGCGTTGCCGTGAGCTGTGGTGTAGTTTGCAGACATGGCTTGGATCCCGCATTGCTGTCGCTGTGGTGTAGGCCGGCGGCTACAGCTCTGATTTGACCCCTAGCCTGGGAACCTCCATATGCAGCAGGTGTGGCCCTAAAAAAAAGCAAAAAAAAAAACAAAGGAAGGAAGGAATCTATGGAGAGAGAAGCCAAAGGTCGTGCAGTGGGGGACAGTTCTGAACTCAGAACCAAGTGACCCAGAGCCTGAGCTTATAGCTTCATCTCTAGAAGCTGATGGGACCATTGTCAAGAGATGGGTGAATTGATGGATGGGTAGATGGAGAGAGGATGGTGGGTGGATGGATGGATAGATGGACGCCTGAATGGATTCCTGCCTTATCCTCCAGTGCATTGGTTATCCAGCTGTTTTTCCTGTTAGACATAAACGACCCAAAGGAGAGCCTGAGTCTGATACTCCCCTGGTCCCGAGAGCTGAGCACAGGCAGGGCCTGGAGCTTAGAAAAGGTCCAGGCTGGGGACAGAGAGATGAGCAGAGTCAGGTCCTTACCCTCAGAAGCTCAACAACGATGTAGGGAGCGAGTTCCCTGGCAGCCTAGTGGTTAAGGATCCAGCACTGTCACTGCTATGGTGTAGGTTCAGTCCCTGGCCCAGGAATGTCCACATGCCATGGGCGTGGATGACCCCCTCTCCCCACAAAGAAAAACAATATAGGGAAAGAAACCACAGACTGGGCAAAAGTGACGTCAGAGAGCCATGCTTACTGGGTCCCAGTGTGGGATTCTGCGGGGGGGCAGCATGCAGGACCGGTCCAGGGCCTTCTCCCCTCAGGCCCTGATGCATGGGACGGGGGCTGGACAAGTTGACCTCTCAGGTCCCCAAGCCCTGGCAAACCTAACTTTGTCCTTTTCTCTGCTCTGAGGCATTGCCAAGCTTCCCTCTGGAGTTTTCCAGGGTGTCTATGGAATGAGAGCCCACCCAGGTGGTCCATTCCAGGGTTCAAGAGCTGGAACGGGACAATGCCGGACTGCTCCAAGCCAGCTCTGTTCCGCTTGAGGCATTTTATGGGCCCGGCCTGGGTAAACACCAGCCCCATTAATGCGCCCGGGATTCCACCTCTGCTGCTGTCGGTCTCACCTCCCAGAGCCACAGGCGCTGGAGCGTGAGGCCCAAGGGCAGCTTGGAGAGGACACAGCCAGGGCTGAAAAGGCCGCCTGGCAAGGCCCCTCCGACACTTTCTGGTCTCTAGTCACAGACTGGGGACTGAGGTTTGAGGAGGGGAGGGAACAGGGACCCACTGAGACAGAGCCAGAGTTCAAACCCTAACTGGAGCCGCACAGCCCACTGTGGACCCCTGCTCCCTCCCCTGTCAACCTCAGTTGACACACATAGTCCACCAATAGCTGAGTTCTAATGGAAGCAACTGGGAAGAGACTGAAATCAGACCTGCCTAGAAAATTCCAGGACGCTGGTCCCCCGGCTCATTTCTCACCCGATTCCTCCATTCACTCCACGCACCTTTCCTGATGCCAGCTCCACTCCAGGCCCCGAGCCGGGGCTGGGGACTTGGATGAGTCAGACCTGGCCTTTGTCCAGGATGAGGTCACGGTCTGGTGGGGAGATAGGTGTGGACACAGGCAATGATAATGACAAGCCAGTGTGCTTGGTGCTGGGACCGGAGAAGCTCAGGGGCTGTGGAAGGGGGCCCCTGACACCGCTTGGAGTCAGGGAGCTCCCTGGGAGAGCTAGGATCTGAGGGCTGGCCTGAATGTTGAAGATGAGTTCATCAGGCCGCTAAGCTGTGGGAATGGCAGAGGGAACATGCAAAATGACAGTCCTATGAGGGGAATGGGACAGTTGGAGAAGAGGGCCTGGCACAGCTAGGCACTCGGTGACTGTCTTCTGAATGAATGTTGAGAAGTCTGGAGTTCGTATAGTTAGTATTGTATATTGGAAAGTTGCTAAGAGAACAGACCTTCAAAGTTCTCATCACAAGAAAAAGAGTTTTAGAATTCCCGTTGTGGCTCAGCAGTAACGAACCCAACTAGTATCCATAAGGATGCGAGTTCGATCCTCAGTGGGTTAAGGATCCAGCGTTGCCGTGATCTGTGGTGTAGGTCGCAGATGCAGCTTGGATCCTGCGTGACTGTGGCTGTGGCACAGGCCGGTGGCTGCAGCTCCGATTGGACCCCTAGCCTGGGAACCTCCATATGCCACAGGGGCGGCAGTAAAAAGACAAAAGACAAAAAAAAAGAAAGAAAAAACAAGAAAAATAATTTTGTCACAATATACGGTGACGGATGTTAACTAGACTTATCGTGGTGGTCATTTTGCAAATATTTCCAAATACTGAATCATTATGTCGTACATCCAAAACCCATATACTGTCATATGCCAATTATATCTAATAGAAAACAAGAAAAAAAGTGCATAAAAAAAAGAAAAAAGTGCATAGAAGCTGCGTCCATGGATATGGAAGGAGCTAGAGTGTGGGTGGTTTGGGGACAGCAGAGAGGGTTGGGTGTTGGTTTTTTTTTTCCTTCTTTTTCACAAAATCTCATCGCTGAAGTGTAACACGGTACAGGAGTGTGCACAGATCATACATGCACGGCTGAGCACAGCTGGGTAGCCACCGAGCAGATCCAGAAACAGGGCAGCACCCGGTCCCTGTCCTGTCAGGACCTCCTTTCAGGGTGACAGCTGTCCTGCCCTCCGTCACAGCAGATTAGCTCTGCCTTCTTTGGCGCTTCTTAGGGCAGCACGTACCCATCTGCGCCCGGCTTCTCCTGTTCAACATGAATGCGTGACGGTCGCCCTGCTGCCGTCAGTAGCCCCAGTAGCTTGTCGCCTTGCAAGGCTGTATGATATTCTGTTGTGTGAATAGACCAGTTTCCTTACTCTTGCTACCGTGGGTGGGCGTGTGGTGGCATCTGGCTGGGGGCTACCAGGCATAGCGCTACTCTGAACACTGCAGTCCTTCATGTGGCATGTCTGTGCCCGCGTTAGAGCCCCTTAGGCGCCTCTCTTGCCAACTCTGCTCTCAGTGACATCACACTGAGACACAGCTCAAAACGGGCCTTGGTTGCAGGGCCTTGGGAGCTATTTCCACCATAGAGATATTGCCAAATGCTACACACCGGGGCTTTTGAAAAGAGCTGATTGGTCAACACTGACCAGCACATCTCTGAGCCCATCCCTCGTGCTGGCTCCCAGGACCCATAACTCGCATACTCGGCTTGTGCCAATCTGTGCCCCTCCAACGGCGTGTTCGAGTTTCAGGTGTTCACACCCCACCATGGTGAGGTTTTCGGGAGGACAGGCTCGCTGTGGGAAGGGGGCATTGGACGTTCCAGGAATGGCCTTGTTCCCTCCCCAAGAGAGAAGCTGGGGGAGAGCAGGGGGTGTGGGGAGGCCAGGCTTTGGGACAGGCGTGTCTGCAGGGCCTGCAGGATGTCCAGGGGTTGGTAGACTCTTCATCAACCTCCAGACTCCACGCCAGTCCTCCCCACGCAGTCCTCAGCAGGTCCCCCTCCTTTCTCACCCTCCTCTTCCTCTTCTTTTAGGGTTGTGGGGACACCTGCGGTGAACTTGGGTTTGCGGCCCCCTCCTGCTCCAGCCACTCTGAGCCACACTCCACTGACACAAGGGCCTGTTCCTTGCCGGACCTCAGTGTTCCCTTCTGTCCAGTGGGAGGCCTGGCCTCATAGAGGTAGCGAGAGGCAGACCTCCAGGCTCCCAATTCTGGGGCTCCGGCCCGTCTCAGCCACTTGGGAAGTTCCTCAGCGCCTCCCAGAGTGAACTGTTCCCTGTTGGTTAACTAAGGACTGGGTAGGGTTTTACGGTGGAAAAGCCCCTCTGAGAACACCTTGTCGCATCTGCTCGCCGCCTCTGCTCCTTCACGCAGCCCAGCCATGTGCCATTTGCACAGGTCCTGGGATTTGCACGGGCCACACAGCCCTACAAGTGGCTAAGTCAGGATGTAAACCCACATGGGTTATAAGATCTGGCTTTTCTCGGGAGCTCCTGTTGTCACTCAGCGGGTTAAGAAACTGACTAGTGTCTATGAGGTTGCAGGTTCGATCCCTGACCTCACTCAGTGGGTTAAGGATCTGGCGTTGCCACAAGCTGTGGTGTATGTTGCAGACGCAGCTCAGATATGGTGTTGCCATGGCTGTGGTATAGGCGGGTGGCTGTGGCTCCAATTAGACCCCAGGGCAGGGCCAGGGCGTGCCCACTTGTTGCCCCAGTGCCCAGCCCCCGCCCTGGCATGGACAGGATGCTTGCTGGAAGCCTACTGATTTAAAAACACACCGCACCTGCTCCAGCCCTCACACGGGGGCCCTGGGGTCAAGCCTGTGGTCGGGCTGAGCGTGTGTGTCTGTGGGGACGTATGAGAAGGGGTCGAGGACTGGGTGGGGGGCATGGGGAGAGCAGAGAAGGGGGCACATCCCTGACCAGCTGGACTGGGGGAGGGTGCTGCACAGGCCATTCTGAGACCATGGTCCATTTCACCCGGGCAGCTCTCTGCAAGGCCAGGAAGTGGTTCATGTTTTCAGAAGGAAATGAGTGGGTCACTCGTGGGGAGCAGACAGCTCTGGGGAAGGGTTCCAAGGGAAACAAGCCACGGGGGGAGCAGAGCAAGCCGTTCCCCTCTGTCGACCGGCGGGCTGACAAATGAGCTGACCAAGCCGACAGTGTTCCTTCCCTGACGCTGCTCTGAGGCCTCCTCCTGGGGTCTCCGCCGCCGGGCCTCCAAGAGGTGCAGGTGGGCAGGCAGGAAGGGGAAAGGGGGCCCAGGTTCCTTTCACCACCTCGGGGACCCCCACAAATCAGGGCCCGCGAGGGCAACATGGGGCCCACTGCTGTCCTGCCTGGGAGGCGTGAGCGCAGATGCCAGAGGGGCGCAGAGGACTGGCTGGAGGCCGCTTGGCGATGGGTGTGCTCTTTCAGGCGCTCCATTCATCCCTTCTCCTTTCCGCCATCCACACGTCAGTCAACACCAGACCCAAAGCAGGTCCCCGGGCTGGCAGTGGGGAATGGGGGCGGTGGAAGCAGGCTCCGGCTCTGCCTTCCAGGGGCTCCAGATCTGATGTGGTGGGGAGCACGGATTGGTGGACAGCCAATGAATGACACACGGTGACTTGACCAACCCTGCCTGGAGGCCAGCAGCAGCTTCGGAGAGAAGCTAACATCTGAGTTGGGTCTTGGTGGGAATAGGAAGCTGTCACGGGAGAAGGTGGGGATAAGGTCCTTCCAGCAGTGTGGGTGGAAAGCCTCGGGCCTCAGGGAACACTGGGAGAAGGTGAGAGGCAGGAGGGCTGTTCTGGGGAAGCGGTGGCCTTTAAAGGTAAGAACTGATGGGCAGAGACTAATCAGAGGGGTGAGAGGAGGGGGGCCCGGGTGGAGAGAAGAGCTTAAGGAGGCTGAACAAGAGGGAGCAGGCAGGACACGTTCAAGGGCAGTGCAGCTGGAGAGCCAGAGCTCAGGGGCAGGGGCAGGAGACGAGGCCGCCTTTCTAGGTCATGTCAGAATCACCGGAGAATTTCCATGACTGCGCGTGTTCACTGCCAGAGCCTGGTGGGGTGCTGGGTGACCGTGGGATGCTGGGGTGACCGGTGTGATGCTGGGGTGACCGTGAGATGCTGGGGTGACCGGCAGGAGAAACTGCCCTGGCCCTGCACTAAGGCTTCACCAGCCTGGAAGGGACACTGAGGCTTAGAAAAGAGACTTAAAAACTGGACTCCTGGGTAGGGCGTCCTGCAGGGACAGTGGGACCAGTGGGGAGGCTTTTGCAGGCCCAGGGGAGAGGTGGGGGACAAGGCTGCCCAAGAGGAGAAGCGCCAGGAGAGCACAGACAGGCTCAGCCCGAGCCTGAGAGGCTCCCGGGAATTATTTCCTCCCTTATTTAAGTTCCCTTGTTCCTTCCATGCTGAAACTCAGGCTGAGCCCCTGCCCCTCCCTGGGCGTCCAGTCTCCTCCCTTCCAACCCACCCCCCGCCAGCAGCCTGAGCCTGGCCCATGAGCCCCTTTTTGATTCAACCCCTGTGGCCGACCCCCGCTTCTCCCAGCCCTTCTACACTGCCCACCTCAGCCCTTCCCGTGGCTTCAGGCTTTGGGGCATTGCTTGGGTCCTCTCGATGTGCAGCAGGACCCCTAACACCTGTCTATCAGAAGAATCCTACCCAGCACTCAGCATCAGCTTGGCACCACCTCCTCTGAGAAGCCTTCCTGGATCAACCGCTTCCCCAACAGAATTAAATGGCCTCCTCTGGGCAGCCCTTGGCCTCCCACCCGCTCAGAGCACAGTGTTTCAGAGGCTGTCACACGCCCAGCTTCCCGACTCTCCCTTCCCCGCGGGGAGGAGGCTGAGGGCACCCCCTGGAAAGGAACTCAGAAGAGAGCTGAACTGTGATGCAGAGAATGTCTTTGCCCAGCCAGGGTTTGAGTCAAGGCCATGTATAGAGGGGTACACGTCCTGGGTGTGCGTATGTGCCAGGTCTGCAGTGGGGGCTCGGCCAAGGGAATGAGTAGATAGGGAGGTCAAGGTGGGCTGGGCTGGCCCAGCAGGTGTCTGCAGAAACAAATGCTGAGGAGGTGGGGGGGGCTTTGGCGCGGGGGTGGGGGTGCTTCAGCGGGCGAGGGGAGCACGCTTGGCAGGGGACAGCCTGGGGAAAGGCAGGGGGCAGGACCACATGGATAGTCTGTGATTGGAGCAAAGAGTGGCACAAAGCAACACTCATGAAGGCTCCTTTTGCAAGGCCCCTTAGGGTTGGCCGTTCCCCTTGGCGTTCATTGTGGCCATGCCCTGAATTGGCTGGGGTATCTCCATAGCTCATCTGAGCCACACAGCCACCTGGGGGCTAGGTGCTGGTACCATTCCCATTTGACAGGGGAGAAAACGGAGGCAAGCAGAGGCCTCATGACCCACGCAGGTCAAAGTCAGGACCGGAGCCCCGAGGCGTCCGAGTGCAAAGCCCAGGCTCAGGACCACCACACCCTCCGCTGCCTGTGCCCCACTTTACCACTGTCCATCTCGGGGGGACGGAGGTCCCAAGGGGGCAGTGGCTTCGCTGGGGTTTGGATGTTTAAATTTCCTAGAACTTAATAGTTTGTGGGTATATAGTAATAGTTTGTATTAATAGAGCAATTCTTTGTATAATAGAAAACAAAGCAGATGGCACATCCAAGGAAGAGCCTAGCTTTGGGCTTAGGTGGAGCTGGAGCACCCCAGCCAGGCCTCCCTACTGTACTTGGCACAGCGTGGGGCCCTCCTCGGTGCCACTGGAAGAACATCAGAAGTAGCTGAACTGGTAGAGCCTGAGGGGCGTGGGAAGAGCATGTGCATGTGGCCTGGCACCTCTGCCATGGGACCCCGGCCCATCAGCGGCCCCATCAGCGGCCCCATTGACCTCTTTGAAGGAGGTTGAGGGCAGGGGTGGGGGCTGCAGAATCCTTGGAATGTGTGTTTTCTCCGGAGCCTGTGGGCTGGAAGCGGGATCCTGGGAGGAAGGGCCCTGAGAACAATGGGGGCCCGGGTGGGGGACAGCTTCTGGGGAGACAGGGCAGGGCTGGGAAGGGCAGGGCTGGGCATAGGCTGGGCAGGTTCAGATGAAACCACAGATCAGACAGGGAGCAGCCTCTTTTTCTCCCTGACCCCGTTTGCGCCAAGCAGGGTTCACCTGCACCCCAGAGGATGCTGGTCATGATCCGGCTCCTTGGGCAGGATGGTCACGGCACCCAGAAATGCTCTCACCTCCGCAATTTCTGCAGGTTCCAGGGGGCCTGGGAGATGGGTCTGGCGGTGGCCGTCACACTCCTTTACGGACGGGGAAACTAAGGCTCAGAGAGGCATGAATTACCCACAGTCACTCAGCATGCTGGGGACACACACTCAGGGGTCCCAGACGTCAGGGTGACCCCATGAGCTCGGGGCAAAGGACACAGACTCAAATGTTGCCAGCACGGCATGGTGAGAGCTGGGGAGCTCAGGGGTCCCGGGAATCCAGAATGGAGAAGGCTCAAGCGAGGCCGCCTTGAAGCGTGGAGATGAGTCCCTGGGGGGATCCAGGGGGGAGGAGCTGGTGAGCAGGAGGTTCTGGGCCTCAGAAGAGAGAGGAGACGGGGCTGGTCAGCCTCCAGGTGAGGCAGAGGCCCTCAGCCCAGGGCGGGGAGATGGGGGTGCTGCTGGGGGAGAGTGCCAGCTCCTCAACTGTACAGTGGCCAAGTCTGTCTTAGGCCCCGCCCCACCCAGGTGGTTGGTCCTAGCCTATAGGCTCCACCCCCTGGGGCTGCTCAGGGTGGGAGGTGGGGAGGTGTGTGTGCGCGTGCCCGCACCTGTGCATGCGTAGCAGCTACTGAACTGGGCCTCCTCCTGCCCCTGCCCTGAGGTGGGAGACCCTGGGACGCAGGAGGCCCCCTTCAGAGGGGCGGGTGCCTCTTCCACGGCCACCTTGACCCTTCTGTCAAGGCTCTGGGCTCTCTCCTAGCCCGCCATGCCCTCCAGGCCCGCTCTCCCCATCTCTTCTTCCTCTGCTCGGTGCTGTGTCCTCCGTGCTGCAGACACGGAAAGTCCTTCCTAGAGCAAAGTGTCCCGTGCAGTGGCCTCCCCATCACTGGGCCTCAGCTCGGCATTCAAGGCCCTGTCCCGTCTACCCCAAAGCCCCTCGCAGCCCCTTCTCCTGCCCTGTCTCAGTCCTGGGCCGTACCAGAGACACCCGAGGGCCCGACTGGGCCAGGTCTCCTCCTGCTGAGTAATCCTCACTCTCTTCTCTCTGCCTGGAGCTGGTCCTTCAGCACACGTCCCCCAGGGCCTCTTCTGTGCCAGAACCTGCCCTTGAGGAACGCTATTTGTTTGGGTGATGTCTACACCCCGGGGAGCGGGGATGAGGCAGATGCAGAGAGGGGGGAGCCTGGGGGTGACATGGCGCAGTTCAGATCCCATGGTAAAGGAACAGGTCACAGAGGTGGGGCTGGAGTGACCTGCGGAGGCCTGAGCCAGTGGCCCTGGCTCTCTGCCTGGGCCTGTTCCAAGCATGTGGCCTGGCAGGCATGAACCCCTGGCCCCGTCAAGAACACCCAAGATGGGAAGTAGAGTCCGAAAGAAACTCCCGTCTGCAGATGGGAGCCCTGATGTCCAGACAGGGCCGGGGACCTCCAAGGCCATCTCGCAGATGCCAGCCTCGGGGCACCCTTTCCTCTGTGCCCACCCCAGACTCCAAGCAGGGATGGTGCCGGCGCACAGGCCCCACTGCTGAAGGCCTGGGTGTCCCTTTTGCGGGCCTCTCCTTGCCTGGTTGTACCCGGGACCTGGCTGGGGGCAGGAGGCCGGGGTCCTCGCCAGCGCCTCGGACACGGCTGTGTGAGTTCCTCTCTGAGTCTCTGACTCTCAGCCACTCTGGGGACCCCTCCTCACCCCTCCCACATCCAGTCCCTCATCGCTCCACAGGGGCGCGAGGCCGCGCAGTCCCTGCCGGCTGAGACCAGTGGGAAACTCAGGCCCTCTCTTGTGAACTAGGAGGGTAGGTGGTTCTGAGCCAGACAGGTGACCCAGGTGGCAAGCTGTGGGGGAGGGAGGACTGCCACAGGATGGACAGGGTCCTGCAGCCTGGCCCACGGGCCCTTGAAGTCCCCCGGTCACAGGCTGGCTTTGCACTTTGGGAAGTCCCAGCTCCCAGCCTCCGGATCCTCATCTGAAAAAGGAAGGTAGGGGCAGCAGGCACTTTACGGTCTTGCACTGAGGATCCAGGGTGAAGGCTTCTCGAGCACTTAGCAAGCGACTGGCACTTAGTAAGATGCTTACTAAGATGTGGCTACTAATACCATGAATGTTGTATTTTTGTATTTTAGGGCTGCACCCACAGCCTATGGAGGTTCCCAGGCAAGGGGTCGAATTGGAGTTACAGCTTCCAGCTACACCACAGCCACAGCAACATGGGATCTGAGCTGTGTCTGTGACCTACACTGCAGCTCATAGCAACGCTGGAGCCTTAACCCACTGAGCACGGCCAGGGATCGAACCTGTGTCCTCATGGCTGCTAGTCAGATTCATTAACCGCTGAGCTGCGACAGGAACTCCACCAGGACTAATTTAAAACAAGTGGTAGATGGGCCAGCTTCACTCAGGTGCAGCCCCGGACCTGAAGGCTGAGCCTGATTTAGGGACAGGGTGAATTCCTTTCTACTGAGCATCCCCTGTTCATCTATCATCGCCTCTGGTCCAGTGATCTTGGGGGCAGGGGGAACCTCGGAGAGGGGTGTGGGCATGCTGAGGCTGCATGGATTTGGGGAGTGGAACTGGGATTCTGTGGGGGCCTCTGTCCAGCACACTGCACAGCTGCACCCCTTCCCCAGGCAGGACCCTGATATGCCCCTCACCCTCTAGTCTTTGTGCTCAGCACCACTGAGGCCTCTGGAAGTACGCAGAAGCTTTCCCAGGAGCCGCTGTTACCCTTCCCTCACCTGGCTCTGGAGCCGTCTTCTCAGGCCCTTCTCTTTCCTGCTCAGATGCAGCTGTGGAGCGAGTGGTCATGTAACATCTTCGTTTGTGCCCCATTGTTTTAAGGGTCGTGTCTGGCCTCGGTCTTCTCCCTCTGCCTTTGAACTTGACTGGGGTTGGAGCTGGGTCACCCACTGTCTGGGCCTCCCCACAGGTGTGAGGCTACGGGCAATTCCTTCCCCAGCCACTGGCCTCTGCTTCACCTCCTGCACACGCAGACACCTGCTGAGTGGCTTCCGTGACAATGCATTCCCTCGGTCAGCAAATATTTGCCGCCTGTGGCTCAGCGCACCTGCAAGCCACCCAGGATGGGGGGCAGAGGGGAGGGTGGCCATGAGCCAGCAGTGCAAGGATGCCAGTATCACCTCTGGCCGCATCACTGAGAGGCTTGGGGCCAGGACTGTGGAGGGGACATCTTGCTGTAAAGAACCGCACTGTCTGGAACTGGTCCAGATGAGGCAGAACATTGTAGGTCTTCAAGTGCATTCTGTGAGGTCTGGCTGAGATGGCAGGGGTGCCCGTCTGCAGAAGGGCAGGCTGGAGGTGAGGACGGCGGCTGGAAGGCCAGCCTTGCCAGCTTTCTCTGGATGAGCCGAATCTCACCATTGTGTGGTATTTCAGCTCTGGGTGAGAAAGGATGTCCTCCTGGATGGAGCCGGCCCACGGTGGGAGGGGCTGTCCTGGGAGGCTGGGCTCCCTCCACGGAAGCGATGCAGATGATAGATGTGAATTCCTGCCTCGAGGTATTGAATCTTCGGGCTGGTGTGTCCCAGGGGGCCGCCGGATGCAGGGAAAACAACAGTCAGGGAGTCTAACACGTGGCCTCCAGGTGTGGTGCCTTGTTGTGGCATCTGACATAGGTCCCTTGTCCTGCTGAGGCTCAGTCACCTGGTCTCTAAGGTGGCATACTCATACTTACCCTCATGGCTGGGGGCAGTGGACGGGATGGGGCCTGGCCCACAGGAGGTGTCTGGAATGCCTCTCTGGCCCATAGAAAAGCTGGTACGTGAATTTGCCATCCTTCCCCCTTTAAAACACTCTTGGCTTTGGCGATCTGTTCTCAGGCTTCCGGACACTGGGCCAGGCTGTCCCACCAGAGGACATTGCCACTGGTGCTCCTTGGATGAGGGGCGTGGAAGCTGTGCTGGGCAGAGGGGCTGGGCCTCCCTGGGGCTGAGCAGCGGTTCTGCACTGGGGTGTGCCTAGAAGAAGTTTCAAGCAAAGTTGCAACCTTTAAACACCCCTTCCTCACGCCTCTTCCCTGATTCCCCACCCCTGCTGAAGCCCCTCTCCCAGCTGACCACTGCCTGCTCCAGAGCCCTCTGTGGCTCCCCAGTGCCCACAGAATCCTTCTAAATCTATAGGCTGTAGCTGTCCCCTGGGCCCAGCCCTCCTCTCCAGCCTCACTCCCCTTGCCCTCTGGCCACACGCAGCTCGGTCTCTGCAGGGCCCCTCCTGGTCCTCGCTCTTGCTGCGCGTTTCTCTTGCAGTGCCCTCTGCACCCCATCTCGGCCTGTTCAAACCACGTGACCAGAGGTTACAGAAGGCTTGGAGTAGGCGCTGTGGATGGAGGGGAAATGAGTTAACTAGGTCAGTGCATCTGGAGCTTGAGTCAGCGCTGCCTGTTTAGAGTGTGGTATGAAACTGGGGAAAACAATTTCTGCTGCCATGTGGTTTTTCCTTTCTTTCTTCAACAGCACTCGGCTTCTCCGGTCCAGGCATTGAAAAGGGGATCATTAGGTTCATCCACTGTTGGATTCTTTTAGACATGGTGCAAAGAGAAGAGGCAACAGGGTTGGGCTCTTAGCAAGTGACTGAAATGATGGACTGAGGATGAGGAGGGAGGCAAAGAAAGAAGGAAGCTCCTGGGCGGGGAGAAAGTGGAGAGATCAACTCAGGAAAAGACCCAGGGACATCCGAGAGTAGATGACGAGAGTAGATGGGATCACCCAGGGCTAGAGAGCTTGCCTGCACTCCCGAGAGCAGAGGTGTCTGCGAATAATGGAGGATGGGCGGGAGATGAGAACGGGGTTGGGGGTGGGGGTGGCACGTCCTCTCTGCAGGGCGGAGGGGAAACATTTTAGGGTTTGCAGCCGGGATCCTGTGGGGTCTGTGCTTCAAGGACTCAACTCTGCCTGTAGGGCAAAAGCAGCCACAGGCAAAATGTCAATGAATGGACTGGCTGTGTTCCAATAAAGCAAAAGCAAGTAGCAAGCCTGAACTTGGCTCATGAACCATGGATGCATAACCCTCGGACTCAAGGATAATAGCCGTGAACTGGGGAAGAGAGAAATTATCTAGTTTTTCTTAAAGACTCTTATGTATTGCTGGTGGTAGGTGGCAGTAATTTTAGGTGCTTCGCGAAAAAGTTTTAAAAACGTTAACTGTGGAAAATTTTAAACGTAGACACAACTAGATAAGATAGTGTAATGAATTTCTTTGTACTGATCAGCCAGCTTCAACAGTTCTGAATGAACATCCAGTCACCTCCACCTCCAGCAGGAAGCCTTCGCTCATCCCAACGTTTTGGCCACAGCGTTGGCCTCCCTGGGACCGTGGCACCCCGGCAAGCAGGGACTAAGGCTGGTCTGTGTGGGTGCCCCGTCCATACCCGGGCCAAGCTCATTTTAGAGGGTATCGAGGTGGCTGGACTGAATCACCAAGATGAGGGAAAGCAGCCGTTGTCTTCTGAGCACCACCTCTGCTTTAAGAGCTCACCCACGTGCTGTGTCCTCGTGATGGAGGAGATATTATTCTCCTTTTACAGGCAAGGAAATGGACACACAGAGAGGTTGAGTGTCTTACCCAAAGTCACACAGCATGAAGTAGAAGAAATGGGCTAGGAACCCACATTTATCTGGCCCCAAACACTGCCATCCTTGTCAGTCTATACCCAGGAGGGAAGACTGGGCCGTACTTTTGTTCATGAAGGGAAGTAGCAGCCCTGATCTTGACTTGTAGGTTGTGAGGGTTTGGAGTTAACGACCCTAACAACTCTAGGAGGTAAACAGTGATATGAGCTCTCAAGCTATGGTGTATTTGCTGAGACACAGAGAGGGAAAGCGGCTTGTCCAGTGTCACACAGAGGTTGCTATGATTTGAACCCAAGTGTGGCTAGAGAGCCACCAGCCACAGCTATTCTGTTCTTGCTAGTTGGACTCACTCTGGGTTTGCCACCCCCATCCCCTGCCCTGCCCGCCATCCATCCAGCTGCCCCAGCAAGGAGGCTTTGATGGGTTATTTGCTGCCATCCCCTCCCCCAACAGGAATGGGGGAGCAGGAGGGCTGGGCTGTGCTGCCGTCTCCCCCCGCCCCCGGCTCTGCCGAGAGTCCCCCAACAGACGCCGGGGAAGTGGCCCGGGCCCAGGCCTATCTGACCCCAGGTGGGCCTCCCCAGTCCATCCTGCTCGCAAAGCCAGCAGACCGTGGCACTTACAGACCGTGACCTTCTCCTAGCAGATGGCGGCTCCGTCATCATGGCCAGCTCCAGCACCTCAGTGTCTCAGCCCCCTGCCTCCGTGAGCCCACCCGTGAGAGCCAGAGGGGGGCTGGGGGTGGTGAAGGAGGCCTGGGACCGAGAGGCAGGCTGGCGTTCCTGGCTCAGCTGGGCTGCCGCGTGGCTGTGTGACCCTGGGCAAGTTACTTGAGCGCTCTGAGCCTCTGTTGCCTCATCCATTCTTTTCCATGTTCAGTGAACCAAGGTGTGGAATTAGGCTGGGCACAGGCTGTGCGGGTGGGAGGGGCTCCCGCTATGCCCGAGCTGTCTCCCATGACCCATTTCTCCCGCCCTTTCCAAGTGACCCATGTGGTCACGTCGCATTGAAGAGGAATGCTCTCAGGCACTTCAAGGACCATTGCCCTGGCTTGAGGGCCAGGCCTGCATGCTCTCCCACGCAGAGAACCCGGACCATGCCAGGCAGGAGGGGGCCTTGGGGATCTCTCAGCCGGCCTCTGTCAGTGCAGTGGAGGCACAGGGGCCTGGGCAGGAAGCCACTGGCCTAGATGGGGGAGAAGCAAAGGCGGGGAGAGAAGCCGGGCCATACCGCGGGGCAGTCACAGCCTAGAAGTCAGACAGACCTCGGGTCAGACTTTGGCTTGGAGGTGTGGGGCGAGGGGGTGCCGTGCAGCTATGCAGGCTGGCTCTTAACCTCTCTGGAGGCCACTCTTGGCATTACTGTCATCTGAGATTTATATATTTATTAACGCAATTTTCTGCTTTGAGGAAGGGGCTCATGTATACGCATGAAGGTGCCAGCTCCCCTTTTGTCATTGATCTCTTCCTGCATCTCCTGCACTTTCCCTGCTCGGAGGCAGGGACTGGGTCTGACCGTATCTGTCCAGAGCCCAGTCCAGGGCTTGCCACAGAAAGAACCCTTCCCAAGCATTTTCTGAATGACTGAGTGACCATCCTCCCTTCATGTGTGCCCTGAAACTGAGGACCCTTTTTAGGGCCTGGACCCAGACAGATGGGGGAGCATGATGAATGACTAGGTGGGAGAGTGCAGTGGGTCAAGAAAGGCATTCCCCTCCTAGCCCAAAGCCCACAGCCTCAGACACCCCATCAGGACTGTGTACAGTTTTTCAGGTTGTGCACTGCACAAAGAACTAACTGAGGGGCTAGAGGCTATAGTCCATCCCATGCTTCTGCACCCTGGCGTAAGGCCGGACAGCTGCAGGAAAGAGAAGATTGTTCTCATTTGTGCTGAGGCATCGCATGGGGCAGTAGCAGCCATGCCCTTGACCTTTGTCCAGACTCAGCCCCTTCTCCAGAGCCTCCGAGGCCTCCCCGTCACTCTGTTGAGTCTGGCTGCAGCAAATTAGGACAGGGCTATAGACCTGAGGTCTGGCAAGAGTCATTGTGATGCAGATATGTGACACAACAATAAGGCAAGGATAGTGCCTGTGGCCTCTGGAGTCAGAAAGATCCAGCTCAAGTCCCACCTAGCTTTGCTGCTCACCAGCTGAATGACCTTGAGAGAGTTGCCTAACCTCTCTGAGCCTCAGCTTATTCTCTCTCTTCCATCACAGCATTTTAAAATGGAAGTATAACCGACAGAGCATAGAGCACACCAGCCTTAAGCGTGCATCTCAGCTGCTCCAGATGCAAATACCTGTGTAACTGCCACCTGAATTAAGATGCAGATTTTTATCCCCCTAGAAAGTTTCCTGGATGAGTCTCAGTTTCTCCATCTGCAAAATGGGGAAACCATAACTCTGGAGAGTATTATAAAGACATAACGAGATGAAGATTGTCAGGCATCCGGCATTGGGCCTGGTACGCAGAGGATGCTCAGTCCGTGGTGGGCTCTTATTCTCCTCTCCATTCAGACACACAGCAATTACTGCCTCATCTGAGCTTCTCCCCAGGTCTGCACTTTACCCCTGGGGAAACAGGCTTGGTGAGGCGGTAGGCCTATCTTTGCTGTGTGACTTGGGCCAATGCAGGAATCAAATTAGAAGCTCTGTGGGTCTCATGTAATCTTTCAGAGTCTGTTTAGGGTCTATGGTCTGAAGTCGGGGGCCCTTGGGCGTTCCCGCTCAGTCAGGGGCGTGGGCCTGAGCCGCTGTGTGGGGTGGTGGGGTTGGGGGAGCAGCGGGGTTTTGCTTTCCCCTGGACCCGCACCCATGGAGCTCTGCGGCTGCGTGAACTTCAGCCCCAAACTGCACACAAGGCACTTTCAGGAATCCGTTTACCTCCCCTTCGGGCCCCCGACCCATTTCACATTTGTCAGGGAGAAATCGGAGGAGCCAGAGTTGCCCTTCCTCACCTCGGCCACTCCTGGGACATTCCTGGGTCAGAACAGAGTAGAGGTGACAACAGAGAGACGAATAAATTCTGGAAGACAGAGCTCCCCTCTTCCTCGATTTGATACAAAGTGGCACATTCCAGGCTCTTCTCCATTCAGCGGAGGGGAGATGGAGGCTGGGGCAGGCAGAGGAGAGCAGAAATCAAGATTTTGATAAAAAGAGCCCGGTCCCCTGGGGACAAGAAAGCTCAGCCTCAGCCCGGCTATCCAGGCAACTGCATCCTGGATTTATGGCCAGCTAGCTGGCCTACAGGCCGACATCCTAGCCGCCGTCTGCTGGGCTGTCTCATTCATCAGGTCTACGCAGGGAGCGCAGCCAGGAGGAGCCGGGAGGCCTGGGGCAGGAAGGCAGCTTTGCAGGGCGTGAGCCCCCATCGCTGGAGGCTTCAGGCAGAGCTGAGAGGCCCACTGGACAGAGAAGTTTTACGAGGACCCAGCCTAGCTCGAGACCAGACAGAATTTGAATTTGGGCTCCCTCTTCTATTAGCTGGTTGATTCGGGACAAGTGGGCAGTTACCTCTTACGTCCTCAACGGAGACTTCAGAATCTCCCAGGATGGCGAGGGGAGTGGCAGTGGTAGTGGCAATGGCTTTTAAGTGCCGGTCAGAGGCATAACAGCAGGATCCAAAGGAGTATTGTGTGATTGGTTGGTTTGCTATCTGTATTCATTTTAGTCTACGGTTGCTGTGAAAAAAAAAAAAAAAGGGAAAGAAAGAAAAGAAAAGACAAGACCACAAATGTGGTGGCTTAGAACCACGACAAATCTGTCTTAAAGTGTTGTGGGCCAGACGTCCAAAGCGGGTCTCACTGGGCTAAAAATGCAAGGTGTCTGCTGGGGTGCATTCCTTTCTGGAAGCTCAACTTCCTGGAGCTGCCTGCATTCCTCAGCTTGTGGTACCATTTTGCTTCAAGGCCAGCAATGGCCGGTTGTGCTTTCTTCGCATCCTATAGCTCTGACCTTGACTCTTCTTTGCTCTCCCTCTTCCAGTCTCAGGGACCTTTGCGCTTACAGTGGGCTCACCCACATAGCCCAGGATAACCCCCCTATTTTAAAATCAGCTGAAATGCAACCCTAATTGCATCTGTAATCTTAGTTCCCCTTTGTCATGCAATATAGCATAGGCACGTGTTCAGCGGGTCGTATGTGGAGCCCTTTGGGGCACCGTCATTCTGCCTGCGGCTCCACGTGAGTCACCGGCTGCTCCATCAGGACCAGGAGACTTTGCTCATCAGGACTGTTGCCGTGGACTCACGGTCCTGGGTGCTGTTTCCTTTCTTTCTTCTTTCACATAGGAGTTGTGATTGCTGTTGTTTGATTTTCCTCTTGGCTCTCGTGGGGTAGTGGCATGTTGGGGTGGTTTTCATTCAGGCCACAGATTACAGGACCTTAAGAATGCATCTAACTCCAGGTGAAACGAATGTAAGTAACTCAGAGATTCGAAACTCAGTAATTATATGTCTTTGATTTGTCTTCCACACGGGGGAGAAGAGGAGGTGGGAAGGTAATATTTTGTATGGGAAGAAGGGTAGGTGTGAATGGTGGTCTGCCAAAGGGGTAGACTGTGTTGGGCAGTTTGTTTGTTTGTTTAGGTTATGGCGTGCAGCCACCTGATGTGGGATCTCAGTTCCCAGGCCAGAGGCTGCAGCAGTGAAAGCACCTAATCCTAACCACTAGACCACCAGGGAACTCCCAGGCAGTCATTCCTTTGGCCAGCCACATTCTTTCTCCTCGCAGTCTGGAAGCGATGCTCTGGTTTTGCTCTGGGGGCACTCGCTGCTCCCACCCACTCTTTTCCATCCTCAGCTCCAGAGACACAAGCCTGACTGGCCAGAGCACCACGAGTTCCTGACCACGAGGGCTTGTTCAGGGCTGGACATGTGACATTAGAACCAGTAAGGCAAGATACTGGAATACTTGCTGGGACTGCTAAGAAAGGGCTCCTCTCTCTCCCTCTCTCTCTCTCTCTCTCTCTCTCTCTCTCTTTTTTTTTTCCTAGCTGGACCTGAACCTGAATGATAACTTCACAGATATCTTTGCACCACATAGAGCCTAAGAATGAAGCCAATATGGAAACCAGGAGAATCTAGAGATGAAGCCAGTAGGTCCTGGGGACAGAATTTGAGCCCTTGAATAAACCATGCCTGAAATTCTCAGCGCTTGGATTTTTTTAGTTGCACGAGTCAATACCTTTTTTTTTCTTTCCCTTTAAGAGCATTTGGGGCGGTGGAACTGTTACATGGCAGTGGAGCTGTTACATGGCAATGGAACTGTGACTATAAATAATAGTCTTATAGTGCTCTCCCGTTCGCAAAGGGCTTTTATATCTATGACTCCACCTAATAACCACCTTAAGCTCATAAAATAAGGATTATGAGCCCTGTTTTATAGATAAGAACACTGATCCTGATTTGATTTGATTTGCTCATGATTGCATGTTATTTACAACCCAGGGCCAGATTTCCGAAGGTGAAAACGTATGCTTTTGATCCCTGCTTGTATCATCTTCTCAGACGGTCAGCATCAGAAAAAGTTCTAGCATGAACTGCCGTGGGAGCTGGGCCTTGAAGAATGGGGAGGATTCCAGTAGGAAAAGGTGGGAAGGAGATTTTGGGGAGAAAAATTCATGAGCGAAAGCCTGGAGGTGGGAAGGGGCAGGCCTGGTGGCGAGTGACAGGCGATCTAAGGCCCACGGAGGACAGGCACACAGGTGGGGGCAGGGTGGCACAGCTGGAGACTGGGCCCCCCGACGACTGGGAACGTGGGCCTCGGAAGAGGCAGCAGGCTCCGTGCTGAGCCCCACAGATCACACACTGTGGAGTGATGCCACTTTGCTGCGCTTCCAGAGGCCATGGTGTTTCAGATCTGAGAAGGCATCTGCTGTCATCTTTATTCATTTATTTTTTTGCTTTTTAGGGCCACACCTGAGGCATTTATTTATTTATTTATTGCTTTTTAGGGCCTCGCCTTTCTTTCTTTCTCTCTTTCTTTCTTTGTTTCTTTCTTGCTTTTTAGGGCTGCACCTACTGTCATCTAATCTTGAGGTTGACAACCCTAGGCTCGCCTTTTTGCCCGTCTGCCTCTAAAACTGGTGACACTGGGCAGCTCACTTTACCTTCCTGATCTTTGGTGTCCCCTCTGTGAGTTACAGAGTGTGATGAGGCATCGCAACGGTGAGAGTAAAGTACGAAGCTTGCCGCTGTCATTATTATCTTCAGCTTCATCATTAACACTGTCATTGCGCGTCTGAGCCCACTCTTCCTTCCATTCCTTCTCCCCAGGCGGACAGTAGACCAGCACCTGATCCCTCTCCCTGATGCCTTTTGAGCCTGGATTTCTGTTTCCCTACAGCTTTTAGCTTGAGCCTGACTCTTTCCCTGCGGAAGGAAATATTCAGTCTTTTGACTCAGGGACGTTGTAACTCTTACACAACTGTGATTCATTACTTGTCCTTTTGTGTGGGTCTCTCCTGTTCCGCTCGTTCCTCATCGGCTGGCCCTGTGTCTGACTTGGTCAACGTCTCGCTTAGAACCTGGTGTATGAAAGAGCTCCCTAAGTATTTGCTGAAAGAAAGATTGGATGAGTGACCCTGGACTGAATTCTTGGAGGGAGCAGACAGCAGTATCTGGAGTCATGGGCAAAGCCTCCAGCCTCTGAGCTCCCGGGATGGCAGAGCGAGGTGAGCTTCTCCTCGCAAGTCTCTGAGGTTAGAGAGGATTTACCCCCATTTTAGCGTTGAAGAAACTGAGGTTTACAGAGCCATGCTCCAGATCAGCCTTCCTGAAAGTGGCGAGCTGAGCTTGACCCAAGATCTGTGACCGGTGCCTGTCTAAAAGCCCATCCAAGGCCAATTTCAGTGCCACAAATCTGCGTATTTATTTTCATCTGGACACTTGATTTCTTTCACCAACGACCTCTGTTTGCCATGGAGCTTTCGGTCCTCCCAAATGATACCGGGCAAACCTAGAGAAGGAGTGGCCGCTCTCGGAGAGTTTTCCAGAGCCGGCGCTGATGGGGGCGGTCTCAGGGTGCCAGCCGCTGCCATTGTTCTCAGAGACCCTGACGGTGGCCCTTACACCCGCGAGCTGCTAACCTGTAAGCTGATGTGTCAACTTAACGAATAATCAAGTAATTCCCGATCCGGGTTGGAGATCAGCCGAGCCCTGGATATTGGCCAGTGGAGTGAGTTGCACAACACTGCCCCCGGAGAGGAATCGTTGGGTGGGAGGGATTTTCCAGCTCGTGACTTGGATGAACCCAGAGTTATTTCCCTATTGAGCAGCCCCAGCCTGAGAGGCACCAGCAGCCTGGGCTGAGGGTGGCCGGGACGGAGCGGGGAGTGGGTTGGCCCTGTCTGTCCTAACCTGGCCTGGCGGCGTGGTCTGCACAAGTCTTGGTGGGATGCAGGCCACGCAGCAGCCCACGAGAGCCCCTCAGAACCCCAGCAGCCGGGGTTGGTAGGGGGCTGGTTCCCACGGAATTGGGGGCACCCTCTGCCCAGCAGGGAGAGACTGAACAGAGGCCAGAGGGGCCAGGGAGGAGCCCCCGGCCCTCGGAGCTGCAGGGCTCGGGATGGGGAAGGAGGACGCCATGTGGGAAGAGGGCAGGAAGGGGGGTTTGGCACAGGCCTCCCCTGCCTGGTCTCAATTTACTTGTAAGGAGCCTCCTAACAGGCGGGTGAGAGCCGTGCACGCTTTCCTGAGAGCCTGCTAAGTGTTTATGGAATGATTTGTGAGGAGAAGTTTCTTTGGAAGCAGCTTGGGGAAGGTATGTTATTAAGAGCTCTCTCTCCAAGTTCCCCTTGGCCCATTTCCCCCCAGGCCCCTGGGGTCTGGGCAGCCCATGGTCACAGCAGCTGTTTGCTATTTTGTAGCCATGGGGCCGGGGAAGACAGAGGAGTGGGGCAATTTCCTCCTCCCTGCGGTGGCGTCATGCAGCAGAGCAGTGCTGGGGCCGGAGCTGGGAGCCTGGAAAGTGTGGGGTCTGTCACGGGGGCCGAGGAGGAGGAAGGTCACAGGCCCTGAGGCAGCCGAGAGGTCCTGGGTGATGGAGACTGAGGCACAGCCATTAGCCACTGATGTCGTGGAAGTCTCTGGGCGTGGCATGGACAAGCCAAAGAGATGGGAGGGGCAGACCCAGGGGTGTGTTCGCCTTCTCCACAGACTGGGGGCTCCCTGACATTAGGGCCGTCTGGCTCCTCTTGCTGTCCCCCAGGTCAACAGATATCAAGGCTAGTCCAGAGCGGGGGTTCAGCCCTCACCCAGCCAACCATCCCCGTCAGACAAGGGCCCGAGGAGGGCACTCGGCCAGCACTGGAAGTTAAGTTCACTGTGATTTTTTTTAGGGCCATACCCACGGCATATGGAGGTTCCCAGGCTAGGGGTCTAATCGGAGCTACAGCTGCCAGCCCACACCACAGCCACGGCAACACAGGATCCGAGCCACGTCTGTGACCTGCACCACAGCTCATGGCAACGCCGGATCCTTAACCCGCTGAGCAAGGCATCCCCATGGGTACTAGTCAGTCAGCTCCACCTGCTAAAGGCGGTCACCCCTGTCATCTCATTTGGCACTCTGTGCTGCCTTGTCCGCGCTGTCTCTCTGTGTCTGTCCCCCCACTTACCTGGGAGATCCCTGAGGATGGGAGTGAGGTTGACTTCATTCTGGGCCCTAGGCCTGGCACAGGGGGGACGGATGGATGGACGGATGGAGGGACGGATGGAGGGACAGATGGATGGACGGATGGAGGGACGGATGGATGGACGGATGGATGGACGGATGGATGGACGGATGGATGGACGGATGGATGGACGGATGGAGGGACGGATGGATGGACGGATGGAGGGACGGATGGATGGACGGATGGAGGGACGGATGGATGGACGGATGGAGGGACGGATGGACTCCATCCATCACAATCTGGAAGATAGTGTGTGAGCAAATTAACAAAGCTATCATGACAGGGCTCTCAGAGGATGGGCTGGTGGGTGAAGGTGGTGTGTGACTGGGGCAGTGGGTCTTGACGCCTGCCAAGTGCCAAACCAAGAGGCTGGACTGGAAACCGTGGGACTGACTTCTTTGTGTCCCAGCGACTGGGGGGTCGCCACTGACCTTTGATAGTGAGGACACTGGTGTGAGTGAAAAGCCTGCTTGTAACCCCTGTGCCTCGAACCTACCCCTGTTTATGTAAAAAGGCACGACGTATTTTTTTTTACGTGATTCTAATACACCCTGAATTTTCCAGGAATACAGCTGCCTTGTAAACTGAGGGAAGACTGTCTTTTGTCTTCCATTAAGACAGGTTCACCGTTTCGGAAAAATTGCGTAACTGACGGCAGCAGTTCTCATGATGTCTGAATGACCTGGCCTGGTCTTGCCATCACAATGAGCCCACATGTAGATCCTTCTGTTACGTCTTCTTAGGGTAGTCAGCCCTGGGCACAAAAATAGTGCAAAATGTATTTTTATTATAAATTACTTTCCATGTATTTCATTCGGTTTTGTTCAGTGGTGCGCTGGAGCCAAGTCACTCGAGAGCGGATGCGGTGTGTGGGTTCTTCCTAGCCCTACGTTCGGTGTCATCATGTTGGTGGTTTGAAATTAGCCATTGTGGAAATAATCTCACCATGGAAACTGGCAAAAAAAAATACAGGTCTACCTTGGCAACACTGTGGGTTTGGTTCCAGACCACCCCAATAAAATAGATATTGCAATAAAGCAAGTTGCATGGCTTTTGGGGCTTCCTGGCACATATAAAGGTTATGATTATACTATACTGTATTCTGTTAAGAGTGCAAGAGCAGGAATTCCCATTGTAGCTCAGCGGTTAACAAATCTGACTAGTATCCATGAGAACATAGGTTCGATCCCTGGCCTTGCTCAGTGGGTTAAGTATCCCTCATTGCCGTGAGCTGTGGTGTAGGTCACAGGTGAGGCTCTGATGTGGCATGGCTGTGGCGAAGGCCGGCAGCTACAGCTCCAATGCAACCCCTAGCCTGGGAACCTCCATATGCCGTGGGTGCGGCCCTAAAAAGCAAAAAAAAAAAAAAAAAAAAAAGGGCACCTAAAAACAACGTACAGACCTTAACTAAAAATACTTTTATTGTTAAAAAATGTTAACCATCATCTGAGCCTTCAGGGAGTCCTCATCTTTTTGCTCGTGGAGGGTTTGAAATATTGTGAGAATTACCAAAATGTGACACGGAGACACGAAGTGAGCAAAGACTGTTGGGAAAATAGCACTGATAGATTTGCTCCATGCAGGGTTGCCACGAACCCTCAATTTGCAAAAAAACACAATAAAACAATGTGTGCCTGTGTAACTTAAGTTTTATTTTTTCCTTTGGATCTTCGATTGTTAAACGTTTACCGGCTTGCTACTGGTTAGCTGGCTTTTCCCCTGTGTGTGGAGGCAGGCTCTAGGACCCAGGAAGCCAGTTTCATGACATTGCTTCAGCCCACTCTTGAGGCCCCATGCAATGGAGACCCACAGATGGAGGAAAGGGGCCTGCAGACTGCTGGCCGTTGCTAAGGACTCTTGCCCACGGCAAGTGAGAAGGCTGTAGGCCCCTGAAGAAGCCAGGGAGCTGTGAATCCTTGTGTTGGGGAGAGTGACAACCACAGGAGCTTCTGCTCCCCACCCCCTTCTCCTCCAGGCAGGCAGGAGCCAGACCAGAGGCAGCCCTTGCTTCCGCTCCCTGAAGGATTTAGCAGTTTTATGTGACAGATGCTGGGGCTGCTGTGCTGGGCTGGGCTGTCTGGTTCATTGCCATTTTGACAGATGAAACTGGTCAGGAAAGGAGAGGCCAGGTGATCATGACAGTGACCAGCCCTTGACTTGCCCTCCTGGAGGTTTTGGTCCTCCATCAGGTCCCCCTGGAGTCAGCCCTAACCCTTCCCATCCTGTCGCGATCCAGCCCACCAGCCCCAGGCTCCGCACGCACAGTGACAAGGCGCAGCTTAGGAGCTCCCGCTGTGCGCCAAAGTCCTTCTCATGGATTTCTTCCTGATAGGCCACCTTCTCCACCTCTCATGAGAGGTCATTTTATTTTCCCCATTTTTCAGATAAGACGTTCAGCTCAGAGAGAGGCTAAGACTTGCCCAAGGTCACCCAGCCAGCCAGCCAGCCATGGAGCCAAGGCTACAAGCCAGGCTGTCTGATGCCCAGCTGGGCTTTTCACCCCACGCTCAACTTGCAAAGGGAAGACGGTTATCTTTTCAACTCCTTCCTCTGATTGGGTCAGAGCTGGAAGGGACCAGAGAAATGACCTGATTCTATGATTTTCGGTAGCTCAGCCCCACCCCAATATACAGTAGCTTCCCTTTCAGAGGACCTGTTCCCACCGTGAGGGAAGCAGAGACCCTCTTTTTCTTGAAAGGCTGTTTCTGCTGTCTGTTTATCGTAGGTAGGCTTGGGCTGAGTAGTGGTGATTTCAGTGGTGTCACTGAGAGAGAGCCAGCGTTATTGCTATGGCTTTAAAACACAAACAGAAAAAGAATCCATTAGTCACCGAGGAGTGTAATAAGCCTGTTGAGTAATCAGCCTGCCGGCCATGGTACCTGCAAACCACAAGGATGATAAATGAAATACCGCAGCCAAATTCTTGGACACTCGAGGGTGGGTGTGGGGCCTGTGGGCAGAGAGGTCACGGGCCTCGTTCTGGAAACTCTGCTTCCTACCAGTCGACCAAGAACCCCCTGCTTGATTTCAACTTCCTATTTCACAGATGGGGAAACTAAGGCCTACAAGGAGAAATGGTTTACCCAAGGTCACTGTCGAGTTCAGGGCTGGGAGCCAGTTTGCGCTGGCTGTCCACAGTCTGGGAGGACAGCAAGTGCTTGCGAGTGTGGCTGGGCTCACGTGGGGTGTTCAGTATCCCTCTCTGACCCGCTTTCCTCCTCCCTCTGGCAGGCCCTGGCTGACTTCAGAACCCCATCTCCTCCCCTTTGCAGATAAGGCTGCCAATCCTTCCAGAGGGACTTGGGAACAGGGTGTGGCTTCCGGAATGTCCAGACTTGGGGACGGGCTGGAGAAAGACCAGGATTTGTGTCTCCTTTCCCCTTCCCCAAGCCGGTCCACTTGCAGCTGTGTGGCTGGATCCAGACACTCTGGAATTTGGAGAGCAGGCAGAGACACCAAAGATTTTCCCCAAATTCAATCAGAAAGAGCCTTCTTGGAAGAAATAGACTGGGAGAGAGGTGGCCAGAGCTTTGACTCCGGAGCACTCTAGATGCTGTCTACCAGAGCGAGCCAGTCATTTCCCTGGTCCAGACCTCAGTTTTCTTCTTCTGTAAAATGGGCAGAGGGTTGCTCATCCTTTCAATGAACCTGCTGAGTGTCCATCATCAAAGTCCACACTTCAGTGCTTTTACCACATTCCATGTGCTGAGTTAGTCACCGTCCAGGCCTTCTGGCCATTCAGTCTCACAACCATCTTCAAGCCAGGTTTTATGTTTCCTGTTTTAATGACAAGGTAACTGGGACGCATAGCGTTTTGAGCAGCTTGTCCAGGACCCCACCTAGATCCCAGACCCATACCCAGGGGCCCGTGGGAGGAGCCCCTGCCACAATCTGAAGGTACTTTCTTTAAGCTGAAGTATGGCGTCAGCTGGAGCAGGAATCTTCCGTCCCAGCCGTGGGGACAGCAAGTCAGCGCTCAGAAGATGCTCGTTCACACTGGGCACAGAAGCCAGCCCTGGGCCCCAGCCACCCTGAGTTTGAGAGAGGGGCATCTGACTGCCTCCCCCGTCCCATCAGTGGTAGGCTGCTGGGGGCACCCATCAGCAGAGCTGGAGAGACAGGGGGCTGTTTCAGTAGCCTCACAGCTCCCAGAGTAGCAAGTTCGGGGTCTGGGAGGGAAGCTGAATTTTTTTTATTTTGTGTTGCAGTATGCAGAAGCTCCCAGGCCAGGGATCCCGCTGGCACCACAGCAGTGGCAATGCAGGATCCTTAACCTCAATTGCTAGGCCAACCAAGGGAGCTGAGTTCTAAGAATGACAAGGTCAACCACCAGGAAACAAGCTAGGGATTTGACAGACACGTGCTGCATTGATCCGCCAGGCTTCCTGTGAAATAGGGGCTTCTTAGTCTCCTGTTATGGACGAAGAGACCGAGAGCCAGAGAGGGGAAGCGACTAGGTCAAAGTCACTATGACTTTTGACCAGGGTCTGTCTTCCCACAACCCTTGGTTTTCCGCGGTCCTAGCACCAGTCTGTACTTGTTCAGGAGGCTGCACAAGTCACTGCGCCTCCCTGGGTATCGGGTACCATGAGATGAGAAAATTCATTCCTGCCCTCGTTAGGAAGTGTTGGAAGATTTCAATGAGATCATGGGGAGATGTGCTTTGAAGTTCGGCCTGTGACTGACAGTTTGCTCTTATGTGATTTCAGGGGTACTGGTGACTGTGTAGCCTAGAAGTGCCATCTCCTCTGTCTATCCCTAAAATTTTGGCCGGAGAGTTGCTTCCCCAGGGTCTGACTTTGTCCCCAGTAAGTCCCCTGGAAGAAGAGGTTGGTTGGGGCAGGATTATCCACCATTATCAGTCCCTGGGGCCTTTACAACAATGCCATGGAACTGGGTCAAGTTCAGTGGTTTCCCGGAAGGCAGAGGTCTGAGACAGCTGAGCCGTTCCTCCAGACCTGGGTGAGGGCCTGACTGATAAGCTCTTGTAAACAAATACTCCACCTCCCACGGAGGGCACACGTGGCCAAATGATCCTGTGGCCACAACTCCTTTGGGCCCCAACAGGTCTGGTGACCCAGGTCTGGGCATCAGAGAGGTGAGTTCTGGGAGGTCCAGCTGTGTGGAATCTAGACAGACATGCGACATTTGGGGAAGATGGAGAGCCCCGCTGGGTGGCCAGAAGCTGCATGGGGTGGGAGTGGGGTGGCCAGGACAAAGATCAGAAGCCAAGGTGGATCAACTCAGCATGGACAGACAGGATCAGGTTAGGTGCGGGATATGGGTGTCAGAGTGTCGCCATCATTATCTGCAGGGTTTTAATTTATAGCAGTGACGGAGTTTCTGAGGCAATGTCATGTCCATCAGTGAGCTCCTGGGCCATTGCGATGTCATCTGGGATGTGGGACTAGGGGATCCTTTCCAAGTGGGGAAAGGATCTGCCTCGCATCTGCCATGTTTTGGTTGAAGCTATGGCTTATTTGGAGGTGTCACGGGGCTGCCCAGGTACCCAAGGGTGGGGGCGGGGAGGGGTGACCTCCCCCAGCACTGTGACATATGGCAAGGGACTGAGGACAGGGAAAGCCACCCCTTCCTACAGGTGGAAGATGCCAGAAGGTCCAGGTTTGGCTCCATCCTGTCCTAAGGGGGCCTTGATAGCCATGCCAAGCTTGCAGGGTGGTTCCCGTGACCCAAAGCACGATGGGCAGGTGGGTGTGTGAGAGCCTCTACTGCCAAGAGAGCTGGATAGAGGAAGGAACATGGCAGTGTGAGCCAGTCAAGTGTCCTGAAGTGTGGGGTTGTGGTGGGGGACTTTGGGAGAAGCGAGGCAGTGCACGCGAAGGGCCGGTGGTCGAAGCTGCTGTCTGCCTCTTGGTTTGCTGCAGGAGCTGTTTCTGCACAGTCCCCTGGGAAGGCGGGGCTGGACCAGCCTCTGGGAAGGGCTCTGCAGATAGAGGCAGTCACCTCACGGTCACATGCTTGCATCGAGGTCCCTGAGCCAGCTTGTACCGGCAAGCAGCACAGAGACCTCTGCACCAGGGCTGGCCTCTGATTTCACCCCACATGGACAGGAGAGTAGGAGTGGTTGTCGCATCACCAGGGAAAAGGCTGCATGTTCAATGACGGAGCCCCAACACATGGCAAATCTCAAGAAGAACGCAGAGCAACCCTGTCCATGCCCCCTCAGGGCGTACCCTGGGTGGTCCTTCAGGGTGGCCGCCAGCCCCTTCCTCTTCTCTGCTCTCCCTCCATCCCTGCTGTCCTCTCTGGGCAGCTGTTTTCTTTTTTAATTAAAAATTTTTAATTTGGGGAGTTCCTGTCGTGGGTCAGTGGTAATGAACCTGACTAGTATCCGTGAAGACAAGGGTTCAATCCCTGGCCTCGCTCAGTGGGTTAAGGATCCGGCGTTGCTGTGAGCTGTGGTGTAGGTTGCAGATGTGGCTCAGATCTGGCATTGCTGTGGCTGTGGTGTAGGCCGGCGGCTGCAGCTGCAATTCGACGACCTCTAGCCTGGGAAACTCCATGTGCTGCAGGTGCGTCCCTAAAGAGACAAAAAAAAAAAAGTTTAATTTTGAAATACTTAGAGATTCACAGAAAATTAAACAATTTTGAGAAAAGAGTATTAAGATGGGAGGAATCACCTATCTGCTTTGAAGACATAAAGCTGCAGTAATCTTGATTAGACTGTGTTAGTGACAGAGACGGACATCCAGGTCTGTGGACTGAATAGAGAGGCCACAAATAGACCCTCACGAATGTGGCTGTTTCATTCTTTTAAAAACAAACGAACAAACAAACAGCTCTGGGAGTTCCCGTTGTGGCTCACTGGGTTAAGAACCCGACGGAGTGTCCGTGAGGATGGAGGTTAGATCCCTGGCCTCTCTCAGTGGGTTAAGGATCCCGCGTTGCTGTGACTGTGACGTAGGCCAGCTCCTGTAGCTCCGATTCGACCCCTTATTCTGCAGGTACGGCCGTAAAAAAAAAAAAGCAAAACCACTTTATTTTTACATATAAATTCACAGCAAGTTGTAAAGAGATTTCAGCAAGGTCCTGTGCACCCTTCACCCCATTTCCACCAATGGTTCCACTTTAGATCATCCTTGTGCAGCATCACCACTCAGAACACTGACCTGGAATAAAGCATGTGTCTAATTCCAGGTCATCTTATCCCAGTGCAGAGATCTGTGTCACCAGCGCCACAACCCAGCTACAGAATGGTCCACCGCCACAGGTCTCCCTTCGCTGCCCCTTAGGGTCACACCCGCCCTCCCCACACACTGGCCCTTCACACTTGCTACCTGTTCCCCAGTCTTCTTGGTCCCCTCACAGTCCCCTACCTTCTGGATACCTGGCTGCCCCTCCTCCGCCCACCCCTGCTACCAGCCCAGCCCCTGCTTCCATTCAGCCCAACCATCCCTAACTGCTAGGAGCTACTAGTCTCATCTTTCTCCTTGTCATTTTATCATTTCAAGGATGTTATGAGAAGGGAAGCAAAGAGGAGGGGACCTTCTGAGACTGGCTTTTTGCACTTAGAGTAACGCGCCGAGGTCCACGCATGTTGCTAGTGTCTCGCTATTTCTTCCCTTTATTGCTGAGTGGTGTTCTGTGGCCCTTCCTGTAGTCAGTCCTCCGTCCTTCTCCCAGATCTTTTCTTCTTTCCTTGCCGCTGAGCCAGTGATTTGCACCTGTTTCCTTCTCGTTGGGGCCGTGAGTTGGGAGGTGGGGTGGGGTCCCCAGGCCTGCAGGCACCTGGATTTTTCTCTGCCAGCCTCGGGGGGAAGCACAAAGCAGCCTGTGCCTCAGCTGCGGCAGTGCCGGATCCTTTAACCCACTGCTCTAGGCCGGGGATCGAAGCTGTATCCTGGCACTGCAGAGATGCCACCAACCCTGCTGCACTACAACAGAAACTCCCCTGCCTTCTCCTTTGAGGCTCTAGCCATGTGGAACCAGCTGTTGCTCCCAAACTCTGGGGCGCACCTTCTCGAAGCAGATATTACTTCCTCTTGGAAGTCCTCCTCGGCTGTCTTCACACCCCCTGCTCCTGTTCTCATCCAGACAGCCCACTGTTCTCATCTGCCGTGTCTGCCCTTGCTCTGGGCTGGCCGCTCCCGGCTTGGGGTGTGACAAGAGAAGAGTGACACAGGGCCCTGGTGTCCAGTACCAGTGCCAGACACAACTCGGAACTTCACTGAAGGGGGTGAAACACAGGCCACTGCCAGCCTGGTGCTGTGATGCAGCCTCTGCCTCCTGGTCCCGGCCTCCCCTCGTCCCCTGCTCTCCCCTCCCTTCCTCCTCCTCCTCTGGCTCTGTGGGCTGTCCCGCCCGGGGCGGGTGAACTCACACTCTGATGTGGCTTGGCCAAGCCCCAAGCTTTCCTTTGAATGCAATGAAAACCAAACAATGCATTGCTCATTGTTATTAGAAGAGTCCATAGGATGGAAAAGCTGCCTCTTGACCTCCCCTGGTGCCACCAGCTGGATTTTCCTATTCCTCAGAGCCCAAGCTCTGGGGGGAACACGGGATGCTAGGATCTAAGAATCCCAGGGTTATGGAACCTTAGACTAACGTAATGCTGGAATTCTACAATCATCAAATCAGAAAGCCACACTAACAATATCTTAGCATCATATTACGTTAAAGCCAGAGATTCCTTTGGCCACACGGAATCTTTTGCATAAGGAATCCAAGAATCCCTTACAAGGTCGTGCCTAAAACATCAGGTTGGACCCAAAAGTCCACCTCCTGTGGGATCCACGTGCCATGCACTGAATGTTTGTGTCCCCTCTAAATTCATGTATTGAAGCCCTAATCCCCAGCGTGGTGAGATTGGAGGTGGGGCCTGGGGGGCATAATTAGGAGATGAGGATGGAGCCCCCCCACCCCCCACCGCTGGGGTAAGGTGCCCTGGTAAGAGACACGGGAGATGCTATTTCTCTCTCTCATGTGACGACCCAGCAAGAAGCTGTCCATCTGCAAACAGGAAGAGCATACTCACAAGACACTAAGTCTGATCGTGAACTTCCCAGCTTCCAGGACCGTGAGAAATCAATGTTCATTGTTTAAGACACCAGGAAAAGGAGTTCCCACAGTGGCCCTGTGGGTGAAGAATCTGACTGCAGTGGCTCTGGTCGCTGTGGAGGCACAGGTTGGATCCCTGACCTCACTGGAATGGATCCCAGTGCAGCGGGTTAATGGATCTGGCATTGCTGTGGTTGCGGCTGCAACTCGGATTCAGTCCCTGGCACAGAAACTTCCACATGCGGCTATTAAAAAAAGAGAGAGAGAGAGAAGTTCCTGCCGTGGCTCAGTGGTTAACAAATCCAACTAGGAACCATGAGGTTGCAGGTTCGATCCCTGGCCTCGCTTAGTGGGTTAAGGATCTGGTGTTGCCGTGAGCTGTGGTGTAGGTTGCAGAAGCGGCTTGGATCCCCCGTTGCTATGGCTGTGGCGTAGGCTGGCGGCTACAGCTCTGATTAGATCCCTAGCCTGGGAACTTCTATATGCCACAAGTGCGGCCCTAGAAAAGGCAAAAAGACAAAAAAAAAGACACCAGGAAAAGCCTCCTTACGGGGTCACATAACAAGTCGAAGCAGGAAGGGTGTGACCCTTCCAGTCAGTGCTCCTGCCCTACTCAAGACCCCAGTGTCCTCGGTGTTGGCAGGAAGACTGTGGTGACAGGCAGACCCAGCTCTAATGATGCCACAACATGCAGTCCTGGTCAGGGCCGTCAGCCTCTCTGACCTCCAGTTTCATGGCAGCTAGAGCACAGCAACAGTCACCTGCTGGGTAGCTCGTGTCTTACCATGTTCTTCTAGGCTTTCTCTTGCTGTGAGGCGTTCAGGGGCTTGAACGGGGCAGGGCTCTCTCTCAAAGTTTTGGTGACCTGACAGGATTCAGAGGCGAGGGCAGGAAAACCTGGTGCCAGGGGACAAAGCTATGCCAAGGCCACATGCCACACTGGGGATGCTGAGCTCAGGCCTGCTGGGGAAAGGGACAGATAAGACTTCTGGTTAAGCCTTTCTTGGGTGTCCACCCCGACCCTGCACACCCTCCCAGACAACAAATCTGCAAAACTCACGTAATTGCCTGCGCCTCCGTTTCCTTGTCTGAAGAGCAAGGCAGTAACACGCCGGGTTCAGTGCCCAGGCCCCCAGCTCCCGGGCATGCCTCTCCTCTCTGAGGCTCAGTTTACTGTCTAGGACTTAGACTCTCTGCCTTCTCACAGTCAGGTATTCAT
>PVHT020000037.1:5857937-5867937 GCA_004024745.2 Catagonus wagneri
GGGGGGGGGACGGGGGGCTCTTCCAGGACATCAAAGTCAACTGAACCTCGTGTGCCCTTGGTGGGAGGTCTGCAAGAGCCTGCCCTGTCAGCATGTCGGCAAAGTCAAGCCCCCTCCAGAGGGGCAGGGTTGGGGGGGTGTTGGGGGCTGGGTTGGGATCAAGTTGCTCTAAATGAAAACAAACTCCAACCCCAAACCAAACCCAAATAGAGATTCCAGGAGGACCTGGGTGTCCCAAGCTGCCTCAGCCTGGGCCGGGATGGGGCGGGGAGAGGGGGGTGTCAGACAATGAACTTAGGGATGTGGGGAGGGGTCAGAAAATGAACTCAGGGCTCTAGGCTACCCCAAGGGGGTGTGCGGTTCCCAGGCCTGTGCTGGGTGGCCCTCCCTAGGAGACCTGGGCAGATGGAATTTCTGTTCCGAGAGCCAGCAGCCAGCCAGTGCAGGAGAGGCCTGGGTCTTTGTCTGCCTGACAAACATCCACAGAGGGCTTGCTGTCTCCTAGCAGCCACCAGAGGAGGAGGCAGGCAAGGGACCAGGTCAGCACCGATGTTTCCAGAGTAGCAACATGAGGGCTGTGGGCGTATTAAACTGATGGTAACTGGCCTTATGAGGGTCCTTAGCACTTCCTAGAGCACTGTGACAGGCACAAGTCAGGCTCATTTGGGGACCCTTGGCCAGCAGCCTATGCTCACTTGTGGATGTGCTTCTGGCTTCCAAGGGAAGTAGCAGCTAAAGGTAAACCAGGCCCTAATGCTCATGATGGAGGCAAGAAGCACACTGCAGGCTAACCTTCGCCAAGAACAGGCAGGTCCTTTAATTAACGTCGCGGGGGGACCATGGTGTAGGAGGAGAGAAATGGAGAGAACCCAGAAATGCTGAGTGCCTACCATTTGTTCAACCCTGGCTCAGCCCCCTGATAAAATGCCTCCTCGTGTATAGTCCAGACCACTAAGTGCCCTGAGAGGTAAGGCTGATTAGCACCCCCATTCGGTAGAGGAGAAAACAGAGGCTCAGAGATAATCAGATAGCCAGAGGTTGCGGTGATGATTAGGGCAGGTTGTTGGGTGTGGGTTCCCACTGTACCAGGCAGCCAGAGCTGCTGCTCTTTGCTCTTTTCAGCTAGAGTGCCAACCTGGAGGGGCTTCAGCTATGGCCTGGGTGCCCTTAGGGTAGCGATTTGGAAACGTGTCTGTCACTTTTGCTTTATCCTACTTTATATTTCCTCTGTGTAAAGGCTGTTTTTCCCACTTTATTTTATTCATTTATTTATTTTGCCACACACTCAGTTCCTGGTCCAGGGATGGAACTGGCGCCACAGCAGTGGCCCTAGCCACAGCAGTGAAAACCAGATCCTTAACCCACTGCACCACAAGGGAACTCCATTTTTTTAATGTATCATGTATATTCCTTTTGTATCACTGTGAACTTGTCTTCTCCTTTTAATTTGATTAACGTTTGGGGTTTTAATTACTGGTAGGTAGACGCCTCTTGAGGTGAGCTGAGCCTCTGAAGGCTCCGGGTGGGCCACGTTGAAGGTGAGGTGCCATGTTTATGCTCCTGGGATCCTGACTCCTGATTGGGTGAGCATGGACACGTGACCCAGGCTGACCCAATCACATGTTCTCTTGCTGAATTGGGGGCTTGGGGTTCACATGCAGGCCTAGCCTTCAGTCAGTCTCCAGGTGTGGCTGATGTTGAGGGTCAGTTGAAGGGAAGCCTGAAGGTGTCTGTCTTCCCCAGTGAGTCTAGGAAGCTGTCTTCAGAGTAGTGATAAGAAGCACCCTGGCCCTGCCTCCTCAGCGCCTGGCTGCTTTTCTAGTTCTCAAGGGACCGAGGCTATCCGTCACCCCTTCAGGAGGTCCACGGCACACTGTGTCCTTAGGCAATAACCCTTTTGGCCTAAAGTCACCTGAAGGTCTTCCAAAGAGTGAGCCCTGAATCAGTATGACCATTGTCCTTGTAAGAGGAGACACGAACACAGACACGTGGGTACCTACCGTAACGCTGTGTGACAATGGGAGCAGAGACGCTGATGCAGCTGCAAGCCAGGATGAGCCGAGGATTGCTGGCCACCGCCAGAAGTTAGAAGGAGGCAAGGAAGGGTTCTTTTCTAGAATCTGCAGAGAGAACTGCAACCTTGCATGACCTTGGACTTGGACTTCTGGCCTCCAGAACTGTGAGAGAATAAATTGGTATTATTTTGGAGCTCCCCTCCTGGCTCAGTGGTTAAGGAATCTGACTGGGAACCATGAGGTTGCGGGTTTGATATCTGGCATCGCTCAGTGGGTTAAGGATCTGGCATTGCCATGAGCTGTGGTGTAGGTCGCAGACGCGGCTCAGACCCTGAGGTTGCTGTGGTGTAAGCTGGCGGCTACAGCTCCGATTAGACCGCTAGCCTGGGAACCTCCATGTGTCACAGGTGTGCCCTAAAAAAAGACAAAAAATAAGTAAAATAAAATACACAGAACAGGGAGTACCTTGGAGGCCTAGTGGTTAGGACTTGGTGCTTTTCACCACTGTGGCCCAGGTTCAGTCCCTAGTCTGGAAACTGAGATCCCACACCAAGCCACTACACGCCATGACCAATAAAGTAAAATAAAATATAAATAAATTGCACAAAACATAAAAGTTATCATTAGTGACATTTAGTGCATTCACACTGTTGTACAATCAACACCGTTATCTATTTCTAAATGTTTGCATCATTCCAAAAGGAAACCCTGTACCTATGGAACAGTGACTCCCGGAGTTCCCATCATGACTCAGCAGTAATGAACCTGACTAGTATCCATGAGGACGTAGGTCTGATCCCTGGCCTCACTCAGTGGTTTCAAAATCCAGCATTGCCTTGAGCTGTGGTGTAGTTTGCAGATAAGGCTCAGAGATAAGGCTCAGATCTGGCATTTCGTGGCCGGCAGGTACAGTGTAGGCCGGCAGATACAGCTCCGATTTGACCCCCACTCTGGGAACTGCCATATGCCACGGGTGTGGCCCTAAAAAAAAAAAGACAATAATAATAATAAATGAACAATTAGTTTTTAAAAAAAAAGAAACAGTCACTCTCCATTTCCCTCTCCCCCAGCCCCTGGCAGTCACTAATTTCCTCAGAGCTTTATAATGAAGATTCTAAAACAGACAAGGTAGAATGCGTTATCCCCCACTTACTGCTGAGGAATCCGAGGGACAATCCCCTCCCCAGCCGGTGCAGCCTCGGCTTCACGGAGGAAGGGGTCAGGACTGAAAAGGTGGCAGGGACGGTACCCAGGGAGAAGGGAGAGGCCCATCATTCTCAGGGCGTTAAAACCATCATATGCTGAGCTGGGGCAGGAGGGCTTGGCAGAGGGGCCAGGGAATAGAGCAGGTCCCCAGGTTGTGTGGCTTGTGCCAGTCCAGGCCCCGGCAGAGCTTCAGTTTCCCCTTCTGGCCGTGGGGTTGTACCCGGGGGTGCCCTGCCGTGGGGTATGAGAGCAGGGCTGAGGCAGCGAGGGCTGGGGGAGGCCCAGACCCGAAACTCCCCCTCATTGGAGCTGTTCGCGTCCATTTGTGCAAAGCTGGTCCCCAGGAACCAGAGGGATGTGGCTCCAGGTGTGCAGATGGGGTGACCTGGGACGGGACAGGAAGCCGGCAACCCTAGGGTCCTCAGGCACAGGCTGGGGGCTGAGGCCCCACCAGGCTTAGGCCTTGTGCCAGGCCTGGCAAGAACTTCTCTCTCTGTCTTTAGAGCTGCAGAAAATATCCCACCCAGACCTAGAGCTGGCAGGTGGAGGGTGGGGCCTCTTGTGTTGCCCAGCCTGAGGGCCAGGAGCCCACGTGGCTCCAGAAGGCAGCAATGCGCTGGCTCTGGGCTGGGTGAGCCCTACAGGCCCAGGGCTGGTCCATCTGCTCCGAGAGTCGGACCCTGGGCCTGCCCAGTAGGCCGTGCTGGCCAGACATAGGGGGATAGAGGTGTTAGGAACAGACTCTGTTCCCGGCGCCAGTGTTCGCTCGCTGTGACTTGAGGTGGTGACTTAACTTCTTTGGGTTTCCGTTTCCACATCTGTAAATTAGAAATAAAACCTCTGTAGCCTGTGGAGCCGTTGAGAGGCTCAAATGAGATGATGTGTGTATCGTGCTGAGCAGTGGGGCCAGCGTGATCTGTGTTTTCAAACGGCAGCCCTCGCTCCAGCACCTAGACTGGGCCCCTGGCGTCTGGAGAAAACAGGCGGCTGGGAGCAGAGAGGCTGGAGAGGGGCTCCCCAGAAGTCATGGGGGAAGGTACTCCTGTTAGGGTTGAGGGATCTCTTGCCCCCTGGACCCCTTCTGGTTCCAGCCGCAGGCCCACCTGAGCTTCCTGACCACACCCCCCCCTCCTCTGGGCCGGGAGGACGTGTGGTTTTCAGCTGTCAGGCACCTGGGGGCAGGGGTTCCAGTTTCATCACCAGTCCTTGATCTTGGGTCTTGGGGGTGGAGCCTCAGTTTCTCCTCTGGTCAAACAGGGCTAGTGCCATCTGCCTGATTCAGATGGGGATGAAGTCAGGTGAGGCCATGGGGCTGAAAGGCACGAGCCTGAGAGTTCGAGGACACCCTGGGGCAGGCCTCAGACACCATCTCCGTGTGGACGAGGACACTGAGCTTCTGAAGGGGTGGTGATGTGCCACTGCCACAAAGCCACCTGGCCAGACGCCGAGCTCAGCCCCCAGCAGGCCTTCCTTACCTCTCGTGGCCTCCTGGGGGCAAGCACAGCCTGACCACCATCTCATCTGACACCTCACCTTTTAGATGAGTCTTCTGGAAACTGCCTGATGGTGCCCAGCATAGCAGCCACAGAACTCGGGGTCAGCCCTGCCGGACTTCCCCTCCTGCCCAAGCCACGCAGCTCTCTCCTCAAGCCACCCAGTGTCGAAATAGGTTGCGGATTCCAGAATGAGCCTGGGGCTCCGTCACAGCCCCATCTCCTCCAACTGGGTCCCCAGCGAGTCAGGGCGGGAGGGGTCTCTCACCACAGCCCCCCACGCCCCGCACTACATCCTCCTTCCTGGGGTGGACACGAACCAGTACACACGTCTGTGTGTCCGTGTGTGTCCAGGTACCTGCCTCATATGGTTGGGATGAGGCTTAAACAAGTTAATACTCATAAAAGGCTTGGTGCAGCGTTTGGGGCTTCCTAAGTTCTCTAGAAATACAAATATTTCTCAGTTTTCTATGATGAAGGGGACAGTATCATGATTAAGGGGTCGACTCTGGGGTCAGGGTCCCTGGGTCACTGAGTGTCAGCACCCATTGCACTGCGGTTGCCGTGGGTCTGTGTCACCTGTGTTTGGTCCTCAGAGGCGCATTTCTGGATGCTCTGCTCAGGCCCCTGGGGCTGGCTGTACCAGAGGCTGGGGCGGCGAGAGACGGGAGGTGGGAGCGAAGGGGGCAGAGAGAGCTGGACTCTAAGGCCTGAAAATGGGGCCCTGGATGTGGAGGCCCGGACCAGGCCCCTTCACAGAGAGTGTGGCTCACTTTTATTTCCACTGTCACAAAATTCTGAGAGCTGGCCAGGGCCCATTTCCAGACTGGAAGACCACCGCCCCAAGTCAGGAAGGGATCTGCCTGGAGTCCCAGGGCTGGTCAGTGGCTAAGGTAGAATTTGGCAGCGGGGGTGGAGTGGGGGAGAAACTTGTGGAAACTCTGTGACTTCACACCCCTTGTCACTGGCCACAGTGGCCCGGCCTCCGCAGCCCCGTCGCTGAGTCCCGCTCCTCATGGTGAGGGAAGGAAACTGAGGTCCAGAAGGGTGCAGGGCACTGCACTCTCCCCAGTGAGTTTAGCTGCCGTGGCTGTGGCCGTCCACGGAGCCCCGGCGCCTCCACCAGCAGCCTCGCTTGCTGCCCGAAATGCCCGGTGGGCGCCGCCATGTTTGCCTCATGCGCGTGTCCTGAGGCCCGGGCGCTGAGAGGGGCAGCAAGACAAGCTCGACAGGCCCGGGGTAGCCTCGGGCTCCCAGAAGAGCCAAGAAAGAAGGGAGGCCGGGGTCAGGGAGCGACAGGCGGTCCAGGGGGGAGAGGCACTTGCCCGGGGGCCCCAGAGGCTTGGTTCAGTCAGGCAGCCAAGGGCAGGCCCCGCCTCTGCAACCCAGCCGCCCCCTCCTGACCCCGCCCTAGGCGCCGACCTAGAGGTACGGTTCTGGACAGAGGCGGGCCTGGAGTGGCAGGGACAGTGGGTGGGGGCTGGGAACATCTCGTGCCCCCCGGCTCACCCTTCCAGAAGGTGCTGTGGGCCGCAGCGGATTAATGGTGCAGAGGGCACTCATTTCCTCTGGAGACAGGCCGCACCACACAGCACCCCCGTTGTCGGTGGCCCTTATCTCGGGAAGTTCCGCTCCCCCATCCGCCCCATCCGGACCGGGAGGCAGCTGGGCCCCTGCGCCCCCGGCCTCACCTTTCTTTGCCTCTTGGAGGCTGGAGAGCTCGGCAGGGCTGGGATCTCGCAGGCTTCACCGGAGTCCCCCCTCACTCCCGTGGGAAGTCTGCACTTTCCCTGAGGCCCCTCTCCAGTCCGGCAAGGGGTTGGACCCACTTGCTCCAGCCCAGCCCCCTCCCCAGGGATGTCCCCCTCCCCCAGGCACCCTAAGGTCCTTCTCCCTTCGGCCCTCCTGCCTTCCCACTACCACGCTTTCGTCAGGTACATCCCCCCACCTGAAATGGCCTTTCCACGCCCCCCCTCCGGCGAAATGCCAGCCACTCCTTAGGGATGGCTCAGCTGCCACCCCTTCTTGGAGTCCTTCTGAGCCCACCACTGATGTGGGGACATTCGCAAACGTCTCTCTCCCTTTTTAATTACAGCAGCTCTGTTCAATAATTAGTTTGATTAAAAGGGTCCAAGTTTTTTAAAAAAAGTTTAAAACAACTGAATTTGTCCATCCTAACCCTTAACACATGGAGAGACCACTCAGCTGATATTTTAGGAGGAGTCTAGAAAATAGTAGATTTTCATTTTAACAGCAGCTTTCATCAATTTCACCCTAAAGAAATGACTTAATGGATGTAGTTCGGGCAACGTGAGAATGTGATAGGCAGTGATATTTTGGGTGAACCCCGGATCCTCCATCCCACCCCAAAGGCAACTTCCTCAAAGGGCCAGCTTTCCAAAGGCCCTCTCTCTTATCCCACAATCCACCAGCTCTTGGAACTAGACATTGAAAAGTGTGGGAGTCTCAGGGAGCATCAGGGCACCCAGCAGGAGGAGAGGGAGGAGACAGGCGGCAGGGAGGGGTGGCTGGAGGCCAGCGACCCCGGGTACCCAGGCCTTGAGCACGGGTCTGGAGCTGACCTGATAGCAACAGCAGAGTCACCGCCTGCTCCTGGCTCTGGCAGCCTGGAGATCAGACCTCTTGGCTCTGTTCTCATCTTAGGTGGAGGGCATGGTGGCTGCTTACTCACAGATACCAAGGTCACATTGGGGGTATGGTGGGGTTCTGAGGCAAGTCAGAGCTCTGTCCTCAGCCCCCCAGTGGGACCTGTGTGTCTAGGGCCTCCTGCCCTGCTTTCCCGGGTGCCCCTGTGACCTCCTGGGTAGGCTGGGAGGACAAGAGCAGCCGCTGTGGGACTCCAGGCCCAACCCCACCCCTGCCTCTCCCTTCCAGGCCCCAGGAAGTCACGAGCCCTGCAGATGCCCAGGAAATGCCTGGCCTGGGCTGGTCTGGGAGAGAGGCCTGGGCTGCCAGGGCCTCCGCAGGCTGAGGCACTGGGAAGATCGAGGCCCTCAACACCAAGCTTTCATGTGCTGGAATGCAGGGAGAGCCAGGAGAACCGCCGGGGCTCCTCAGAGGGGAAAGGGCCCAGAGAGGGCGGTGTCCTGCCTAAGGACGCACAGTGAATTTAGGACACACGGTGGACAGGTCTGTAAAAGGACGTCGCTTTCTCATCCGTCCTCACCCCGGCCCTGTCTGCAGCCTGGCAGGGAGGCAGGGGATCGCGATCTCCATTTTGCAGAGTGAGAATTGAAGGTCAGAGAGAGGCAGTGCTTTGCACAGACACAGTGAGAGACAGGCGGTCTGCGAACCCAGGTCTGTCTCACCCCTTGTTTTGAGATCTTTCCCATTTCCCATTCTTTCTCTCTCACTCAGCGACTGTGATCCATCGGCAGACTTTTCCAGAGCTTAGCCTGGCATAGAGGACCCAGAGAGGAACGGGCCACACTCTCTGCCCTCAAGGGGCTCTTTGTCTGAAGTGGCCAGAAATAAATGCATGTGAAGGACGGCAGTGAGAAAGAGAGAGGAGAGTAGGAGACAATGGGCTGGAGAAGTCAAGACTTCCTGCAGGAGGTGACATTTCCAGAATTGTTTGAATGTGGGGAATAGAGAAGGCATCTGCAAGGTGTGGCTGAGGAGCAGGCTGGAGGAAGCAAGGAATGAATTAAAGTGACAGCAGATGTGTCTCATGGTGGGACAGCAAAGCAGTTTTTCAAGGGCCGTGGTGTGGCGGAAAGAGCTCTTGATGGCGGATTAGACAGACCCAGGTACTAGTAAAATTCCACCGGGAGAGGTTTGTGCTCCGCACTTTGAATCTTCAGCCCCTAAGAATGGGTCTGGCACCAGGAGTCAGTTGAATAACTGAACGACCTCAATTCCAACAATTACTATCTAAGTGTCCTCGTGCAAGTCACTGCACTTCCACGGCCTCAGTTCCCTTATCTGGGAAATGGGGAGAACTGTAAAACACCCTTGACGTGGTTGTTGAAAAGATTCAGTGAGAACATGTCTGTAAAAAGCTTTATCTCATCCTTGGCACATGGTAAGATGCCTAGTATCTTAAGGTATTTCTACTTCCCTTCATTCTCTCCTTCTCATGTGCGACTTAAAAACGCTTAAAGAATTGCAAAGCTGCTGGCCCACTCTGTGAGCCCTTCTCAAGTATTCAGACGGGAATGTACATAAAATGGAGGCCTTGCTGAGATAGGCTGAAGTAATGTCATTTTCAGAAGCAGCAAACTGCAGCAGGCCAGGAGTTATTTGAGGGTTAGTGACTCAGGGACATATGAATGTCAGGAACTGCCCTTTTCTTTATAAATGGTTTCCACACAATTTCAAATATTTCCTGGAAAAATCAGTGTGAATAGAAATATGATGCAAATATGTTCATGGAAATGCATATATAAGGGTACGCAAGGCAGGCAGGGAGAGGCACCTGATAACTAAATTTCAATACCAGCTTTGCCACCCACTGAGGTTGACCTTGAATTAGAAGTAAGACATTGAAACTCTCTGATCCCCTTGGTTGGCAGTAAAATGGGGATATTTCTTACTTTGAGGAGCTATTGAGAGAATTGAATATACCTTGTGAAATCACTGGTAGTGGTGGGGTTGTTATTTTATTACTGAGCAAGTGCTGTTCCATACCCTGAGGTCAGAGCTTCCACTCTGGTGACTGAAGCTGTCAAAAGAGAAGATCGGGGGATTCCGAGGAGGCTGGATTCGCCCTTGAGCTGAGAGGGAGGGTGAAATGTAATTGCAGGTGTGCGTCTGGGATTCCACCTGCGTTGCACTGCGTGCACACACGCTGTCACCTCGCCTCCGTTCTCCTGGCTCGCCGTTCCCTTGACGCTGCCACGGTGTCCCCAACTGTTTTAGGGCGGTGGAAAGCCTCGGGTCCTCAGATACTGCCTCTGACAAAAGGAACCAGAGCCTGCCGCTGGGTTGCAGAACCGAGGCCACCCTAGCTCAATGGGGCAGACCGTCCTCTAGGAGCCCCCTGCCCCGGGCCCTCCTGTGTCGCATCTTCGCTCGGCCCTGGAATGACCTTTCATATTTAGGGATTGATGCCTTATGTCAGACACGCTGCCTGAATTGATTTAGCACCTGGACCTGGGCGCTAGGGTGCACGATTTAAAACTATCTCCGAGCCTGAAACCTCTGCAGTGCAGTCCCGGAAAGGAGTCCTAGAGGCTAGTAGAGCACCGATCCCGCGGGGAGGTGGAGGCTGAACCAGGAAGGTGGAGTCGGAGGGGGAGGTGAGTATAGGGGCGGGTCAAGTCC
>PVHT020000037.1:5870437-5878563 GCA_004024745.2 Catagonus wagneri
AGCCAGGAAACTTCCGTGGGTGGGGAGGACTGTCTGGTCACTCTGCCAGAGTTGGGGCCCTTGACCTCACCGGACAGAGGGGTGGCAGGGCAGGAGGGGCCCAGTGGGTGAGAAGGTGACTGGCCAACAAAAAGGGCCTTTGGCTTGAGAGGCCTCAGCATAGAAGGACTAGACTGAAGAATGTCTTAGGAAGACCAGAGCCTGGGGGCCGGTGGGGGGCAGGTGGCCTGTGGGTGCATCTCCCCTGAGTTTTCAGAGAGGAAAGAGGCAAGGGGTGGTGGGGGGCGGTGTCTTCACAGCTGCTGAGCCGGGAGGTGCGATATTAGACCCACTGGGTCTGAGGGCCCCTCCTCCAGGCAGGTCCGGCTGCCGTGGGCTCTCTGAGTTGATGGTGTGATGCAAATATTTAGGTCCCACCAGCCGTTCTCGTTCTCATTTGACTCTGAGGAAGACCCCAGACTTTGCCAAGGCAGGGGTGTGATCAATACCGTGCACTCAGCAGCAGCTGGAAGAGCAGCCCGGACCTGGCCAGGCAGGGAATCCTGGTGATTCTTGGCCGCGGGAGCTGGAGGCCAGGGGCAGGGAGAGGGCCGGCTCCTCCGCACACGCCCTCGGGTACCCTGTTCCTTCAGCACGAAGCCCCGTGGGGACTGCGAGAGGCACTCCAAGCAAGGAGCTGAGTCCTAAAGGGCTCCGGCCCGCGTCCAGCGGGGCTGCCAGGGCTCCTGGGAGGCGAGGGGAGGGGAGCCAGAGTAGGAACTGGAGGTGAGACAGAGGCGGGGCCACGGAAAATGAAAACCCAGCCTGTTGGTGGTTTCTTCTTTTTTTAAGAGTCACAAGCTGAGATCAAAGGTGATATTTTTACAGCAACTGAAATAGAAAACCACTGGGTGCACAGTGGGAGGTGAACGGCCGGAACACAGGCCCTTTTATGCAGCCTGGGGCCACCGCCAGCACGCTGCTCTCCGCAGAGGACCGAGGGGCGTGGGGGACAGTGTGGCCCCATCTTCCCAATTCAGGTTGGAGAAAGAAGCAAAGGAGATAAGGGGCAGCCCCGGTGCTGGGAGAAGGGAGGGGCACCAGTGAGGAGCCTAGTGACACCCAGAGCCTGTCACCTTCCAAGCCCAGGCTTGTCGCTCTTGCGGTGGGTGTCAGTTGTGCCAGGCCCTGTCTCATCCTCACCGAGCCCAGTGAGGTCTGACAGAGGAGGAGGCCCAGGTGGAAAGGGAAACGATTTGCGCGGGCCCCGCGGGGACTGGGAGCAGATTCTGAACCAGAACCCCGGGCTCCTGGGGTCCGGTATTCTGTCTGCTCACTCACGCGTCCGATTATTTATTGAGCCTCTGCTGCTGAGGGTTCTAGCTGACCCTGGGACAACAGAGGCCACACTCGGTTCTACCAGAACGCTGGTTCTCAGAGTGGGGTCCCCAGACCAGCAGCATCATCCTCACCTGGGAACATGCCAGAAGCACATTCTCAGGTCCCAACACAGACTTAGCGAACCAGAGATTCTGGGGGTGGCCCCAGCCCTCCAGAGCTTGATAAACTCTGAGGGCAATTCTGATGCGTACTGAATTTGAGAATCGCTGTCCTGCATCACCTCAGGTTCTACCTCTGTGCTGCAGGGAAAAATCATAACACCCGTCTCACAAGGTGGAGGCCAATGTCAGCTAACACGCATCCTGGGGGTGTACCCTGGGCCAGGCATTCTTCCACGCCCTCTACAATCTTCACTCCTTTAATTTCCATGAGAGGAGAACGAACTCATACTACCCTCATTTCACCAATGAAGGCACAGAGAGGTGAAGTAACTTGCCCAGGGCCACCCAACTGGTAAGTGCATGTGGCTCTAGAATCCAAGCTTTGACCGCTTAACCAACAGAAAGCCCCCAGCAGAGGGTCCGGCACGCAGAATGTGTTCCAGGCCTGGCTGAGGATGTGATGATGGCAATTAGTATTGCCTCACCTGAGTCTGAAATGATGCTCCGTGTTTTGTCAAGATAAAAATCTGCTGCCCTGTCAAGATGGAGGAATGAGTCTGCTGCAAAGGCAGCCTTGGTGTCCTGAACCCCAGGGCAGCCCACGGGCCCTCACCGTTCATACAGCTTTAAGACCATGATATATCCCGGGAGCAATATATCTTGATCCTCTGGAAGCCTCCTGGTTTGCTGTAGGGAGGAGTGTGGACCCTGACAGAGGTGGGCTGGAATCCTGGTTTGGCCGTTCAGAGGCTGTGTGACCTTGGACGAATCGCCTCACCTCTCTGATCTTTAGATCACTTTTCTCACCTGTAAAGTGGGCGATGATCTTCTTACCTTGCAGGATTCCTGTGAATCCAGCCTGGAGCACGCCTAGAGCTGGCCGTCGTCAACAAGCAGCTTGTTCCTTTCCCCTGCCCGTGTCCGCTGCTACCTCCATGGAAAGGCCAGCTCTGAAGCCAGGCGAGCTTTGAAAGAAGAAATGAGTTCCCAAATGATCAAATTGCCTCTGTCCTCCAGCCTCCCTGCTCTTTTCCAGATCTCTTTGAAATAGCCACCCGGCTGGGGTTTCTGGGGTGAAACACTGACACCTGCTGCTTCCAAGCTGGGAGTTAAGCACCCTGTGAAGGGAAAGGAAGGTGTCCTGTCTGCGCCACCACCGCTGGCTGGGGACCTTAATCACTGCGAGCATCTGAGCATCCGCCTTCCGGGAGGCAGTTTGGCCCGGACACCTGAAGCTCGTTAGCTGCCTGCTCCAGAGGGGAGCTGACTCCGCCTGGAGAGAAACCTCCCAGCAGAGCCACAGGGGATGGAGCGAACGAAGACCAGGTAAGGTGTGGCCACAGAAGGGGAGAGCATCGTCTCTGAGCGGCCTCTGGGGACCTGTGGAGAGCAGAGAAGGCTGGGAAAATGCACCGCGCCTGTGCCCAACTCCAGCCCAGCCGTGAGCTCACTAGCTTTGCAAACCAGAGATGGAGGATGGGCGGCGGCGGGGCGGCGGGGGGGGGGGGCTTTCCCTCTTTGGGCCTCAGTTTCCCCATGTGTGCACTGGAGGAGGGGTGAGTAAGGCGCACACTGAGGGCCTTCCGGCCCTGACCTGGTGGGGTCTCAGCTTCGGAGGTGGGGCCCAGTGCTGGTGGAGTGAGGGCTAGGGGGTGGGTGGAGACGTAAATCAGAGATGGAGAGCCAGGATCCCGTCCCACAGCTAACCTTCACTTAGCAATTTTTATTAACTCCTTCCTTACTGCCAGCCACTGTTCTAAACACCATACACAGATTTAAAATGATTTAACACGGAGTTCCCGTGTGGCTCACTGGTTAAGAAACTGACTAGCATCCATGAGGACGTGGGTTCGATCCCCTTAACTCAGTGGTTTAAGGATCCCTAGCCTGGGAACTTCCATATGCCTTGGGTGTGGCCCTTAAAAGACAAAAAAGCCTGGAGTCTGGCTCTCATATGGACATCCTGACTTTGACCTTTCTGGAGGTCGACTGCTGGCCCTGACCACGTCACTCAAGATCCCTGCCTCCTCCCAACGCTATTATAATCGACACCAGGCCATCTCCCAGTCTGGTGACAGGAGCACTCTTGTTCCCTCCTGGGAGTCGGGTCTCTGGGGAGCCGTTGCCTGGTGGGCCTGGAACCTGAACAAAGGGCGAGGAGGGCTAGTGCAGAGAGCCGTTACGCAGACCTTGGTGAAGCCGAACGGTGGCTGGATGCCACCCATATCCATTTAAGCCTGTTGTCCCTGTGTCCCATCCACTCCAGAGTGTCCCTTTTCAGACAATATCCTATACGATCACCCTATTCACAGGTTGCATTAAGAACAACCAGTTGTTCTCGGTGTGTCCTGAGAACAGCCAGTGTTCCAGGGAGGCCTAGTCATTGCCACCGGCTCCCAGCTTCCAGGCCTGCGGCTCTGCACGTCAGGAGCAAGGGCCTGCCAGCCCCGCAGCCACAGCAGTTATTTGAGCTGGATGATGGGTGTAGGGCCCTGCTTGGCAGCCCCAGCCATCCGGCCCCACCGCCTCCGCCTGCAGCCCCCGCTGCCCCCCTGCCAGCCACCCCTCTTGAGGTGCGAGCTTTGCCACCAGGTCTCAGGCCAAGGAAGGTTCTTGGCTCTGGGCTGGGAGAGCCAGTTTCCGGCCGTCCACACCCTTGCCTGCTCCCCAAGGACCCCCTCCAGGCCTCACACTCCTTCCATTCTTGTTTTTCAGCTTGGGCCCTCTTTTCCTCTCTCCATGACTCTCTCCCTCTGCTAGGCCTCTCTTTATTTTTATCTCCCTCGTTGTGCCTCAGGACGATGGGAGGAGGTTCAAGTCCCAGCTCCGCCACCTGCTGGCTGCGTGATCTTGGGCCAACGCATCCTTCTCCTCTGAGCCAGCTGCTCCCTGTCTACGGAGTGGACTTGCTCCTGCTCAGTCCTGCTTCTCCGGGGGGCTGCAAGCTGAGACGAAGTTCAGAGACCCTCGGGGAAGCAGTAGGTGTTCAGCAAAGTGTTGTGTACTTTTACTTTCCCTTCATACTTTCTCTGCCCTGACTTTCCGCGTATTTTGCTCAGTTAACCAAAAAGTGAGAAACCAAAGCCCTCCCCCCTGGACCCCAACCACCTTGCTTTCCCAGCGCAGCCCCACCAGAGCCAAGTGCCTCATGACACGGGCAGCCTGCTCCCTGCTAGCCCTGGGCTGTGAGCCGTGGCTGGAGGTCATGGCTGGGCCTTCGGGCCGTGGGGCTCCCGAGGGGACGTGGGAGGTGTCTTCTGAGCTATGCTGCGATGCAGGCACAAAGCTCTTGTTTTTTTTCACCAACTGCAGGACAAGAGAGGCAGCTTTTCAACACCACCCCCAGACTTACAGACTTGTCACTGTCCCCCGCCCCACGTCACACCCTGCACTTGCCAGCCTCCAAACCATTGCTTATGGCCCTGACCCCACCTGCAATGCCTTGCTGCTCCTTCTCTCTCATTCAGGGTCTTACACCAGCTCTGGGGGCTGAAACACGGCAGGGGGCAGACCCAGGCTCAGGAACGTGCAGATGCGTGTACTTTTTTACAGCACAAGTGTATTCAGTGTGATACACTGAACTGCTTATTCAAAGACAAATAAACCTGCTTGCCTGGGGCTCCAGTGGACCTGGAATTGAAACCCAGGTCTTCAGGACTCCAAATTTCCCACTGATACTCTCCCTTTGAGACAGCGCCTGTCATGTAGGTGTCACTTAAGAGGTGCTTGTGTAAATAAAGCCGTACATTTATGGTCAATTGAGTTTTGACAAAGGAACCAAGATAATTTGATAGAGAGATAATAGTCTATTTATTTATTTATATTTTGAGGGGCCACAACCCCGGTATATGGAAGTTCCCAAGCTAGGGGTTGAATCAGAGCTACAGCTGCCGGCCTACGCCACAGCAACAGCAACACCAGATCCGGGCCGCGTCTGTGATCTACATCACAGCTCATGGCAATGCCTAATCTTTAACTCACTGAACGAGCCCAGGATTTGAACGCGAGTCCTCGTGGATACTTGTCGGGTTTGTTACCCCTGAGCCACCACAGGAACTGCAAGAATAGTTTTTTAAATAAATGATGCTGGGGCAACTAGATATTGACATGCAAAAGAATGAAGTCGAATCACTACCTTACACCACTGACAAAGATTAACTCAAAAATGGTTCAAAGACCTACATATAAGAGCTGAAATTAAGGAGCTCTGAGAAAAACACACAGGGGTAAATCTCTGTGGCCTTGGATAAGGCAGTGATTTCTCGGATATGACACCAAAAGCACAAGCAACCAAAGGGGAAAAAAAAGAGAGAGGCTGCATTTCATAAAAACGAAAAAACTTTGGGGCATTCCTGTTGTGGCTCAGCAGGTTAAGGACCAGATGTCGTCTCTGAGAGGATGCGGATTCGAGCCCTAGTGGGTTAAGGATCTGGCATTGCTGTGGCTGTGGTGCAGGCCAGCAGCTACAGCTCCAATTAGACCCCTGGCCTGGGAACCTCCATATGCCACAGATGCAGCCATAAAAAGGAAAAAAAAAGAAAAAAGAAAAGAAAACCTTTGTGCTTCAAAGCACTCTATCAAGAAGAGAAAAGATTGGAGTGGCCTGGCACTTAAGGATCTGGCATTGTCACTGCTGTGGCTCAGGTCATTACCGTGATATGGGTTCAGTTCCTGGCCCAGGAACTTCTGTATGCTGTGTGTGTAGAAAGAAAGAAAAGAAGGAAGAAAGGAAGGAAGGAGGGAAGGAAGGAATGAAGGAAGGAAGGAAACACTCCATATAATGAGAGAAAATATTTGCAAATACTTTATCTGGTAAGGCTCTATCCTAGTATCCAGTATGTACAAAGAATTTCCACAACTCAGGAACAATGACGACAAAATCTTTAAATGAGTAAAAGATTTCAGTAAGCATTTCTCCAAAACAGATATGCAAATGGCCAGTTAACACATGAAAAGATGCTCAGACATAGAAAACGAAACTCATGGTCACCAAAGGCAAAGGGGAGGGGAGGGATCAACTAGGAATTTGGGATTCAGGTATACACGCTGCTAAATACAAAATACATACCCAACACAGACTACCGTATAGTACAGAGAACTACACTCAATATCTTGTAATAACCTATAATGGAAAAGGATCTGAAAAAGGAATACATGTATATAAAATTGCTTTCTCCTAGCAATGAGATGCTGCTGTATAGCACTGGGAACTCTATCTAGTCACTTGTGATGGAGCATGATGGAGGATAATATGAGAAAAAGCATGCATATATGTATGTGTGACTGAGTCACTGGGCTGTACAGTAGAAAATTGACAGAACACTGTAGACCAACTATAATGGGAAAAAACACATTTAAAAAATTAATAAAATTGCTTTCTCCTAGAAACCCTTCGATGCAAGCTGAAAGAAACAGCTCAGTTTGGTCCAGTTGGGTCACAGTATGTGGACTGGAACACAGAATTCTCCAAAAGGTCAGGCAGAGAGCTGGCACGGGGACTGACGGATGACACTGACCGGGCCCTGTGCTCAAGATGTCCCCAGCCCACTGCATCGATGGACATGGTCACCGACTCCCCATGGCACCTTGGGCAAGCCACCTCCCCATGTGCAAGGGAAAGAGTTAACTGTGAGGACAATAGCCTGTGGCCAGGCCCACAGCTCCATCTGGTCCCAAAGAGGTGGCTGGGTAGCCCATCCCCCCACCTCAGCCTCGAATCTAGCAACGTCATCCCCAACCCTGTCCGTTTCCCCGGCAACTGGGGTGCTGGCGGAGGCTCCCCAGGGGCCCAGACAGTCTGGACTTCCTTACACACAACTGTACCTCATCCACATTTTCACAATTAAATTGTCAGTTTGGGTTAAGTGTTGTTTGCTGACGGCTGTCAGCCTCTCTCTGGCTCCCCTCAGTCTTCACCCAGAGCAGGTAAGTGGGAACACCTTGCCCAGCCAGCGCCCCAGGGCCACGGGAAGAGTCCAAGAGGCAACTGGGAAGCGGGAGGCCTCGGTTCCAGCCCAGCTCTGCCGTATATCCGCTGTGTGGTCTCGGGCAAGTCACTTCCTCTCTCTGGGCCAAGGGCCTCCCCACCTTAAAAACAGGGCTAGTCATCTCGGCCCAGCTTCCTTCCCTCCCCTCCCGAGGCAGCTGCAAGTCTCTCTCGCAGGACTTGCATAACCGGGGCGGGGCAGGGCTTAGAAAACTGGAAAGGAGGCTAAGGATGGTTCCTACAGTGAGCAAGCAGATCCACGGGAAGGTTAGTTCCTACTCTGGTCTTCTCTGCATCCCTCTGGCTGCAGACCTGGCTCATGTCTCCTCCTCTGGCCTCCTTCTCATCCTGTTTCTAGACCGAAAAGGCAGAAAGAATGCTCTTGCCAATCGAGCTTGGGCCGGAAGATGCGGAGTAGAGGTGCTAGGCCAGAGGGTCCAGGGCCTGCTTCCCATGATGGGTGTGCCCACCGTGAGTGGCCAGACTCTCCCTCCCCTCGATGGGCCTAAACCACTCTCTCTTCCACCCCAACTTTCCCCCTCTCTGCTCCGGAAACTCTCCCCTTCCCTCCCGACCCACCCCCAGATCAGCCTGGACCTGAATCCCACATCTGACTTCACGGCCACCCCCCAGCCCCCAGCTTCAGGGAACCGCCCCCT
>PVHT020000037.1:5879563-6004900 GCA_004024745.2 Catagonus wagneri
CCCCCGCTTACCCTTCCCTGAAACCAAACTTCTCCCTCTTGTCTTTGCTTAAGCTGTTCCTGCTGCAGGGACGACCCTCCCCCACCCCCAGCCCGCTGACAATTCCTCCCCCATCTGCACATTATATATACGGACATGAACACTAAGTATGAACTTGAGCTCTCCATCTGGAACTGTTTAGGTACCTGGCAAAAAAGGAACTAACCTTTATCAAGGACTGATTCCGCACACAGCCTTTTACATGTATCATCTCTTTAAGCTCCCCGCAGCAACCCTTGGTGGTAAATGTCCAGTTTTCCAGATGAGAAAACTGAGGCTCAGAGACAGAATGTATCTTTTCCAAGGCCGTGCAGAGGTGAGGTTGGAGGTGAAAGCCCCAACTGTGGGCTCCCAGAACCCATGCTTGTTCCAGGCCCTGGGGCAACACTTTGCCTTAAGGTTGCAGTTGTGGTCAGGGGTCCACGTACGGGGAAATCCTTTCTCTTAAGGAAGGTCATGCTCTTTTGCAAATGTCAGGGACTACTGCGAAGTACCCGGGGCTGTTATACAGAAGAGGGGGTTCAGAAGGAGAGCCAGGGCCACGGGAGGAGACTTAGATCTCCACTCCAGGGGAAGGAGACCTTCTCCCAGGCAGAGCCGTCTCGTAATGGAAGAGGCTGCCTTGGAGAGAATGAGCTCCCTTCCCGGGGAGGATGCAAGCAGGGCTGGGTGAGGAATCCAATCCTTCCTTTGGCGGTTTTGCAAGAGCCACTGTTCACTGGCCCTGAGGGAGCACCAGGGACGCCTCACGGGGCAGACCGAGCTGGTCACTGAGCAGTGCTGTTTCCAGAGCAGTGAGGACATTTAACAGGGGCTGCGGTGGCCAGAATTTCAGGGGTCTAAGAGGGTGAGGGGCTCAGCTCTGAGATTCAGACCTTAGACCAAAGCAGAGTTTCCATCTTTTAACTACGGAAGCCCGGCCGCTTTGGATATCTCTTGTTATGTAACAAACCATGTCACAACTTAATGGCTGAAAAGAGTGAACGATTTTCATGATTCTGTGAGCAGGCTGGGCAGCCCTGCCACTCTCACTGGGCTCCCTCGAGAGGCTGCCCTTGGCTGTGGCTCGGCCAGGCCTGGGTTCGGCTGGCCCCTCTCTGCGTTGAGGCTTCTGGGGGCAGCTTGGATTCCAATATTGATTTTGCCAGTTTTATTCTTAGCTGTGTGATCTTGACCAAGTTGCTTAAACTCCCTGAACTTTAATTTCCTCATCTGTAAGATGGGGAGAATACTGTCCCATCACATCTTCTACTCTCCAAGACAAGGATTAGCAGAAGCTGAGGCTCAAAAGGGAAGTGAGTCTCAAGACAGAGCGGAGTAGCTGGGAGGGTCCCAGAAGGCTTCAGAGCTGGGCTTCAGGAGTTCTGGAATCTTCTCCTGGCCTCCTTCAACTCCTCTCCAGAAAGTGCAAAGTCACTATTCTCCTCCTGTGTGTTTCAGTGGGGGTCTCCGGCTACAGTGCACTTGACACCCGGGGGGGCTGGGTTCACATAGCAGCTCCAGCACTTGCCAGCACTTCCACTTTGAGCCTCAGCTTCTACGTCTATGAAATGGGATAGCCGAGTCCATGCGACCCCAAATTACTTCCACATCTCCTCCAGCTGGGAGTGGGTAGAGCTCTGGCTGAAGGACTGTTGATGCAAAAGTTTGGAGGCAACTGATTGAGCTTCTGAAATGAGCAAAGGGTGACGCATCCCAACAGGACCAAAGTCACCGAGAATGGCTCTGACTGTGACAGCCAGGGTGCCTTAGAATGGAAGAGTTAAGGACCCTGTTTGGCCTCTGCCGGTAGCTTCTTAGGTGCAGCAGCTGTGTCTCCCACACCCCCTTCCTAAACCCCGCCCAAAGCCACTGGCCCGAGGTGTTCATAATGTGATTAACCCCAGTGCTCTGGAAGCAGAGGTGAAGGTGTCCCAGCATGTGTTCGCAAGGACATTCAGGTAAGCAGGAGTACACGTGCACTGGTGTTGCCTTGCTTGGAAGCTGTGTGTGTGTCCTTGCTGCAGGCATGGAAACACGTGTGTTTGTGGATGAACAGGATTGGGGCAGTCTGTGTGTTCAGCCTCATCCTGAAGATGTGTATGGGAGTTCTCCTCGTGGCTCAGTGGTAACAAACCCACCTAGTATCCATGAAGACACAGGCTGGATCCTTGGCCTCTCTCCCTGGGTTAAAGAGATACAGTGTTGCCGTAATCTGTGATGCAGGTGGCAGTCGAGACACGGATCCTGCATTACTGCAGCTATGGCATAGGCAGGTGGCTATGCCTCCGACTTGACCCCTAGCCTGGGAAACCCTGTATGTACTACTGAGTGTGTGTGGGCATGTGATGTGTTTGAGGATCTCCTGAGTGTATTTGTGACCACTTGTGACGACTTGTGTAGTGCCAAGTCCCAGCCCTGTGCATAAGGGGTACTGGCTGCTTATGTGCAGGGGCACTCACATGGCTGAGAAGCTGCGGTGGACTCTGGGCTCAGACGTGTGGTTTATATGAGGAGGTACTGAAGCCAGGTTAAGACGGCTGCAAGGAACTGGGGAAAGAGTACCAGGCATTTTTGGGAATCTGAAAGAAGCCCCTTTACACGAAATCTATTTCCCCTTCTGCTAATGAACTAGATTATTCTTCAGATCATCTTTGGGATTGAGGTCCCTGAGGTGGGGAGTGGGAGAGACAGAGGACAAGGAGACCACAGCAACTGACTCCCCAGTTAGAAAGGGGAGGGAGTTACCGTCAGCGAGGAAGGGCCAAGGTGGGTGTCGAAGGTGTGGGCGCTCAACCAGTCCCAGCGAAGTCTCCCCAGAAATACAGCTCCAGCCCCAACCCCAGGCTAGGTTCTACAAAGGCAAGAAGCACTCTTCCTTCTCTTTAACGTCTGCAGCCCAGCCCTCTGCTGGTGGTTCCTTGGAGACCAGGGCAAGATGCTCAGAAGACTTCCTAAGAGTCATCCCAGAGATGGGACGCCGGCCTCCTTGGTGCCTAAGTATATATGTATAGCGCCTTCCCAGGGGAGAGCCCTCGCGCCTCCTTTCTTCGCTGAGAGCCCGCAGAACTGGAACCAGAGGTCTGGAGAGGCAACCCTGCGAAGGATGGACTGGGACACCGAGGCAGCTCTCGGGATCAGCGATGTGTACCGGTACATAAGCTGCAGGACCAACGCCGAGTGATGCCTGAGCTCCAGACTGAGACCTAAATCGGACTTGCGCCTGAGCCCAAGTCTTCCTCCTCTGTCAAACCAGACGGGGTTGAGGGCTTGCTGTGAAGTTTAGAAACCGGCCTTACCTGGGCCCCACGCACCCCGGGCACGCAGTAGGCTCGCAGCCCGCACGCTCAGTTAACACTAGATGTAGTTATACTTTCTAAGTCTACTCTTTGTAACGCAACAAGGTGCGACGTCCTCTCGTGCAGCCAGTCGGTTGCCTCCGCGGGGACCCCGCCCCCGCCCCCCGCGCGCGCGCGGCCGGAGTCACCCGGTGGGGTTTCGGCGCGCTGACGTGGGCGGATCAAAGCAGCTGCCCGCGCCTTATAAAGCAGTTCGGGCTGCCGGGGCGGGAGACGCAGCCGGCTGCGCAGGAGAGCAGTTCCGGCGGGCGGGCGAGCGCCCTCCGGAGGGGACTGAGTCCGCGCCCCGGTCCCCGAGAGACCCGAGCCGGCAGCTGCTCTCCAGGATCCCGGGGGTCCTTCTCCTGCAGCTCGTGAAGCGCGCGCCCCCGCCGCCGGCCCAGCGGGGAGAGCGCTCGGGTCCGCTGGGGACCGCGCTCGCCGCTCCCCGGCCAGCCCCGCCAGGCTAGCGCCCCAGGAGGTGAGTTGCGGCCGCGGGCACCGGGCGAGCTCTCAGCGGGGACCTGCCAGGGCGGCGGGGGGATAGGGGCGCCCGAATCCGAGGGGGACGGCGCGATTCCGTCAGGCGCTCGCTCCCGGTAGGCAAAGCAAGCCCTTCTCCATGCCTCTCCTCCGCCGCTCTCCCAGGCATTCCCCCCAGTCACCGCAGTCCCGCGGGGCTGGGGGAGCGTGCTTTCTGCGGACGAATGGTGGGGGTGTCCCGTGCAGTTCCCGTGGCCCGCCGCAAGCCTTCCCGGCCCTGCTCCCCGACCCGCCCCGTTAGACCCTCTCGCTCCCCTCCGTTAGACCCTCTCGCTCCCCCCATTAGACCCTCTCGCTCCCAGTCAGCCCGCGGGATGAGGTCAGGCCCTAGCCATCGCGGGGATGGGAGACTTGAATCCTGCAGCAGAGGGTGTGTGTGGCGGGACGGGAGAGGGTGGCAAAAGGCAGAGAACTATGGCAGTTCCTCCTAAATTGGGGGGCGGGGCGGACGCCTGGCTTTGCGACGGGCCCCCAGAAGCAGCGAGGGAGTGGGCCGAGAGTTTGTTTACAGACCTGAGAGCCAGGCTTGGGGGTGGGGAGGAGGAAAGTCCTGTCCCGGCCCCAGGCACATCTGGAGCGGCTCTGAGCATCTGGCCGAGTTCGCGCACGAGCCGCACGCCTCCCGCCTCCTGGAGCTGAGGTACCTCCGTGACCCTCACGGTCCTTAGGCGCTCGGGGTCGGGCTCAGAGAGGGCTGTGTGAGGACCCCGAGTTCCCGCACCCCACCCTTCCCACTTCCAGAATAACCCGTCTCGCGAGCCCTCCCTCCGCCCCCGCCCCCTGGCGCGCGGTCTGCAGCCCAGCAGACGCATCTCGCGGCCAGGGTCAAAGCCGGGTTGCGGTCCCCACCTCGCTAGGCGTCGCAGGTAACCTTGAAGCGGTGGCTCTGTGTCACTGGTTCCCGGGGTCGGCTCTGCGAGCTGCGCAGCGGGAGACTTCAGGCCGGGCCCGCGGCGACCTTCCGCGCGGCGTGGACACTCAGCCCCGGCGCGCAATGCCGGCTCCAGGCCCAGCTCAGGCTCTTCGGGTAAGGGGAAGCTTGGCGTATCGCCGCCGGTTTTGGCTCAGAGGCGGCAGTCACCCTGGCATCTGGGTTTCCAGGGCCTTCTGGAGCCTCGGCCTTATAACCACCTGCTGGAGCGGGACTGCGGTTACCGCGCTCGCGGTGCCCAGAGTGTGCACAGCCCGGGAAGTTTCCTCCATCGCCCGTTGCAAACGAGGTAGCTTGAACGTTAGGCTCAGCGCGGGGAGGAAGGGACCAATTATCTCTTCAAGACACTGAGCTTTGAAGCGGACCCACTACGTGCCTGACCCAGGGAAGGTTCCAAGCCGGGCCTGAAGTAGGGCGGTTCGGGGGTTGACCATGACAAGTGGATGTCTAGAGAACAAGTACTGAGAGGGCACTTACTCTAAACCTCATCCCATCCCCAGATGGGGACACCGGAACTCAGAAAGAGAAGGGGACTTGCCCAAGGACCCAGGGCTGGGGAGGTCGATCCCACCTGAACCCTGGTTTAGCGCCCCCTGGCGGGCCGGGGGCTCCCAGAGGCGACGGTTCCCTGACCCGCGAGGCGCAGGCTGAGGGTGACCCAGCGGCCCGCGCGGCTGTCCCAGACACCGTGACACTGGACAGGAATAATCTGTCAGGACCCAGAGGTCCAGGCCAGGAGCCGCATACCCCAGCCACGGCGCTGGGGCAGCGAAGGAAGAAACCCAGGACTGCCGGGGCCGCTCGAAAAGATCCGCGAGTAGCTTGGAGGCCTGGGTCCCTGTGCGCGGTGACCCAGCTGCCTCTCCTCTCTCAGGGCGAGTTGGGCTGGACACAGACCCCGTGCTGTGAGTCCGCGCTCTCTCTCGGCAAGCAGCCCTTTCTCCTCCCCACCCTGGAATGCTGGGCGCCTTGCGGGGGTGGTGGTGAGCCCACACTTTGCGGGAGGTGGAGGCGAGGAGAGAGTGGAGTTTGGATCCTTTCCTCCCCTCTCCCCGTTCAGCCGATATTTTTTTTCTTGTTTTCAGGAGCGTAGCAAACTTTCAGGGCCTGTCAGACAAAGGGTTTGGATACATGCTGGATGGGAAGAGAGTGTTCAGTTAGACTGGAAGCCCCGCCGAAACAGCGTCCCCCACCCCTCGCCCCCGCGCCTGTGCTCAGCAAGTCTGTAGCGAGAGCCCCACTGTTAGGCGCACAGCTGCGGGACTCCTCCGGGAGGAGAAAGAAAATGTAATTCAATTTTCTCCCTGCCTCGCTTTGGGTCAAGGCTCCAGAAAACACGGGGATTTCAGATCGTGTGTGTGTGTGTGTGTGTGTGTGCGCGCGCGCGGGCGCACTTAAGGCGCACACGTACATGCACACACTATGCAGGTAGAGGTAATAGTGGAATCAGGCAGAGGGAGCTCAAATAGTGGAAACTTAGACCCGTAGACTACTAGAGGCTAGAAAGACCTCAGGAGATGCATGGAGAAATCCAGTCCTCGGGACACTGAGGCTGGGGCGGTGGAAGGCTTGTCCAAGGTCACGCAGCCAGATGAGAACGCCCCCTTTTCGCTCAAGCGTCCCCACTAAGACGGGTGCCTCCTTTTCCCAACTCCCCAGACCCTTTAGAAAAGGAATCCCTTTGTCTGCTCCTCCCCAGAGGAGAAGGGCTGGGGCTGAATTTGTCTCCGGGCGAACGCCAGGCGTTGGTAAATTTAGGATAAGTTGAGAAGGGAGATAATGAGGTGAGAATGGAGACAAAGAAAAAAAGAAAAGAAAAGAAAGAAAAAGAAAAGGAAAAAAGAAGAAGGAGGGAAAAAAAAGCCAGAGAAAGCGGCTCTTTAGCCTGCGGGCGGGATAAGGGCTGCTCCGAGGCCCCAGGACGCCGCCTGGCGGCCGAAGGCGGCATCGCGCCGGTTCCGTGCGCTTCTCGGCTTAGCCAAGGTTTGGCTGCCGGTTCTCCGCTCAGGCTTCGCGGGCCTGGGCACCATGCGACCAGCTGGAAGGACTCTGAGACTCAGGGCCCTCAACATCCCTCGCTGTATAAAGACCTTTGCTATCCCATTTCTCAAACTCCCCTCCACGGACTGAGAAACTGATGCCCAGAGCAAGCCCCCATTTCCTTGTCTTCTCACCAGACCCCTGGGTAGATGTGGGAGTAGAGCACGGGGCATGGATCTGCCGCTTGCTGGCTGAGCACCTCATTCACATCTCTGGGCCTCGGTTTTCTCATCTGTGAGATGGGGTCAGTGATCATATCTCTTATAATTGTGAACCCGTTGGGCGAACGTTCTTTTTGAAAAGCGAATTGTGTCCCCAGTTGACAGAAAGGGGTAAGCTGAGGCCCGGAGGGGAAGGAAAACTGCCAAGCCCGTAATAACTAATAATTAATATTGCATAGGTGAGACCCCAGATCCCGGGCCCGGAATCTGCTCCTCCCCTCTCAGGTCCGCGGCCTCCGCCCCCAGCCCCGCCGTCTGCTTTCCGTCCCTTCCAAGGCGGGGCGCCTATCCCCGCTTCCCCTCTGCCGAGCTTCTTTCAGCCTCGCTCTCTGAGCGACGGGCTCTCTCGCTCTGTCTCTCTGTGCGGTCTCTCCAGTCTCCGTTCCTGCTGTCCCCTCCCTTCCCGCCGGGGGCCGCTCTAGGCGGACACGCCCTCGGCACCTAATTCGAGCCAGACGCCCCCCGCGGCCCGGGCTGTGCGGGGCGGGAAGCGCCGCGAGCCCGGCCTCCTCCCGGGGCCCGGACCCCTCCTTTGTAATTTGAATAAAACGCCCCCCCCCGGCCCCCGCCCCGCGCGTTGTCTTAACCCGCCGCCTCCGCTCTCCCCACTGCAGGCGGCGTGCGCGCAGGACGAGCGACGGCGGCCGGGCGCGCGGCTGGACTTCGGCGCGGCTTCCCCAGGGTGCGACCCCTCGGCGCGCCCGCCGCGCGAGGATGAGGGCGCGGCCGCAGGTCTGCCAGGCGCTGCTCTTCGTCCTGGCGCTCCAGACCAGCGTGTGCTATGGCATCAAGTGGCTGTAAGTAGGGACCTGCGTCCACGCCGATGGGCCCGGGGACAGATGGCTGGGGCTGGCGGAGAGCGTTAAACAGCCCACTCCCCGCATCAGGCCTTCGCGCCCAAGACCTGGGGGCAGAAGTTGGCTGGGGGTCGTGGGCCAGGCACTCTTCTTAAGCCTCCTTTCCCCTTCCTGTAAAATATTGTCCCAAAGGAGCGAGACAGGGCGAGGGCGTGGAGGGCCACAGAACTGCCCTGTCCGGGCGGCCGAGGGTTGCCCAAGACCTCCACCTTGACAGATGGAAACAGAGCGTGGTCAAGGGCACGATGGAGACGGTCTGCGCCCCGGCACACAGGGCCTGCTCCTATTCTGTTCCTTATCAGTCTCCTGACCTAGCTGGAGGTCTGCAGACAGTCTGGACCCCTCCACCTGGGTGACCTTGGGCAAGTGACACTCGGCCCCTGGAAGCCTCAGCGTGCTCCTCTGTCAAAGGAGGGCAAGAGTCTCCACCTCCCTCAAGTCAGATGAGAAACGGCTCATGAAAGAACCTGGTGACTCTCAGATGCGGAGCACATGTGAAGGGTGGTCCTTTAGATAGAAATTATTAATGGAGTGGCTGGTGGCGGGAGAGTCCTTCCCATTAGCCGGAGGGAGTGGTTGCCCTGTGCGGGGGGTCGCAGGGCTGTGGGCCCAGCACACAGGGAAAGGGGAGTAAAGCCCAGCCCCTTCCTGGAGGAGCTGCCCTCTGGTCTGGAAGAGATAAGCCCAGGCTGTAAATAACTCCAAGGGCCCTAGGAGAGAACAGGGGGGTGTGTGGGGGGGGGCAGAGGAGAGGAAACCACTCCGCGGGGGGGGGGGTCTCCTCCACGGGACCCTAAGTAGAATTTTCGGGAGTGGTGCCCCTAGGATGGGTTGAGGGTCCGTGGGAGTTTGGCGGGTGCCAGCAGGGGGAGAAGGGCACTCTGGGTGGAGAGGCTCCCTGAGTGATGGAAAAGTCCAGGACAGGACGCAGTGGAGAGTTCCGGGTCGGGGGCAGGGAGCAGATAAGACAGACAGGGGACAGATTAGGGGGCTGGGGAGGGGCTGCGAGGAAGGCCAGTGGATTAGCTGGAAGACAGGGCGATAGTGGCTGGGCGGCCCGCAGACAGTCTGGAGGTCACAGGCCCTGCCCCTTCTGGGGCTGAGTTATCCATTAATTGGTGATCCAAGAGGGGAACCAGAGGTTTAGAACCTCAGGTCGGGGAGCCAGGCCCTCCTCGCCCACCGCCACTTAACAGATAAGGAAACTGAGGTCCAGAGAGGGATAGGCTTTGCTCAGGAGCACAGGGAGCATCAGAGGCTGAGAACTGGGCTTGCTTGTAGAGGGTTCTGGGGACACCGCCTTCATTTCCTCACCACCGTGGGGACGCCGAGGTGCTGAGAGGTATGTGACTTGCACAGGCCCCCAAGCTGGCATGTAGCCAGGCAGGGTCTGTCAGAGATGCCTGGCTCAGCCCCACCTCCGTGCTGTCCCCACCGCATAGCCCAGGCTGCCGCAAAAACGGGTACTACTCAGGGAATGCCTTAAAAGAGCTCCCAGCCCCTTGGGGGAGACAGACGTGTAAAAACTGCAAAGTAGGGAGTTCCTGCTGTGGCTCAGTGGTAACAAACCGGACTGGTATCCATGAGGATGCAGGTTTGGTCCTGGCCCCACTCAGCGGGTTGTGGATCCGGCCTTGCCACACGTAGGTGGCAGACGCAGCTCGGATCCCTCGTTGCTGTGGCTGTGGTGTAGGCTGGCGGCTGCCGCGTGGGAACGTCCCCATGCTGCGGGTGCGGCCCTAAAAAGAAACAAAAAAAGTACAAAGCAGACTTTAGACTGTGTCCTAGGAGAGGGACCGTGGGCACCCAGAGCAAGAGCGATTAGTCCTGCATGGGGGAGGGGACTTTGGGCTTCAAAGGCCAGATAGGATTTCGAAGAGCGAGGATGGAAGGCCAAACAGACATCCTAGACCGAAACCAGGAACTGCAGGAGCTTGCTAGTAAATCCCCAGAGCTGTAGCCCTTTAATTTTGATAATACTCCTAGGGGGTAGGTGACATTCTTATCACTACTATTTTACAAATGAGGAAACTAAGGAACAGAGAGGTTAAGTAACTGGCGCAAGGTCACAGAGCTAGTTAATTAATGGTGGATGTGGGATCAGAAGCCAGGCAGACGGGCTCCGTGAAGCCAGACCTCTTGATAGTGGTTAAACTCTTGTTGCTGGAGCTGAAAGATAGAGGGGAAAACAGGAGTAGGAGTGGAGTTTAAGAATAATAATTGTGTGGGTTCCCGTCGTGGCCCAGTGGTTAGCGAATCCGACTAGGAACCATGAGGTTGTGGGTTCGATCCCTGGCCTTGCTCAGTGGGTTAAGGATTCGGTGTTGCCATGAGCTGTGGTGTATGTAGGTTGCAGACGCGGCTCGGATCCCGTGTTGCTGTTGCTGTGGCGTATGCAGGTGGCGATAGCTATTAGACCCCTAGCCGGGGAAACTTCCATATGCTGTGAGTGCAGCCCTAGAGAAGGCAAAAAGACAAAAAAAAAAAAAAGGAATAACAACTCTGTGTGTGTGTGTGTGTACACACCTGTGTATTTGTGACTTTGCTACATGCCCGGCGCTGTTCTAAGTGTTTTATGTATATTGTTTCATTAAAATCTCCCAACCACTGTGTGAGGTGGGTTCTGCTGTCACACTCAGTCAAGAGAAGAGGCAGCGGAGGAGTTCCCGTCGTGGCGCAGTGGTTAACGAATCCGACTAGGAATCATGAGGTTGCGGGTTCGATCCCTGCCCTTGCTCAGTGGGTTAACGATCTGGCGTTGCCGTGAGCTGTGGTGTAGGTTGCAGACGCGGCTCGGATCCTGCGTTGCTGTGGCCACAGCTCCTGTTAGACCCCTAGCCTGGGAACCTCCACATGCCGCGGGTGCGGCCATAAACCTGCGGCCATAAAATGACAAAAGGCAAAAAAAAAAAAAAAAAGAGAAGAGGCAGCGGAGGCTCAGCGGGTCTTTGATGAAGAGGGCGTCATGGTGGCAGGCAGAGGAGCCAGGGTTTGGAGTCACGCTGCCTGGCCCTGTGGCCGCTTGGGAACAGGGAAGTGACCAGCGGGGAAGCTGGGGCCCCACCCAGGAGTCTCAGCTGTCCTGGGGATGTCCCAAGGGAGCTCGAGACGAATGGGGCGTTTGACATGGGGACTGCAAGTCGGTGTGGCCGAGGGACCCTGGTTGCCCACCTGTGGAGGACCTGGGACTCGGCCTGAGCTTCCTGTGGGGTGGGAGGTTAAGGGAGAGGGGCTGGAAGCGCCTGATCAGAAATAACCTGGGGGAGCCCTCATCCCCCCACCCAAGCCAGGTGCTGGAAGACTCAGGCCAGGAAATAGGGAGCGTCCGCCCCCTGCTCTGGCTGCCCTGTGGGGGGTGGGGGGGTGGGGAGGGGGTGCGCAGAGAGGATGGTTTCGGCCTCTGTGAACCACTGGGGCTGCCCAGCGAGGGGAGAGCCCCAGGGTGGCTGGAGGACTCATAAACAGCCATTCCAGCTACCCTGGGGAACCCCAAGCCCACCGCTCACTCAGGGACTGGGCTTACTGGAGGCAGAGTCCTAAGAGCTGCAGAAGGGACTTAAAAGAGCTCCCAGAGCCTTAGAAAGAGCTCTGTTTAAGAGCACCTGGGCGGAGCCCTGGGTCCCTCCTCAAGCTCTGCCAGGCAAGTCCATCACTTTAGTCTCTCTGAGCCTCAGCTTCTTCAGCTCCACAATGGGAGTGAGAAGAGGAGTTCCCGTCATGGCACAGCGGTTAACGAATCCGACGAGGAACTCTGAGGTTGCGGGTTCGATCCCTGGCCTTGCTCAGTGGGTTAATGTTTGCCGTGAGCAACTGTGGTCCAGTCGGCAGTTGCCGTGCCGTGTAGCGGTGGTGTAGTTGGCAAAGGCGGCGCAGATCTGGCAGCTCTGGCTTAGACCCCTAGCCTGGCAACCCTGCAGAACCTCGGTTAGTAAAATAAAAGGGGAATGAAACAGTCCTGGCCTGCAATCTAAGGGGCTCTAGCCTCTGATTAGCAGGCTGTATACGGGCCTGGGTAGGCCCCTCTCTCTTCTCTGGGCCTCGGTGTCCCCACCCCCCCTGGGGGTGGGGGCAGGTGAGCCCTGGCGTGGGCAGTGTTCCCAAGAGAATACCAGCGGCGGCACCCTTGGCGTGGGCCTCGCCCGTGAACTCTCTGTTCCCTCCTGTCCTCTCTTCCACCCTCTCCCCAAGCACCCACCCCCAGATAAAGCAGAATGTTTTCAATTAGGGTCTGCTGCGGTGAAGGCCCACCCGTCAGGCCGAGATGTCCAGACGGCCAGCTCCCCCACTGCCTCCCACCCTAGTCCTTGATTACCTCCCCCCAGGGGCCCTGTCATTACTGCCAATTACGAGATGACCGCATCGCCCTCCTCGGGAGTGGAATTCGCGGCCTCCCAGCTCCTGATCTACAGGACTGTGGCATGTGGAGGTTCCCAGGCTCGGGGTCGCATCGGAGCACAGCAACGCCAGATCCACAGCCTTATGGTTTCTAGTGACAAACTCAAAAAAGTACTTCTTTTGTCATTATATGGAAGTTCGGGGCGGGGGGGGGGTTGGTTCAAATCAGACCCACGTCCTTGGGGATTGAACCCACAACCCCAAGGTAAGGCAAAGATCAAACCCATCAATCCCAATGTAAGACCAGGGATCAAACCTGTAACCTCATGGTTCCTAGTTGGGTTTGTTAACCACTGAGCCACGATGGGAACTCCAAGAGATTCTGCTTTTTCTTTGGCCTTTATATGGAGGTTCCCTGGCTAGGACTCGAATACAGAGCCGGCCTACGCCACAGCCATGCTGGAGCCTTAACCCACCAAGCGAGGCCAGGGATCGAACCCACAACCTCATGGTTCTTAGTCAGATTCGTGAACCATAGGAACTCCGAGAGATTCTACTTTTCCTTTGGCCTTTATATGGAGGTTCCCAGGCTAGGAGCTTGAATCAGACCCAGCCTACGCCACAGCCACTGTAATGCTGGGGCCTTAATCCGCTGAGCGAGGCCAGGGATCGAACCCACAACCTCATGGCTCACTAGTCAGATTCGTGAGCCATTGAGCCATGTTGGGAACTCCAAGAGATTCTGCTTTTTTGGGGGGCTTTATATGGAGGTTCCCAGGCTAGGGGGTCGAATAACACCCGGCCTACACCACAGCCAACGCTGGATCCTTAACCCGCTGAGTGAGGCCAGGGATCGAACCCACAACCTCATGGCTCCTAGTCAGATTCGTGAACCACTGAGCCACGACGGGAACTCCTAAGGGAGTCTATTTGTAAGGCCCCAAATGTAAGCATTCACTATCATATTTAATTTCTGCCATCATCTTTAGAAGTTGAATTTATCATTTTCTTTCTCTTTTTTTGGTCTTTTTTAGGGCCACACCCACGGCATATGGAGGTTCCCAGGCTAGGGGTCGAATTGGATTTACAGCTGCTGGCCTATGCCACAGCCACAGCCACGCCAGATCCGAGCCGCGTCTGCTAACTACACCACAGCTCATGGCAATGCCAGGTCGTTAACGCACTGAGCAAGGTCAGGGATCGAACCTGCAACCTCATGGTTCCTAGTCGGATTCGTTAACCACTGCACCACGAAGGGAACACTCGTTTTCTTGTAATAGATGAGGACCATGAGGCTCAGAGAGGTTGGGTAACTTACCTACCACACACAGCTGGTGCCCAAAGCCTGGGACCTTCCCTGGGCCAGCCTATGAGCTGGAACATCGGAGTCATTGCCTTATAACTGGTAATAGGTCTGTGCAGCCATTAAATGAGGGGTTCCTTGAAGAAAGATCTAGGTCATATTCATTACCAAATGAGTTGAGGAAGAGATGGTGCTTAGTAAACAGTTCTTCTATGAGTAGATCAAGTTCATTGACTCATTCGGGTACAGGGACAAGGGGAGAGGCATTGCTGGGCACAGGCACGCTAGCAGGGCAGTCTCTGTCAGAGAAGCTAGGAATCTGCTGTGGCCGATACCAGGACACGTGGGGGACAGGGACTACAGGCTGGAGAGGGCTGGGGGGCAGGTTTTAAGGGGCCCTGAGGTCAGGGGAAAGCCCTTGGCCTTGACGAAGTGGGTGCAGGAGGCTGCCTGCAAGTAGAATAAGACCACCCAGGCAGTAATCCAGCAGCTTCCGTCACTGAGCACTGACCGCACCGTGTCAGCCCCAAGTAGAGCATGTGACACACATGGAGTCAACCCCTCAGACAAGGCTGGGAGACTGTCAGGAAAGGGGATATTACTTGACTTGCTTGAGGTCACAAGGGGGAAGAAGGAGCCAGAAGACTGCCCCGGCCTGGCTGTTCTTTTGCACCAGGCTGCCTCCCCTGGGGTCTCGGGCCAGGGGCTTGGGGAATCTCAGCCTTGCTCAGTGAGGTCTGCTGTGGTCCCAGCAAGTGGGACACACAGCATGTGTGTCTGAAGATCGGCCTCTTCTTGTCCCCTGTCCCTACAGGGTCTTCTGGGTTTCCGAGGACCAGCTGGCTCTAGGGTTGGGGGCAGGTCTGTGTGGAGCCCTTTAAGGCTGTAGGGTCCCTCTAGCCTCCGTTTAGAGGAGGTGCAGGCTGAGGCACTCTGTTCTTCAGAGAAGGCCTGGAAGGATGGTGAATCCAGGACAGACCCCCGATCCTGGAGTCTTGGAATCCCAGAACCCAGAGCCGGGATCTGGGAAGCTCCGAGGCCTTAGGACATCACCAGAGGTCATAGAGACGCCCTAGGCCAGTGTTTCCTAAAGCACAGGTGAAAGCAGCGTAAAGGGATTTGGAAGTCAAGACCAAACCTGTTGCTTTACTGCAGGACTCCTCTGAGCCTTTATTTATTTATTTATTTATTTGGCTTTTCTGGGGCCACACCCACGACATATGGAGGTTCCCAGGCTAGGGGTCTAACTGGCGGTGTAGCCGCCAGCCCACACCACAGCCACAGCAATGCTGGATCCGAGCCACATCTGCAACCTACACCACAGCTCACGGCAACGCCAGATCCTTAACCCACTGAGCGAGGTCAGGGATCGAACCCGCAACCTCACGGTTCCTAGTCGGATTCGTTAACCACTGAGCCACAATGGGAAATCCCTCAGAGCCTTTAAAATGTAAATGTGCATCGTTGCTCTTCAAGGGGTATGGTATATCACCTTCCCCAAATATGCTTGACCACAGATCCCTTTTTTCAGAATACCTCACTGGAACCCACTCTGGGAAACACAGTTTCTGGGTACAGACTGGGAGGCCCAGAGAGGGACAGTGATGCATCTAAGGTCACACAGCAAGTTAATGGCCAAGTCCAATTTGTCACAAAATTGAGTGTCTCCTTAATCTTTTCTTAAATCCTTTGCACTAAGGTGGGATTTGACAGCCTAATAAATGCGTTTCATAATTAAATGAAGCTATGTTGGGAGCTCCAGACTCACACTGAGCATCTAGTAAGTGCTTAGGTAATAGTATGTATTACAATTATAATAATCCAGCACTTAGCACGGGGTCTAGCACGTTCAGCATTGATTGGATGTTGAATAAAGAGCAATAACGGATGGCTGTGTGAGGATTACATAAGGCAGTGGATGTGAGCGCTCTGTGAATTTTAAAACCGTTTATTGTTAGTACAATTTTAATAAAGCTTGAAGGATGGAGGTCGTGATCTATGTCACTTGAATGAGGACCTAAGGCCTAGAGAGGGACAGGGATGTACCCAAGGTCACACAGGGGTGGGGGTGGGAGCCGTTGTTCTGCTGGGGACGGCGCCCGGCCTCCTGGTTTCCTGGCTCCTTCCAGCAAAGGCTCCAAGCCCAGGGATGGGAGACGGGGGCCAGCACAGCTGCTGGAGGCAGCGTGGCCACTCGCGGCCCTGACTTTCCCATTGGTTGCTGCCTTTCGGCCTGTGCACAGGGCGCTGTCCAAGACCCCGGCTGCCTTGGCACTGAACCAGACGCAGCACTGCAAGCAGCTAGAAGGCCTGGTGTCTGCGCAGGTGCAGCTGTGCCGCAGCAACCTGGAGCTCATGCGCACCGTCGCGCACGCCGCCCGCGAGGTCATGAAGGCCTGCCGCAGGGCCTTCGCGGACATGCGCTGGAACTGCTCCTCCATCGAGCTCGCCCCCAACTACCTGCTCGACCTGGAGAGAGGTAAGGGGCCGGGGCGGGGGGCTGCTGGGGCCTGCGAAACGCATGCCGGCGGGCGGATGAATTCAGGCATAAATATGTGTGTGTTTAGATAGGTGGCGGAATTCATGGATGGGTGGATGGAAGCGTGATGGGCGGGTGAGTGAATAGACGGATGATGGACAGACACACAGATGGGTGGGTGGATAAAATAGTCACGGACATGGGTGTTCGGGCGTGAACTGATGAGTGAGTAAACGTATAGCGAGTGATTGTTCCCGGCAGGGCAGCCTGGATGACGGGGCACGAGCTCGCATACCCCTCCGCCTGAACGGAGGAGCAAACAATGCAGAGAGGCTCTGGGGGTGGAGCCTGTCATAAGCCTGCCCTTGGGCCAGACAGGTGTGCGGCTGGTAGTGCTAGACCTGCTCCACTGAAGGTGCTGGGAGGGCTACAGAGCGGAGCAGGGACTAAAGAACATCTTCCGAGAAGACTTCCTGGAGGAGGTGGCTTCTGGGGTGGATTTGGGGGGGGGTTCCTGCTGGGCGGGAATGCCCCAGTGGATCTGATCTCTCGCCTGCACGGTGACAGCTAACGTTTGGGCAGTACTTTAAAGTCTCCTTCCTTCCCGAACGATCTGAACTCCAGGCAAGCCCATGAGGTAGGTATGAGCAGTCCCATTCTACAGTTACAGAAACTGAGGCTTGAGATGGAGGGTGACTTGCTTGGACCCACGGCCGGGACACCTGACAGCGGAGGCACTTTGGGCTCCAGAGTAGTTTGCTCAGTCTGCTGTTACAAAGCCCCAGGCACCAGGAGGCTTCTGACAACGGAAATGTGTTGAAATCAAAGGCCCGGTGTCTGCAGGGCTCCCTCTGAAGGCGCTGGAATGGGATTCTTGCCCGCCCTTAGCCTGAGGGGGCTGCGGCTGTCTTCCGTGCCCTGTGGCTTGCGGCTGCGTCATGTCAGCCCTGCCTCTGTCTCCTGGCCTCCGCCCTCTTAGCCTCTGTGCCCCGTTTTCCATCTCCCTATAAGGACACAGTCCTTGCACCAGGGCCCGCACTGGCCCATCACATGACCTCATCTTAGCTCAGTTATACCTGCAAAGACCCTATTTCCAAATAAAGTTCTGAAGGTCAGGACTTGACCATATCTTTTTCTTTTCTTTTTTATGGCCACACCCGTGGCATATGGAGGTTCCCAGCCTAGGGGTCTAACAGGAGCTGCAGCTGCCGACCTTTGCCACAGCCACAGCAATGCGGGATCCGAGCCGTGTCTGCAACCTACAGCACAGCTCACGGCAACACCGGATCCTTAACCCACTGAGCAAGGCCAGGAATCGAACCCGCAACCTCATGGTTCCTAGTCGGATTTGTTAACCACTGAGCCATGATGGGGACGCCAATTTTTTTTGTTTTTGCCTTTTTTTTGGTCTTTTCTAGGTTGTATTCTTAACCTGCTGAGCCACAACCAGAACTCCTTGGCCGTATCTTTTTAGGGCACACATTTCACCCCACAGTAGGCTCCTTGCTCTGTGTTGTCTTTGAGGTGCTGGGGGACTGAGCCTTCGCCTCCCGAAAGCAGCCCCGCCACCGAGTACAGGGCAAGCAGAGCGAAAGCACGGCATGTGTGTGTGTGTGTGTATGTGTGTCTGCGGTGCCAGTAGGGCCGTCCTCCACCTGCTCGCAGCCCCTGTCCCCGCCCGACCCCACAGAGGCAAGTAGGGGCCCTCTTACCTGGCCAGGGGCCCCTGCTGAGCCCGTATCTCCCCACAGGGACCCGGGAGTCAGCCTTCGTGTATGCGCTGTCGGCGGCCGCCATCAGCCACGCCATCGCCCGGGCCTGCACCTCCGGGGACCTGCCCGGCTGCTCCTGCGGCCCTGTCCCAGGTGAGCCACCCGGGCCCGGGAACCGCTGGGGAGGATGTGCGGACAACCTCAGCTACGGGCTCCTCATGGGGGCCAAGTTTTCCGATGCTCCTATGAAGGTGAAAAAAACAGGATCCCAAGCCAATAAACTGATGCGTCTACACAACAGTGAAGTGGGGAGACAGGTAACCACCCACCCACCCACCCCAGATGGTTGTGCTTGTGCCAGTTGGCTGGAAGAGGGCCACCCAGGGTGACCCAGTGGAGCGGGTGGCGGGGGGGACGGGCCCTGACCCGCCCATACTGATGTGCGCCCGGCCTCCTCTGGCTCCTCCCTCTCCGGGCGCTGGGGGCTTACCTGGCACCTCCTCCTCCGGGGGGTCCACCAGGATTTGGGTTGGAGAATGTTGCTGAGCAGAAGGAGCACTGAGCTGGGAGTCAGGAGCTCTGAGTTCCCGCCCTGGCTCCAGCATTAAACTTGCTGTGTGACATTGGGCAAGTCCCTTCCTCCGTGGCCTCAGTTATTCTGTCTTTAAAGTGGGGCGGCCTGGTGCGCTCTGGTCCCCACTCATCACGTGGCTCAGGCTCTTCCTGTGGGGCGGTGGGAGGGTTCGTGGAGAGGGCTGAGGGGCAGCGGAGCCTCCGCTCAGTAGTCATGTCCGCGGATCCGTCGGAGATGCCCTCCCAGCACCAAAACCCACCCCGACCTCCAGAACGTGCTTTCCCCTCCATGCCTGTTCTTATCGGTGTGTCACTCATTCCCCACCTCATTCCACGGAAGGTTGGGGTGAATGCGCAAGTGAATGAATGGACCTATTTATTTTTGGAAAATTAAAAAAAAAAAAAAAAACAGCTTTCTACCAGTCCGTGTGCCAGACACTGGCCCTGTCCCCGGGGCCGTCTGCAGAGGGTGCCACCCCTCCCCCAAGCCGCCGGCCTGGGACAGTAAATGCCCGTGTGTCCAGCGCAGGTGCGCTGCGTCCCCTTCCCGCCCTCTGACCTGCGCGCACTTGACCTCTCGCTGACGACTCAGCAGCGCCTCGTGCCCTTGGGAGCCCCCAGCGTGCCCTGCAGTTCACTGCATTCTGTGCTCTCCACGGGCTTTGCTGAGATGGTTCCAGACTCTGGACCCGAGAAGGGGGTGCCCTCATCCTCCACTTCCTGGCTCTGGGAGAAGGAGGGAGCCCCGGACCTCGATGAGCTTCCTCCCCGACTCCCTGAGTGATTTTGCACAAGTCCCTGCCCTTGAGCCTCAGTTTCCCCATCTTTCTGCCGCAGGGGTTGGCCCCGGACCCAGACCCCGGCAGCAGAATGTGCTGCAAGGAGGTGCGGCTTAGACTGCAGAATCCAGTGGCCCACAGAAGGCACCAATTCGTGTCCCTCAGGTTCACGGGGAGAAACCGAGGCCCCGGGGAAGAGAGTGGCACAGAGTCACGTCCAAAGCCAGGGTTAGAGTCTCCCCAGGCCCCGAGCCCAAGCCGCACCCCCCACTACAATTCTTTCTTAGACTGATTTCGCAAAAGCAATATTGGTTTAACTTCTGTAGTTCACAAAATTCTTTCCTATGTGTCATCTTGTTGAATCCTTTCAATGACTCTGCAAGGTGGCAGTCGCGCACCCACTCAGCCCACCTGAAGACAGGCGCTGAGTGGTGACGTGGCCCCAGGCGATGGAGGGGAAGGTCAGCCAGGCAGGAGGCCCACCCCGAGCACCCACCTCCCTGCCCCGTCCCTCCCTCCCCTCCTTCCTTCTCTTCTTTCTCCCTCTCTTTTCTTCCAGCAAGCATTTTGTGAGCAAGAAAAAAAAAAGTATGGAAGGATGCAAAGCCATGGCTTTTGGAATCACCCTCAGACCTGGGTTCAAATCCCAGTCCAGGATCTTCTAGCTGTGTAGCCTTGGGCACGAGATTCAGCCTCTCTGAGCCTTCATTTCTTTTCTCTCTCTTTTTGTTTTGCTTTTTAGGGCCATACCTGTAGCAGATGGAAGTTCCCAGGGTAGCGGTCGAATTGGAGCTGCAGCTACTGGCCTACACCACAGCCACAGCAATGCCAGATCCTTAACCCACTGAGAGAGGACAGGGATTGAACCCACATCCTCATGGCTACTAGTTCATTACCACTGAGCCACAGCGGGAATTCCCCATTTCCCTTTTTTTTTGCTTTTTTTTAGGGCCACACCTGCGGGATAAGGAGGTTCCCAGGCTAGGAGTCTAATTGGAGCTGCAGCCGTTGGCCTACACCACAGCCAGAGCAACGCCAGATCCGAGCCGCGTCTGCAACCTACACCACAGCTCACAGCAATGCCAGATCCTTAACTCACTGAGCGAGGCCAGGGATCGAACCCGCAACCTCATGGTTCCTAGTAGGATTCGTTAACTGCTGTGCCACGATGGGAACTCCCGCCATTTCTTTTCTTAAATGGGGGATTAATGACACCTCCCATGAAGGGCTTCTGGGGTGATTAAGCCTCTTTAAGTGGGAGAGCACTTGGTGGAGCAGGAGGCCTCTGTTACCCCTCCCAGCTGCCCCCCAGGTTGGAGGAGGAGCTAAGGGCCCACGGCACCCCACGGCTTGAGGCCCGGAGCAGCTGGTGACTCCCTGAGAGCACCTGGCAGGCGGAGGGGTGGGCCAGGGCCCCGGGCAGGCCAGGGGGTGGCTCCGGCCGCCCAGCCCGACGCCGTCCCCTGTCCGCAGGCTCTGCGCGCCTCTCTGGAGATGAAGTGTAAGTGCCACGGGGTGTCTGGCTCCTGCTCCATCCGAACCTGCTGGAAGGGGCTGCAGGAGCTTCGGGACGTGGCCGCAGACCTCAAGACCCGCTACCTGTCGGCCACCAAGGTGGTGCACCGACCCATGGGCACCCGCAAGCACCTGGTGCCCAAGGACCTAGACATTCGGCCTGTGAAGGACTCGGAGCTGGTCTATCTGCAGAGCTCCCCCGACTTCTGCATGAAGAATGAGAAGGTGGGCTCCCATGGGACGCAGGACAGGTAAGGGCCCGCAGGAGCCCCGGCGGGAGGGGGTGGCGCCCGCCTCACCCCAGCGCGGGGCTTGGCATATGGTCGGACCTCTGATGGCATTTGGGGGATGCAGGGGCACGCCCCCATCGATGGCCAAGTGGAGATGTGGGGTCCCAGGGTCCCCCGGGCAGAGCTCCTGGGAGTGGCTGTGTACACCTCGCCCGGGCCAGCGCCTCACCCCACCTGCCTCCTTGGCGGTGGGGGGGACAGATGGGCAGAGACAATGGCTATACTGGGAGACAGGGGCCAGGAGGGAGGCTGCCTGACAGATAATAGAGCCTCCGTAAATACATGTCAACTAAGTAAAGGATAAATGGCACACGGCCCATTGCTTGGACAAATGAACAGAGGCACGGGGGGGCGGGGTCGGCGGCCAGCTCGGCCCGCACGGGTCTGCACGGCATGGGGGCAGAACCAGGCAACAGAGGAGCAGCACTTGGCGGAGAGACGATGCCCCCGTGGCCCCCTTCACCCACCTCGCAGGCCCAAGCTCTCTCCACCTGGTCCCCCGTGTCAGAGCTGGGGCCGTGGGTCCGTCAGAGCAGCCGAAGCTGGTTCAGGACAGCAGCGGGGGAGCCAGCGGTGACTACAGGCCTTCTACCTACTGCGTGCCCGGGGGACCGGTGAGGGTTCAGGGGAGCAGCTCTTCCCAGAGATGGTTCTGGAGGAACCCAGTCCTGAAATGCTGTGAAGAAAGGGTTCTGCGATCAGATACGGTTGGGAAATTGTCTGTGGCGAGTTGCAAGGCACGAGAACCTACGGGCGGCTCTGAGGAATTCCCACAGCAAAGGATCTGTCTGAGCCAGTGTTTCCCAGAGGCGTGTGGCGGTAGAACTCTTTTATTGAGGAGCCCGCTAATAGCATTCCCCAAAACTCGTGCTCTTCAGGGTTAAAAGAATATTGAACCAGAGCGAGGGTGTCTGACAACGTGTCTGGCACATAGTTGATGCCTGGCCAGCATCCACTTCCTCCTCAGCCCACGTTCCTGTCTCCAGGAGAGGGGGGGCTGCTTCGGGGGGCTCCGTCCTCACAGGCCAGGGCAGCGGGCTCCGTGAGGAGGCCCAGGCTCCCATCTGGAGGCCAGATTGAGGGGGGTCGGGCCGAGGGAAGATGGAATCGGGTCAGGCCAGGCAGGCAGGAAGGGGCGAGAGTCTGGGCTGAGGGTAGGTGCGATGAGGCTAGGGTGTTGGGAGAATTCTAGAAGCCAGAGGACTTGGGGGGAGCCCACCGAGGACCCCAGAGCAAAGAGAGGGTCTCCATGGATCCATGGGGGGCCGTGGTGGGGGTGCCAGGAGGACAGTTGCTACCCTGATGCTGCAGCAAACCCTTTCCGCTTACCTGAGCCTCGGACGCTCCTCACACCTGGGAGGACGGGCCAGCGATTCTGCCCTTGGAACCCACTCCCAGGCTGCGGGTGAGGAGGCCCCACCCACTACACCAGCTGCCGCCCTTGCTTTCTTAGAATGTCTGCCCCCACCCCGCCCCTACCCAGGTTTCCTGCCCTGCTCAGCCCTCTGAGGGACATTTGCAGACAGCTTTGTCTGCGGTAACAAACAGCCCTGATAACTGTGCTTAGACACACTGACACTTCTTGCACTTGTTACATGAGGCTCTGACTGGCTCCAGGGAGGGGGAGGGACCTCACGCGTTCAGATTGTGTGAGAGGGAAAAATGAGGAGCCCAGGGGGACCCTGACCCAGCCTGGACATTGAGGAAGGCTTTCTGGAAGAAGGAAAAACGTGAGCTTCACTAGGTTAGCGATTTGTGGTGCAGGGCGTTGGACGCAGATCAGCTTCGTTTGCTGTCAAAGGCAGGTGTGCAGGTGGTCCACACGGCTGGCCCCCCGGCTGGACGAGATGCTCTTCTCACGTCCGGCCTGGCGAACTGAGGCCTCCTGAGCAGTCCGTATTCCGAACGCTAGCCCCTCTTGCCCTGTTTCTTCCGGAGGCCCCTGCACCTCTGAAACCTGCCCTTCTCCGGCCCCGCCCTCCCCAGCTCCCTCTCACAGGCATCATCACAGACCCGGTCTGACTCAGGCTGGAGGTCAGGTTTCAAACCCTTTTCCCTTCTCGCCAGAAATGGCCCGATGCCCCACCCCCTCCCGGAAGCCTTCCTTTGCCGGAGCTCATTGCTCATTACCGCGTGTGCGATCCTGCGCAAGTCCCCTCCCCATTCCGGCCCTTAGCTTCGTCATCGGGGACCAGGAGGTTGGGCTGGGTCACCCCTAGGGCTTGGCCATCTCAGACAGTCTGGGATTCCTTGGTCCACATGGCTTTGGGGACCCCGCTGCCTCCCACGACTGCATCCCAGTCCAGCCCGAGCCCCGCCAGAGGAGATGCCTACCTGCACGGTGTTTCTTCACCAGACAGGAGGACTGACGGCGAGGATACCGGGGTTTTATAAGGGCCTTCGATGCCTTCTTCGAGCACAGGAGTGAGCCGGGAAGAAACGCAGCCCCTGGCAACCCGTGGGTCCTCTGGCCTTTTGAGTGGGGATATTGGCCCTATGGTTTCAGGACCTTGAACTTGAGCGCTGCTTATCCACAAACTCCTGTAAGGCCTCGAGCAGGCCTCTGCCCCTCACCGAGCCTGTTTCCATCTGTAAATGGGTATGGTAATTGCACTGAACCAAGGCCCCCTCATGCCTCCAGTAAGATGGAATACTGAGGGCAGGGCCTGGTCCGCAGGGGGCGAATGACTGACAGACCCTCTGACTCCACGTCAGAGCACCAGACGCTCAGCTCGCCTCCCGTCCAACGCCATGTGTGTGTTCAGGATTTATGCTGGATTCTAAACGTAAAAATGATCTTCGCATTTATTACAATATAATTAAGGTTTAATATGAAGATGGGATTATGAGATGGGGCTTTGAGACACTTCCAAGTCCTTAGAAGTAGAAAATGTAGGACAAGAAGACACCTCCAGGGAACCAAGGCATCCCCATCATTTTGATAAATGCCCGTTCGACATATAGGGACAAGTGAGATGTGCCCACGGGAGGAAGGTTATTTTAAATTCCCCAAAGACCAAGACGCCATCCCAGGGGGCCTGGGGGCTGCCTGGCTGGGATTTGGGGAGGGCGCTAAGGGGTGCCGAGAGTGCTCAGTGACCTCCCCTCCCCCTCCAGGCAGTGCAACAAGACGTCACAGGGCAGTGACAGCTGCGACCTCATGTGCTGTGGACGCGGCTACAACCCCTACACAGACCGCGTGGTGGAGCGGTGCCACTGCAAGTACCACTGGTGCTGCTACGTCACCTGCCGCAGGTGTGAGCGCGCCGTGGAGCGCTACGTCTGCAAGTGAGGCTGCAGCCGCTTCGGGGCTGCTTCGGGGCGGCCAAGGGGTCTGGAGACACCCCGCGGCCTCTGGCCTGTGACGCCAGGGCGTGGAAGGTGGCGAGGCACGTGCTTTTGCTTCCACTTGGAAGTCACCGGGGGCAGAAGGCCTGGCCACCCGGGAAGGAGGGCCAGGACGTCAAAGGAGACCGGCAAGACTAAAAATAACCCGGAGGGCCCGCTTGCTGCCTTCCTGGCGAGCCTGAAACGCCAGGGGCGTGGGTTTGGCAAGACTGGTATGGACCCGACCTTTCACAGCCAGAGCCGACAGCCTCCCGCGCAGTGGCAGAAGGGGTCAGCCTGCCCTTCCCAGAATGTTCTGCAGGCCTAGCCCTGGGGACCCCACCCCTGCCCCGCCCAGCCCAGGTCGGCGCCTGCTGGGCCCACCACATGGAACCACTAGCTTGGGTTGTAAATGTTTTTATGTTTTGTTTTTGTTTTTTGTTTTTCTTCCTCTGGGACATGGGAGCTACAGAAATATTTATAAAACATAGCTTTTTCTTTGGGGTGGCTGGCCTCAATTCTTCTTTATATATTTTATATATATAAATATATATATATGATGATGGTCTATATTTTAAACAAGCTTTTTAAACAGCTGTATGAAATAAATGCTGAGAACCCCAGCCTGCCCCTGCAGTTTTTTGTGGCCTCCTCAAGTGAACCCGGCGGATCCTGGGGCTGGTGGGGCAAACGCTCTGATTTCCAGGCAAGGCGGTGTCCGATTGATGTCCTACCCGCCCCCCGCCTGGCTCTGGCCCCGATTTCCTTGTAAGATCTCCCTGTCAAGGACAAGGACAGATGTCTTGAAACCCAAACCCAGCTGGCAGACCCTCTGTTCCCCAAGGACACACGGACGGGCGCACTTAGCCTGGCCGTGTCGTCAGACCTGCTGAGCGGCTTCGAGAGAAAACCTACCCCGGGAGCTGGCGACGCAGACCCCAGGGAGGTGGTGGCAGGTCTCGGCCCCAGCCAGCCAGGGCGGGGTTTCTGTGCGACCCTGAGGAAGGCCTACAGCAGCGGGTTCCCAATTTGTAAAGCGGGGTGGCTGACCTGAGGTGGTGGCTGGGAAGGGACCCGGGCCTCCTGCCTGGACCAGGCTGGCTGCACTGGGCGTGGCTGGATTCCTCTTCTGTTTTGAAGGTGGAGCCAGCAGGGTTCGTTCTTTTTCTGGTTGAGGGCAAGGAGAAGGCCTTCAAGGGTTTGGGCCGAGCACTTGGAAATGCTGCGGGGTGGGGGGGTGGGGAGGTGGGGGGGACACTAGCGCTAAGACTTGGTGGAGATGGTGCCTGATGCCGGGCTGGTAGACGGAGGGATCAAACCTGGAGTTCTGGGGAGAGGCGGGGGCTGAGATGCACATTTGGACATTGGCACCAAGGTTGGCACTAAGGGGCAGGAGAGAAAAAAGCAAAGAGGACCAAGGCTTGGTCCTGGGGCACTTTCGCTCTGTGAGTCAGTGAGCTGAAGAGGAACAGAGGCCAAGAGACCAAGAGGTAGCAGCCAGGGAGATAAAGAATCCTGGGGGTCAGAGTTCCCATCGTGGCTCAGTGGTTAATGAACCCGACTAACATCCGTGAGGAAACAGGTTCGATCCCTGACCTCGCTCAGTGGGTTAAGGATCCGGCGTTGCCAGGAGCTGTGGTATAGGTTGCAGACGCGGCTCAGATCTCGCGTTGCCGTGGCTGTGGTGTAGGCCGGCAGCTACAGCTCCGATTTGACCCCTGGAGCCTGGGAACCTCCATATGCCACAGGTGCGGGCCCTGGAAAAAAAAAAAAAGGAACCCTGGGGGTCTCATTCATGGCCAACTCTAAGCCGAAGGCCAGGCCCTGGAGGGGCAGGGTCCCAGTGCACACGGCACTGCTGCTCTCTGAGCTGCAGTCTCACTTCCTGGGACACAGGTGTCACTGGCGCACAAGTGAAGGGTGTCCTGGGGCCTGGCCCATGCCAGGTCCCCCGAGCGGAAGTAATTATTAGTCGCTGATGACTACAGGAGACACATGAGGAGAACGCTACACAGTCAATGTCTGTGCGCGTGGAGAGCAGCTCTCCGCTCCCCGGGGCCCGCTGAGACAGGACCCCCGAGCAGGGGATGTGGTGGTGGGGGGTGGGACAGCAGGACCAATCACAGGGTGGGGCGAGGGAGGGCTGTGTGGCCTCTGTCCCTGCCTGAAAGCCGCAGTGGGCGTGGCCAGAGTCGAAGACTCCCTGGCTGGAAGGAACCTGGAGACTAGTCTCCTGGTCTCTCAAATCTGTTTTGCAGATGAGGAAATTCCAAGATGGGAAGGGCCTTTCCTGTGGTCACAGAGCTGATAAGGGGCTGAGGGCCCGTGGTGGGACATCCCATGGCTGGGCCCCTAACAGCATCTGTGCGGGAAAACTCAGCTCCCATTGAATAAGCGCCTGGAGCCTGGGTTCCCCCAGGCCCAGGGCCGCCCCTGCTCCGCACTGGCTCCCAGTCCCCTGGCCTGCCATGCTGGGCCCCTCCCCCGGCCTCAGGCGACGCTTCCTGCACCTCCTCAGGCATCCTCTGTGTTCAGCCGCCCTCTGGGCATCTGCTGTTTTCTGCAGCGGGCCTGGAATGTCCTTTTCTGTGTTGGAATCCCGCTCAGCTTTCACAGCCTTCGCTACAAAGCGCTCTGGAGCTCTGTACAACCATTTGAACCTTTAAAGCAGCCGTCACGCTCAGGCTCACAGCAGCCAGCCACTGCCCGCTCTTCTTCCAAGGCCCTCGTAAACGGTCCCCTCCTCCAGAAAGCCTTCCCGGGTCACCCAAGCCTGGGCCGGCGGCCTCCTGTGACTTCCCACGGCCTCTGCTCCTCTCCCACTTTGCCCTGAGCCAAGGTGTGGTGAGTCTGTGCTGTGTCTCGCCTGCCTCCCCCACATGTCTGGGGCCTCCAACCTGGGCCAGGACCAGCCCAGCGCACCCCTGGGGCCCCTAGGAGCTGAGTACGTGCCTTGAAAAAGTTGGCTTTGAGGGTGTCCTTTGGACCTTAACCAGGATAAGCAAATGGGGGAACCAGACCTAAGACCCAGAATGACTCCCGGAAAGGGTGACTGTACCGATATAAATGCCCCCGACACTGTGCACCTGCCGTGTGCTGTTCTAAACAATGTCCCCAGTCACCTTCACAGCAGCCCCCAGGTGAGTGTTGTTATCTCCACCTGACAGGTGAGAAAGTAGGGTTCTTTCTGGGGACCCCCCGTGGCCCAGATCTCACAGAAAGTCCACAGCAGCAGGGCCGGGGGCAGGGGCCGCTGGAAGCCCAGGTGTGTCTGACGCCAAAGCCCTTCTCGCACACCCTCACCCCGGCGAGGCGTGGGGAGGGCAGCCTGGAAGGCAGAAGACTGTTTCTGGCTCAGGACAGCGGACTCAGCCGGGCCCCTGACGCTTCTGTCCCCGCCGCTGGCCAGTGCCCGGCCCGCAGGGAAGCCCTGCAAAGGCCGGACAGCCAAGGGGCAGCGGAGGGCTGCTCCCTGGACTGCTCTCCCCCGGCCAGTGGGGTTTCGAAGACGCAGCTAAGCTGAGCCTTCACTCAGGTGAGGCCGGGGTGGGGCCCTCACTCGTGTGAATCCCAGAAACTCGGGCATCTGATATCTCAGGGTCGTGCTGCCTTCAGAGGTTTAGAACCGTAGAACCCCGGCTGGACTTTTGGAGTAAAAAGTCCCCAAACCATGGCATTGGAAGCCCCGTAGAGGCCCCCCGGGCCAGTAGCCGACCCAAAGAATTTGAAAGACTGAATATTGATCTGTGGGTGTCGGAACCGCCGTCACCAGCCAGACCCCTGACTCAGACCACGCACCATCACTCCGCTTCCTAGGAGAGCCGCGGCCCAGACCAGGGAGTCCCAGAGGCAGAAAGTCCGCAGCGATGCTGGTACCAGGTGCTTTGAGGAGGCTTCTGGACCAAGGGTGGGAGGCTGGCCAGAGACACGGGAGAGGCAGGGCCTGGGGACAGAGACAAGCAGGCTGCAGAGGAAACAGGAGCTCATGAAAAGAGGGAGAGATTAGCTCGGTGGGAAAGGAGAGAACGAGCAGATAAGCGCCCCTGGGGAGGCCGGGTCAGGCCAGAGGAAAAATGAAGCGGAGACTGGGCCCGGCCCCGAGCGGGCTGCCGGTCTGTTGCTCCTTAGGTCATGGAGGCCAGCTGCCAGGTTACACAGACCAGGCCTCCAGCAGGATGCAGGCCCCATCCCGGGACCCCAGACCCAAGAGGGGCTGGATGGGGTGGGGGGACTTTGGGGCTGGGAAACAGGAAGCACAGCATCTTTTCCACTCTCCCGCTGTGTGACCCCAGGCAGTCACTGGCCCTCTCTGGGCCTCCGCAGGGATGTTTAATTCTCACAGCCATTCTGAGGGGTAGGCTTCGGGATCCCTGTTTTAGTGATGGGGAAACTGAGGCACAGACAGCGATGGCCCGAGGTCTCAGAGCTATACGTGGCAGAGCTGGGATTCGAGCCCCAGACTGCCTGGCTCCAAGTCCATGCTGGGCAGCCCAGGGATGCAGGCGGCCTCGGGCTGAGGGCGTGGTGGATTCGGAGCCACTGGAAAGGCAGAACAGGGCATGACGCAGTGGGAGAGGGAACAATGCAAGACTGAGAGGAAGCGTATGGAAGTTCCCAGACTAGGGGTTGAACCGGAGCTGCAGCTGCCAGCCCACACCACAACCACGCAATGCCAGATCCAAGCCGCATCTATGACCTGCACCGCAGCTCATGGCCACGCCGGCCCCTTAACCCACTGAGCCAGAAGTCCAGCGATCAAACCCGCGTCCTCATGGACACTAGAGCCAAGACGTGAACTCCCAGAACCAGGTTTTAAAACACCCCTGCCAGGGCCCTAGCTGCCAGCTGGTCTGTCCAGCCCAGCCCGCCAGGCCCCCGCCCACCCCTGGAGCCGGCGGCCGCAGGCAGAGCGATTTAACAGCCCTATGTTTCACAGGTCCCCCTGCTCCCATAGACAGTCAGCATCCACTGGCTCCCCAGGCCTGCGGCTGCTGAAGGCTCTCCTTAAGGGACCCTAGGTCCCCACTGCCTCACCTGCTGGGCTCCCTCAGGGGGCCGGCTCGGGGAGGAGGGGCAGATCACACAGCCGTCCCAGACACCCCCCAGCCGGGGTGGCGGCGGCAGCGGGGCTTGCAAGAGGTGGGGACCCCAGCGCTCCGCACAGGGGCGGGGCTGCAGTTACATGCGCGTGTTTATTTTATGTCTCCGCCGTCTTTGCACCCATACAAGCATGCCTCCCCCACCGGGGCTGCGGAACGGGACGCCGGCTGGGAGGTGCTGGGACAGCAGCCCGTTAGGCTGCCCTCGACGGTGCCCTCTCAATCAAGGCTGGTTCATTTTTCTTTGACTCCAAACCTCCTCCTGGGACATCCCACGGTCCTAAGAGTTCGGGACCCAGGACTGGAGGACGCTAAGCATCCGGCATGTCTAGAATCGGAGGAATCTCAAACTGTATGGGGTTTGCTTTCCTCCACCTTTAATGGGAGTGTCATGGCAGTTTTTAGTTTTATACACCCCCCCATTTCTCCTCTCCCCCAGAGATGTCCCCACTGCCAGTCACATCTGACCCCGGGGGGCAGGAAGCCCGCTTGCTGCAGACCCTGGCTCTACTCAGCATTTCCCTGGACATTTCTGGTGAAAGGACGAGCACCACAGGCCCACCTCCCGGGACAGGCTCGTCTGGGTGTTCCTCCCGCAGGTCTGTGACGCTCATCCGCAGCGCTCCAGGGGACATCCACCTGCAGCTCCCCCGCCCCTCGGGTATTCGTTTGGGGGCTGCTCCCCTCCTGGGAGTTCCTGTCCTCCTGACGCTCCTGAGGGCTGCCCTCCCATAGTCGTCCCCCCGCCCCTGGTCCTGGTGGGGAGCAGGGTCCCTGTCCCGGCAAAGCCTGGGCTGGGTCTAAACCCATTTCTGGAGCAGAGGGAGGCAGACGCCCATCACCTCCCGCACACACACATCTTACCTCCCACCCGACACACGGCCACCCCATCACCCTCTCGCACTCTAGAGCGGACAGGAAAATGCACAAACTCTGCAGGGACGCCCTATGGTGTAGCGGGTGGGGACGTGGCCAGTTAGTCACGCGGCCAGGGTTTTAGCGCCGCCCCTGCCCCTTACAAGCTGAGTGGCCCTGCGTAAGTTTCGGATCCCAAGACCCCATTTCTTCAGCGGAAAACGGAGGTGAACTCAGGCCACTCCCACCCTCCCGGGGTGAAGCTCCGAGCACCCCACGGAGCTGGGTCATCCAGACAGAGCCTGGCCAGCTGTCCCTGTCACGCCCGCTGTCTTTCCTTCCCTGGAGCTCACTTGGTCTTGGGCTCCGTGACCTGTGCTGGCTGAGTGCTGGCTCGGATGCAGGAGAGCTGGCTCTGTCTCACCTGCCAGGGCCGAGGGAGCACCATGAAGGGAGGACTCTGCCACCGGGGGGGCCAGGAGAACGGCTGTGCGGCCTGGGATAAGCGCCTTAGTGCTGCCGCGGCTGTGGCTTAGGTTGAGAGTGCGGCTCGGATCGGATCCCTGGTCCTGGTCAGGGGGTGGGGGATCCATATGCGACGTGGCCAAAAATGGAAAAAAAAAAAGGGAGTCAGATCCAGACTCAGGTGCCTTGGAATCTGGACACCTAGACTGAGCCCCACATCGGGAAAGTGCCCACAACCAGCACCCACTGAGCGCCTCCTGCATACTGGGCGCTGCAGCACCCACATATCCTGACAGCCTCCCCTCTCACAGAGCCCTGGGGCCACAGAAAAAGCTTCCTGGGTGTTGACACCAGAGCCAGACCAAGACTCAGCCCCTCCATTTCATCCCGGGTGAGCTGTGTCACCGTGTGTGCCTCAGTTTCGTCATCAGTAGAAGGGGGACAGTACCCCTCGCTGGGGGAACTGAGAGACAGGTGAGGTCAAGGGCTCGGACGGCTCGTGGCAGACACCTTCCAAAAAAGGGGCCTGGTAAACGCTCGACGTGAAAATCGCGCTGCTGGGATCTGACACCTGGCTATTCGGACCTGACTCCACCCTCACAGCTGGTCCCGTACCGGGCTCCCCATCCGCGTGGTTCCTGGCCCCCTGCTCAGGACGGGATTACAAATTATCAGTTTTGGGGGGCGGGGAGGAAGGGCATCTGGACGTGTTTCACGTGAGCCTGACCTTCCCCCACCGAATGCTACCCCGGCACATGGGGTCCCTCCGAGGCCTCTGTCCTCGGTGAGGGACCTTTCATCTGTGCTGTCACTGGGTCTTCCCACCTCTGTGCCCAGGAGGGATGGTCTTGGCTCCCTTGGCAGCTGCTCACTGAGGGCTGCCTGGCAGCAGGTGCCCCGTTTTGGGGGGGCGGGGCCCCGAGAGGCCACGGTCACGGCAGAGACCGAGGGGGCTGCCCTCACCCCCCGCCCCGCCCCCACACTGCATATGGGGAGACCAAGGCCCAGAAGGCAGGGCTGCGGCAGGTCCCCCTGTGTCAGAGGCAGGTCCCGCAGCCGTGCTCTGGCCTCTGATGGGGCCTGAGCTGAGCAGGATGGGCGGAGATCAATCTCAGCCACCCTGCCCCCTTGTCCCCAAGGCAGGGCCCTCCCTCTCTCCTCACAGCCCCAGGAGCCAGTGTGGCCACACCAGATGGGAACCTGGGTGCTGCCAGGCCCAGAAAGAACAAGCCCAAATATTTAGTCTGCGCGGAAGCGAGCAGAGCTCAGATCCCGGCCCGGTGGCCTTTCCCCGGGCCCCGGGCCAGGAGCCACATCACAGACGGACGTGAGCCCCACTCCCCATCCCGTCTTTGGGCCTCCAGGGCAAATCCCCCCCCACCCCCCACGCAAACCTGATAAGCCGTGTGACGTGCCAGCATTCATTATTCCCCTGGGCAAGGCACCATGTCCTTCTGCTGCGTTCCCTGAAGCGCTGGTAGTGACAACAACAAAAGCAACAGTAATGGTAACAACAGCAACTCATGCACCTATAGGGGCTAGAGTTCACACAGGGATTTCGTGTCTCCCAGCACCTCCGAACAGCTCCCTAAGGCGGGGGATATTGTTGACGGTTCAGGTGGGAACCTGGGCTCAGACTGCTGCGACTCGCCCAGGGTCACGGGAGCAGCAGGTGGCTGGACTCGGCTCCGGGTCTGACTGGCTCCAGACGCCCCTGGACGCTGCTGCCGCCGCCCTGGAGCCCAACAGCCTCCCCTGGAAGCCTTTGACAACGGACGCCCTTCTCCTGCCTCCAGACTGCTGTCCATCGGCCCCGCTCCCACCCCCTCGGGCCCAAGTCCCCCCCGGTTACCCCTCCCCGCAACCAGGAAGGCACCAGAGCCCCCGCTTCCCTGCTGGATGACCTCGGCCGGCCGGCGACATCTCATCTCTGAGGCCCGGTTTTCCCAAATGTTGCTGAAACGTGGTAAGACAGGACCCCGGACCGACAGGACCCCCGACCGAGTGTGAACCACGGTGGGCGAGCGAGCCCACCTGACCCTCACGGAGCCTTGGGCTCCTCCCCGCTTCCCTCCGGCAGCTCAGCCACGGGGCAAATGACCCTTTAACTTAGTCTCTCCTGAACTGCTGTGCTTTTTTGCTGAGACAACGCGAAGTCTTTAACTAATCGGTATTTCCTTTATTGCTGTGGCTAACAGGGAGTTCAGAGCTAAACCCCATCCGAATTGCAGTCATTACTCCAGGTTACTGCGCGGTTGCTAAGTTTGCTTCCTATTCCGTGTAAGCACTCTCCGTTCAATCCTGTACGGCAGCCTGTCTTTAAAACTACGCCTTATCTTTAAAAAATGTTGTGGGGGACACACTGTGATTTTTCAGTCCTGCCATACACAGCTCCCCGCTGTCCGGCCAAACCTCCTCCCGGCCTGTTCTCATCTCCTGTGCGGCCACCTGGCCCCCTGCCTTTCCGGCTTTCGTGTTCCTGCTTGTGTCTCTCCCTGGCGTTCAGTTGTGCCCCAGACTGGAGCATCTTCCCCTGCCATCTGGCAAATGCCAACCCCTCATTCCAGGCCCAGCTCCCCCGGGGCAACTCCTTGGCTTCTCCAACCTGCACCCGGCCTCTCCCAGAGGCCCACTGCCCTCCGGCCCTCCTCCCGACCGGTCCGTGTTTACTGAGCATCTGCTTGGTTTAGGCGCTGTCCTGGGGCTTCGTAAGCAAGAGACAAAAACCTCTGCCCTCATGGAACTGACATTCTAGTTGGAGAGCATGACAATAAACAAATTGTTTTAAAAAATCAGATGGCCAGGATTAAGGCCACAGTTAATAGACTAGCCTGACGGGAAGGGGCAGCTGCTGGAGAGGAAGGATTCTGTTTTATTTACGTTGTCCAGGAAGACCTTCCAACAAGGGCTGGGGTGAGGGAGGTCCCGGGAGTGGATGTCCCCGCAGGTGGGCCCAGAGGGGAGGGAGCGAGGCGGAGGTGGCCAGAGAGAGAGTCAGGCTTGGGAGCAAGGGCGGACTAGGAGCTGCCCGGTGCCAGGCTCTGAGCTGGGTGCCTGACACCCACCATCTCCCCTGATCCTCCTGGCAACTCTGAGATTCCAGGCTGGCCTTCAGTCCCATCTCGAAGGCAGTGGAGGTCCAGAGGAAAAAGGGACCTGCGCGAGGTCACAGAGCAGTGGGGGCCCTTTTGTTTTCTCCCGAATCTGTGGCAGGGAGGCAGCTGGAGAGGAGGGGGCCCTGACGGGCCCTGCGTATTTTCCCCCAGCCTGTCCTCGCAGCATCTGCCCATAAATCACTCTGACACCCTGACGAGGGGGGCACGGACAAATTCAACAGCACCTCCGTGGGTGAGCGCTTCCCAGCCCCCTGCACTTGTGGTTCTTGGCCGCAGCCACCGGCCGCCCAGCCCAGGGCTCCAAACGCCGGGCACACAGCCCCGGGGAGTGGTGTGTGCCCTGGGCCAGGAAGTGGGTCCCGGGGGAAGGCAAGGACCTCACGGGACCAGGGGGTCTGGCCACCAGATGAAGGGTTGGAATCACTCAAGTCCTGCTGCACGAAGGTCTGGGTGAGGGCCCGGGAGGGTCCGCGGAGGGTGCGGAGGGCGCCGCGGGCCCGGGGCTCCAGGGGGGGCCGGGAGGCCAGCCTCACAGCTGCGGGCCTCCTCCGCTCCGCGTCTCCCCTTCCCTGCCCAGCGTGCTGAAAGCTCCCGGCTGTGCCCATCTGGAACTGTTTCGGAGCCGGCCCGGGGCAGCGGCAGGCAGATGGGGGGTGGGCAGACCCCCCTCAGCCCCGCACCCACCCCGCCCGTGCTCTGGTCCCAGGGGTGAGTTGCCGGCACGAGAAACATCCAAAGTTTCTTACACGGCAGTGGGCTGGGGGACTTCTTGGAGAAGGCCCCCTGACTGCCCCCGGAGAAGTGGCCCTTGTCTGACACATCCTGTCCCGCACAGGGCTCTGAGCGGCAATGTGACCACCACGGCACCGGGCCCTCAAAGGGCAGCTGGTCTCTGAGTCAAGCGCATTTCTCAGCCTGCATTCCAGGCCGCGCAGCGGGCCTGAGGCCCTTTCCCACGGTCCCTGCCCCGTGCCACTGTTATTCTCCACACGCACCTTAGACTCAGAAGCCACCACACCTGCTCAGAAGCCACCTGCCCACACCGCACCTCATGGGGCAAGAGGGTCAAATCATGGATCCAAGGCTCAGCGGGCCTGATGATTCTCTGGTTCTGCCACCTGCTAAACTGGGCAAGTCTCGAAACCTGTCCGCGTCTCAGCTGACACTGGGGACACTTGTTAGTAATCTTGTCAGGTCATCCAGGGCTTGTATATCTAAGGATGGTTCAGTGACAGCCTACGGTCGTCGATCATTAACAAGCCAATGGCTCAGATTTCCCGTCGTGGCTCAGTGGTTAACAAACCCGACTAGTATCCATGAGGATGAGGGTTCGATCCCTGGCCTTGCTCAGTGGGTTAAGGATTTGGCGTTGCTGTGAGCTGTGGTGCAGATGGCAGACTCAGCTCAGATCTGGCGTTGCTGTGGCTGTGGCGTAGGCCAGCAGCTACAGTTCCGATTCGACCCCTAGCCTGGGAACCTCCATGTGCCATGGGTGTGGCCCCCCCCAGAAACAAACAAACAAAAATAATCCAGTTGCTGTAGCTACAATGGCAAAGCCCGGTGATCACCTGCTGCAGAAGCTCCTGCCCGCCGTCACCAGCTGGGGGCGCCATGAGCGGGGGGCCTCCCTGGATGCTGGGAGGGGAGGATCCGCAAAGCCCACACTTCTCTTTTGCATCCTCAGGAAGATGAAGCCAACATGGTTCCCGGCCCAGTGCGGGTCCTCCCGGGATTCCGGAGTTCCAGTGGGTAGGGCTGACGGCCGCCCCGTCTGACAGTAAGAGCAGGAGGAGGCTGACTCCGAACTCTTGTGGGCTCCTCATGGTGTCTCCTCTCCTGACATGGGTCCCCCGCTTTTACCCTGCCGCCCGAGCTTCTCCGGGACCCTGACATCTCTGCAGGGGGCAGAGCTGCACCCCCCGCCCCTTGCCGCCCTGGGGACCTGGCTCAGAGGCGCGCTGACTGGCTGTGAGGTGGGGCCAGGTGGGGAAGGGGGGTCTTGCCATCTCTAGAAGCCATGGCCCCCACTGCAGGAGGGGCTGCCTGAGCCCAGTTCTGGCTCTTCACGGCCTCATCCGCTGTGGCCCTGGACAAAGGGCTGCCCTCGCGGCTGGGGCAGGGAGGGCCGGCTTCCCAGAGCCGCGGGACTCAGGCGGGACTGAGGCTGAAGGCGGATGAAGCGCCCCCCCCACCCCCCGCCGTGTTCACTCAGCACTGTTACTGTGCGAGGGAACAGTGGGGACAGGGACCAGTGGCGGCCTGGGGGGGGGGCTGGCGGGGGGCCTGTAGAAGGGACTACTGGGGATGGCGCGGGTGGGCGGGAGGGCAGCGGGGGCCGGGGGCCGGGGGAGGGCAGCGGGGGCCGGGGGAGGGCAGCGGGGGGCCGGGGGAGGGCAGCGGGGGCCGGGGGAGGGCAGCGGGGGCCCGGGGGAAGGCAGCGGGGGGCCGGCCTCACCGCAGACCTCCCCAGGCCTCCCTAACGGACCCCACCGAGGCTGCTCGCAGGGCCTCTCGCCTAATTATCAAATCATTCCCAGATCCCCTCCGTGGTCTGACCTCCTCCCAGCCTGAGCCCAGTGGTGGGGACAGGACGCTGGCTTGCGTGCGGGGCTGCAGGGTCCCCCCTGTGCCCTTCCCTGGCCCCACCCCCACCCGGCCCCCAGGACCCGGCAGCCCTCTGCCTGCCAGTCCCATGTGGGGCAAGCGCTGGTTTAGGAGTCGGCCCCACCAGGGGGACCTCGGCTGGGTTCCCTGCCTGCTGCTTTCTTCCTCCGCGGAATGAGAAACTCAGCCCCTACCTCCAGAGTCACTGAGATAGTCTGTGCTGATCGGGGCAGGGTCGGGGGGGCGGGGAGCCAGTGGCCCCACCCTGTGCCTCGAACCAGGGAGGCCGGGTGTGGGCCAAGGGCGGTCCTAGGCTGCAGCCCTCCACCCCCTCTGCCCAGCCCTGACCCCCGCCGGGCCTCCTCGGCTCTCAGCAAGGCCCTGGCCCCTGCATCCTCCCAGGACAGACCCACGCCTCCCTGTGAGTCAGCGTCTCTGCCAAGCACACCAGGGCCCCGGAGTCCTGCCGAGGCCCTGCTCTGAGGCCTACTATTGCTCGGGGCCTTGGGGGCCCGCAGGCAGGTGGGGCAGGGACATCCCAGGGTCCCCGTGTGCGCCCCAGCAGAGCCAGCCCCGTCCCCTGACCACAGCCGGGTGCGCCCCCACCCTCAGCGCGCCCTCACACATGTGCGCACACTCGCCCATCTGCGTATGCACGCTCGGCCGCACACACGCCCGCACACGCACAGCCCGGTGCGCACACATGCAGGATTCGGCGCGGGTGATGAGGGGCCAACATCTGCCCGCCAGGTGCGCCCCAGCTGTTGATCGGGGCTGGGAAGGAGCCCCTGGCGCAGCGCCCCCCGGGGAGAGGAGGGCAGCCAGAGGTCGCCCGAGGCTCCCACAGCCCCTCACAGCGGCCGTGCAGGGAAGGAGCCAGGAGCCCATCGGCTGCCTCTCCCGTTTCCAGATGGGGAAAGGGGACTCAGAGAGGAGCAGGGACTTAGTGGGGACCCCTCGGCAATGGCAGGTCCTGCCCAGCCCTTGGGGCCCGAGCTGGGCCTCTCGCCTTCCGACCCCAGCCCCAGAGGTCTGCCCCGCGCTCCCTGCCTGGAGGGAAGAGGACCCAGCGGGCCCTGACCGCTGTCTCTAGACTGTGGGGCTGCAGAGCGGCACAGGGCACTCAGCTCTTGAGGAAGAAAGACCTTCTTCCAGTCAGAGCTGCCCCGCTGGACAGAGGCGGCCACACATCAGGGAGGGAGCTCCCCATCCCTGGGCGGGGCTCAAGCGGGAGTTGGAGGCTGCTGGCACTTCACGGGATGGGCTCAGTGGCCACCAAGAGCCCTTCCAGGTAAGGCGCTGTCCTGTTCAGAGTTCCGAGAGTCGGTGACCCCATCCCTTGAGTTGAGAATTCCTCTGAAGTTTGGTTTAAATGCACCCACTCTGCCCAGGCCCCTTCCAGCCCCCCGACTTTAGGACTTGCAGAGCCTCTGGAATCCTCTTGGCCAAGCCCCACCATGTGTGAGCAGACGATGCGGTTCCCACCAATCACAGCCTTTGCCTCGACAGGCCTCAGTGGCTCCGACTGTAAGTCTGGGACCATCACAGGGACAGCGGCCTCCCACGTCCAGGCTGCGGTGCGGATAAAGTGAGGGCCACACCCGAAAGCCGCTGTGAACCTGACTAGGAGCGGGGAGCTTGGCCCTGGCCTGGAGGGCTCCGAGGGACAAGCAGACACCGGGAGTAAAGACTGGAGGCGGTCGCGGAGATCAGGGGTGGGGTGACAAAGGACTGGGCATGAAGAAGGCAGCCACAGGGGCCGAGGCCAGGGGGCCTGGCATGCTGGGTCGAGGCCCTGGGACCTGCGTGAGTGGACATGTGCTTCCCAGTGGGACGCCAGGCGGGCCCGTCCATCACCGCCCGGGGCCTGCCAGCCCAGGCTCCAGCCGCTGGAGCTGGCGGCGGATCAAAGGGCCTTGGAGGTGAGGCCGACAGCTGAGCCAAACCCACTGACCTCGCTGACCCCGGCTGGCGGCCCAGGCCTTAGGAAGCGGGGCTGAGAGGTGCCCGAGGATGAAGGCGCAGGACGGTGGGTCCCAGCTCAGCGAACAGGCCTTAGAGCGCACCGGGGTGGGCAGGGCTTTGCCCCATCACTGCCCCCGTCGCGATAACCCATTTTACAGGTGAGGACAGTGAAGCCCAGAGGTCTTTTCTGTCCCCTATCTTCAACCACGAAGGAGAACGGGTATCCAGGGAAAACTAGTGGAAGCATCCAGACTGAATGGGGAGAGACACCGGAAAGCTGAGAGCAGAGAAGGGGACCCTTCAACTCCAGGATAATGTCTCCGGATCAAATCCATTCAGCTCGGAGCTCCAGACCACGGCGCTGCCTGCCCGGCGTGGCCTTCCCAGACCCACAGCGAGCACTGTGGCCGTGGAGAGATCTTTCCATCTTGAAACGGATGGGTTGGACTCACTGTTCTCCAAAAGGCCTTCCAGCCCCGAGGTGGGACAGGGAGGGCTGCAGAGGGCTCCCAGAAAGGCGGCCTCTTCGGCACGGATTTAACAAGCCGTCTGTTGGGTTGGAACTGATCAAAAACAGACTTGAGCTCAGCCGTGTCTCTGACTTGCACGAACTGAAGCCGCCAAGAATGCAGCCCTCACTGTTTCCAGTAAATAACTGGGTTCCCGTGGGATTTCCCAGGGCGGGCCGGACATCTCACCTCCTTTCTTCACCGTGAACTTGATGGTGGGGGGTGGGGGGTGCGGAGACCCACAGCCAGGCCTCCAGTTGAGCTCCTGCTGCCCCAGCCCGCAGTCGTGGGGGCCGCCCTAAGAGGCCACGTGCCGGGAGGTGGCCGCATCATTTGCTTCATTCACACGGTCAGCAAACCTTCCCAGACATCCAAGAGCTAGATGGGAGGCTGCGGCCGGGCCCTCATCGGCTCTCCCCCCAGCCTCTCAGGGGTCTGAGAAGTAAAACCTCTTCCTTCGTTGTTCCTCCCGGTTTATAGAAAAAAATGTCCGAACTGGGTTTCAGAGAGGGACTTTGCGTATTTGGCCATCTTCTTTGAGATCTGCCTACTGTCGCCGTGACCGTGGTGAGGCCCCACCGTAGCCGTGGGGAGGCGCAGGGCAGGTGACGCCTGAGCTGAAAGACTTGCACAGTGTCACCCATTTGCTCATGTTACTCCTCTGTTGGGCCTCTGTCCACAATTTTCCTATGATCTCTGTGTATATCTCATAGATGTCACTATACACACACACACTCACACACACACACTCACAGTGACACTGCTTTGTGTCAGAACCTGGTTAAAATACGGGTTTCCGATTCCGTGGGGTGGGGTCGGCAAGTCTGCATTTTAAGGATCCAGGTGATTCTCCTTCCCTGCTGTGGTGGAGAACTCAGACTCACGTCTCAGACTCAGACTGCAGACTATAGACCTGACGTTGAGAATAGCCATGAGAGAACAGCTTCCCTCAGGTCCGACCTCTAGGATTGAACTCATGTTCTCTTGGCCTCCAGGTTGCCTTTCTTTTTTTTTTAATTTTATTTATTTATTTTTTTGTCTTTTTGCCTTTTCTAGGGCCACACTCATGGCATGTGGAGGTTCCCAGGCTAGGGGTCTAACAGGAGCTGTAGCTGCCGGCCTTCGCCACAGCCACAGCAACGCGGGATCCAAGCCGCGTCTGCAACCTACACCACAGCTCACGGCAACACCGGATCCTTAACCCACTGAGCAAGGCCAGGGATTGAACCTGCAACCTCATGGTTCCTAGTCAGATTCGTTAACCACTGAGCTACGACGGTAACTCCAGGTTACCTTTCTTGATGGAAAAAGAAAAAGAAAAGCCACGGAAAATACCAAGATGGGGGTGGTGCAGGCATCCACTGACTGCCGTTTCACACTAAAGTGTGAGTGGCTGGGTTTTATACTGTAGTGTTTTGCATTTGAAGAGGCACTGAACAGCACAAGGCTGAACTGTCTAGAGGGCTGCTTCCTGCAGGCTCTTCCCTCCATGAGGAGAAGGGCCCCTGGCAGCCTTTCGCCCTGCAAGCCAGAGGTCCCGCCTCCTTGCCGACCTCAGTGGTTTGCCCAAGGTGGGGAGCGCAGAAGGGCCTGCCAAGGGGAGGCGTAGCTCAGTCTCATCGCCCTCATTCACATTTAGTCACAGGATCGAATTCAATTGGCATTTCAAACAATATTAAAAGAAGGTAGAAGGAGTTCCCCTGTGGCTCAGTGGTTTAAGGATCCGGCGTTGTCACTGTAGCAGCTTAATTACTGCTGTGGCGTGGGTTCGATCCCTGGCCTGGGAACTTCCACGTGCCGCCGGTGTGGCCAAAAAAAAAGAGAAAAAGATGGCACGAGATTGTATGTTTACCGAAAGGAAGCTTGAATTTCAAAAGTTTCAGAAACGTCATGAGAGTTGGTGGCTGCCAGCCTAACCCACCACCCAAGTCCTCAGTCTAGGCTCCACTTTGAAGTTTTGAGTTCAATTCTGAATTATCAGTTGGATTCTAAGTTCTAGCTGGTTCACATCAATGTCTAAGAGATCCTAGCTGGACCTCTTGCAACATTCTATGAACAAATCCCCCAACCAGCTGAGCAGAAGAGTGAAGAATGGGGGGAGGGAAGGGGCGGGGGTGTGGGGGGGAAGGAGGTCAGCGTGCTCCGGCCCCTCACCCCCTGGCCTTGGCCTTGGCTCTGCCTAGCAGCTCCATTTCCCCAGAGCCTCGGTCATCTGTCCTCCCTTTGGGCCTAAGAACACACGTTTGGGGGGCAGGGACCCCAGACACCGGGTCACTCATTCTCTTGATATCCCGGGAAAAGGATCTGACTTTTGTCATCGAGGGTCCCTAAAAACTCCGGGCGGGGGCAGTCCATGGGCGCTGCCTCAGATGCCCAAGCTCATCCCCTTGCTTTGTCCAGCTCTGGGGACCAGGTACAGGCGCATGTGGCTCATTCCTGGCTCTCTCTGACCCCAGATCGGGGGCACCTCCTAGGCCGAGACTGGGTCAGCTCCTCGGCTAATTCCAACACCCGGCCCAGCAGGGAGGGTCTGAAAAGGTTCTGGAAAATACGAGCAAGACCCCTGCCTCCCCGCCAAGGGATGCTCAGATTCTGGGTCTCTTACGGTTTCACTTTTCATTCCTGTGCCCTTCACATCTCACCCCCAGCTCAGCGAAAGGCTGGCAGGAAGTCAGTGTGCGGCGTGGGGAGCGGGGAGCTCCCGCTCTGTGGGGTGGGGAGGGGTGGCTGAGGATGCGCTGGGGACAGAGGCTCAGTGGATGTGGCTGCCAGGGCCACCCAAGAGCTGCCCTGCTGGACCCAACCACGCTTTGCCCTGTCACGCCTCCGGGAAGCCCGCGCAGCTGCCTAGGCTCCTGGCACCTCTTGCTGCCCCAAAGCCTCACACTGGTTCCCCGAGAGCTGCCCTGGAGCAGAGAGGAGACAGACAGCCCGCAGAGGCCTGGCGGTTCAGGTTGCCGGGGGACAGCTGAGCTTCCGAGGGGCCAGCCTGAGCGCCCGGCCCGCCCCCTCTCACACCTGAAATAACAGGCACGTGCCTGGGTTTCCAGTCTGTGAGTTTTACTCTTTTGTTACCCCCTGAGTTTGACAGATTAACATTCAGAGAATCCGGAGGGAGAAGCACTGCCCGGGGTCTCTGCCTCCCCAGCCCAGGAGCCCCAGCAGCCCCAGTTCTGCCTCATCTCCGCCTCAGACCTACAGATGGATGGCAAACAGGTCATCCCAAGCCCAGCCTGAGTGAGTTGCTGTCGTGCGAGTAATTGGTCCCTGAGTACCTGGCGCATGCAGTCTGGGCCACCCAAGGAGAGGGGAGCGGGGCACCAGCCTGGGTACTGCTGGCTGAGGGTTACCAATGAAGAATGTTGCTTGACTTGGTCCTCGAGCCCAGGCCCTGCCCTGCTGCCACGAGATCTGGCCTGGACCTGGCCTTTGCGATCAAGGGGACTCTGACCCTGAGGTCCCCCAACAGCAGCCACACCCAGGCCTTCCTTCCCTAGGGAGGGCTCAGGAAGCCGGTGCTGATGGGAACAGGAGGGACCCTGCCCAGCCAGGGGTTCGGGCCAGTGGGATCCGGAACAGGAAGAGCCTGGCCATCGTGCTTCCAGGCTGCCCCGGGGCTTCCAGCCAGCACAGCCACTCTTTTGACAGACAGATCCTTGGGCCCCTCTGCCCTCTGCCATCTCCCAGGGTTGGGCTCTGCTCACAGGGTCAACAGGTGGCTCTCCCCAGATGCTCAACTCCACCAGCGCGGCGCTGCACCGTATCCGATTTCTAGATCTCCGCCATCCCACCCTGCGGCTATTCAACCCTCACCTAAGAAATATTGCTAGCCACTTCTATATGTCCAGCCCTTTGAGGACCTCACGGAAGAAGAGCTGGACTCAGAACCCTGAACCAGCCCTAACTGCTGTGTGACCTTGGGCAAGTCACTATCCTTCTCTGGGCCTTAACCAAAAGTGACGCCCAGATTCTGGGCCTATGATGATCTTATTTTTCATTCCTAACACTTTCAAAACCTCATCTTGTGACCCTTTAGAGAGTGGATAAGCAAGGGTCTTACTCCTTCCATTTCACAGACAGGAAGTGGAAGGGAAGCGAGAGCGGCACACAGGGACCGGGAAGGGGACAGCAGAGGGGCTCTTGCCAGAAACGCAGAAGCTTCTTTCTGCTCCCCCTTTGGGATCATGGGTCTCGGGATGCAGAGCCGATGGTAAGTGAGGCTCTCAGGCCGCCACACGAAATGTCCCCAAGTGGGGACCTCTGCCGTGGGCCATGTGGGAGAACGGGCCGGCTCCCTCCTCATGCTCACCAGGACTGCTGAGGTGCTGAGGGGCCAAGGGGCTGACGCCACGCCGCAGCATGCATGAGCAGATGCACTGGCGTCCCCAGGGGCCTGGGGAGCAGGCATGCCCGCCCCCCACTCCCAGAGCAGCGTGCATGCCTGTGACACACAGACTCCCACCCAGCTCCCACGGGGCTGGAAACCCCTGCAGCTGGGATAGTCCTGGCCACGCAGGGCAACGGAAAGCCTGGGAGCCGGAGGCCCAGGCTGAATGAGACAGAGAGAGAGAGAGACAGAGAGAGATACGCTCAAGCTTGTGCTCTGGCCCAGCCTGACGATCTGTGGGTCACTTTCCCAGGCTCAGCCTCGGTTCATTATGTGCAAAGCTGGGACATTAACCCTTTCTTGGTGGGAGAGTTCAGATGTGAGTTGAGGCAGGGGTGGGCCTCAATAATATTAAAGAACTTTTTGGGAGTTCCCATCGTGGCTCAGCGAGGGGCTGGGGCCTATCCCCCACTGACCCCCAGCCTTCACCTCTCCTGGCCTTTAGTTGTCCATCTGTTCAATGGGGAGACTGGATGAAGGATCCAGAAGGCTTCCTCTTGCTCTTAAAAATTGCCTGTCACCTCCGCAGTGGGGAAGGAAGGGCCCAGCCGGACTGAGGAGGAGCGTCCACAGAGCATTAGAGGGTTGTCTGGGCCCCAGAAGTGAGATTCCGGGGTTCCCAGAAAGCCTGCAATGACCAGCAGAGCCATCTGGAGCAGCCTGGAGCCAGGCCAGGCCTGCTGGGCTGGAGATGAAAAGGGCTCCAGGGATGGGGCGACGGGGTAGCAGGCGGGGAGGGGCCTGTCACCCGCCGCCACGCGGGCGGGATGCTGGGCAGGAGGGAGGAGCTGAGTCTAAATAAATCACTAACACACGGGTGGAGAATTCCTTGAATGGGCGCCCTGGATTACGGACAACAGGAGTGGGGGTTGGGGGGGGGAGTCATTGGTGGGACCCGGGTCCTCTCGGGCACCACGGCCCTTCCCCCTCCTCGTACAGCAGGGGCTGACTGCCTGAGGACTGGCCGCCTCTAGGGTTGGGGGGAGCCTGGGTTGGGGGCCTCTTCTGCCCAGGCCCGGCCCCTGCATCCACGCCGTGAGAAACTCAAAAAGCCCCGGGCCCCGTCCGGGGGGAGAGAGGTGTTGAAAGCCGTATCCTGCTCGAGGGCTGAGCCAAGGCCAGAGATAATATCGTGTGGGGAGAGCAGGGGGGCCTCGCCGGCCCCTCCCTCACCCCCACCCTCCACGCTCCGCACCCCTGCCCGGGCCTGGGCTCCAGCTGCCGGGGAGGGGCTGCGCTGCTCCCAGCCTGGGAGGTGGCCTGGCCCCTTGTCCCCCTGGCCTCACTCCAAGCCTGAGAAACCCCAGGTTGGCCCAGGCCAGGGTCAGGGATCAGCCTGGGGAGGGGACTGGGGAGCCCGAGGCTGAGGTCTCGAATGGGTCAGGTGGGCTAGGGCTGCAGCCCGCCTCTCTCTGGACCTCAGTTTCCACCTTTGGTGGGTGGGGTGGGGGAACCCCAGGTGGCCGCTAAGGATGACTAAGTGCTCACCGGGGCCTGGATTGGGCGGGGGCCGAGGAGGCTGGCCCCGGGCCATGGGATCCGGGCTTTGGCCACAGGTCCTGGGGCAGGTCGGTGGCTGCTGAATGGACAGGGGGATGGATGAGTGAGTGAACAAGAAACAGCTAAGAGCCATAAATCTTAGAATCCAGACATGACCGGAGAGCAGGCCCGGAGGAAAGCGTTTCTATTTCCCTGCTCAGTAAGGGCCTCGAGAGCCCCGCACTTCACGTCTGTAAAGGGCCTCTGCAGGCACGCACCCCCGTGACCCTGGGAGGGAGGATGGGGGCGGGGGATGGGGTGGCTCATGCCACCGAGGGAGAGATGCGAATGTCATCCGCAGGGTGTGAAATGCTGCTCAGAATGCGGGTGAGATGCGAGGGAAGAGCTCAGGTGACCTCTAGGATCACTCGGAGGTGGGGGACCTTCCTACGCACAGGCCTGGAGGTGGACAACCTCAGTCTGGACCTGGGAGGGCCCGCCGTGGGGGCCTTGTTCGGAAGGGCACGGGGGGAGCTGGGGCTCTGCAGGGGCCCAGGCACGACCCGGGCGCGTTGGTCAGAGGCTCCTTGCCTGAGAGCAGGGAAAGGCCCCTCGCCTGTGACGTTCTCAGCAGCCCCATTCACCACGCAGAAAACAGGTCAAAAAAAAAAAAAAAGAAAAAAAGAAAAGACAAGGAAACAGGTCCAGCAAGCAAAAAAACTATCCGGAGTCACATGGCTACTTGGAGGGGGCCCAGGGGCAAACCAGATCTAGGTGTCACCAGCCAGACCGTCCCAGCTCTCCGGGGACCCTGTGAGCCCTCAGCCCCGCCCCCAGGCCTCGGAGCCCCGCCCCTCCCCGCAGCCCCGCCCCCACCCCCCGACTCCGAGACCCCGGCTGGTGGCCAGGCGGCGGCGGTGGCGGCGCGGGAGGTGTGCGGGAGGCAGGGCGGGCAGACAGGGCGTCTCCAGAGAAGAACCAGAAGCGGTGCTGAAAGGGCTTTGGAGGAGGCTGGTCTGGAGAACACGAGAAAGAATGATAATGGGAACCAGAGGCCCTCGGAAGGGGCTCCTCTGGGCTCCTCCGAGCCGCTAGCCCCGTCGAGGTTCGAGGTTCGGGCAGGAGGCTGAGGCCCCGCCCAGCGCACAGCTCCTCTGGCCCCTTGGCCGCGGCTCGCACTCTCCCCGCAACCGCCAGGCCCGGGCGGGTCGGGGGCAGCCAGGGCTGGAAAGCAAGGGCTGTGTGGGGCTTTCGGACGGTGCCAAGTGACATCTACTCTTCGGAAGAGTTTATGCAGCTAATAAAAAAGTTAACACGAAGTTCAGAAGTCACTCAGGATCAAGACCGGAAGACATTCAGTGTCCTCTGCCAGGCAGGCAGCAGCGAGGCCCCTCTGTGTCCCTGTACCTTCAGGACACGTGTTTCGTTTGTGCCTCACAGGAGCCTGGAGATGAAACAGGTAAGCCTGGTTCACAGAGGAGGACATGGAAAGTCAGAGATGCTGTCACTTGCCTGAGGTCGCACAGACGACAAAGGAGAGAGGAGGCACCTGACCTCAGGTCTGTGGGTTTCACAGCCAGGTTCTCGCCACTGCCCTCTCACCTCCTCACCCCCCCACCCCGTGGTCCAGAAAGACATTTCAGAGGAAACAGGGGCTCTGTCCTGGACTCAGCCAAGGGGGCTGCAGGCATCGGGTTTGGGTACTGCCCTGAGCTGTGAGTGCCAGGGGCTTCCTCGGATCTGCAAAGCCCTCTCCCCCAGGTGCCCATGGGGGTCACTGTCTGCCAAGCCTGTCATTCCTGCTGTCCTCGGAGCTTGCCCACTGGCTCCCTATCTTTGCTCCCCCAAACCCCACTTCCCACAGCTCCCCAGGTCCGAGGGGAGCAAATGAAGCCCCTGCGAGGACCTGAATGCCCAGCTCTGCCCCAAGGGCAATGGGGAGCCACATAAGTGTATGGAGCAGGGAGGGACAAGGTAGAACCAAGCTGCAGATGGACCAGTACCCAATTTCCTGTGAACCTTATGCAACTGGAGCTTCTGGCCCTGCACTGGCTCAAGCTTCTTTCAAGGTCTAGGGCTGTGGATGCAGAGATCGTCACAGTCCCTTCCCATAGAGTTGTTAGGGTTTAGCATCCCGGGCTGGAACGGCTTGTGGGATTCTCCCATGGCCCCCTGCGCAGGCATACCGGGGCCACCACTCTACAGTGCCAGGCCACTCGTCAGACTGCAACATCAATGTGTCCTACAGAGCCCCGCACGGTCAGCATGTGGGCACGGGGATGGGGAGACGCAACATTTGAAATGGACGGAGCCAAACTATAATCCTTGAAAAATTCTGCTAATCATCAGATTGTATAAAACGCTAAGCAAACGCAAGATGGAAATGTTCTCTGGTCAGGGATATGCCCCAAAAGCAGCAGTTTGAACTATAAATGTGCCATTCACTTTTTTTCTCTTCTCTGATGTCAATTCCACAGAATAAATTTGTCAGGATTTGTTTTTGGCACACCTGTAACAGTTCTACAAACAGCACGTTATCTGTCTATCTTTCTACCTACTTATCTACCTATCTATATCTATCTGTATTGTATTAAGCTGCACATTTTGAGCATATATCAACTGATGAATCCCTTATGAGCATACTGATACGTCTTGTCCCAGTGAAGTCTGATGGTCCCAGATGAAATCTTTTTCTTTCTTTCTTTTTTTTTCTTTTTCTTTTTAGGGCCGTACCCGTGGCATATGGAGGTTCCCAGGCTAGGGGTGGAATCAGAGCTGTAGCTGCCGGCCTACACCACAGCCACAGCAACGCGGGATCTGAGCCGCATCTGCAACCTACACCACAGCTCATGGCAACACCTGATCCTTAACCCACTGAGCGAGGCCAGAGACTGAACCCGCTTCCTCCTGGATCCTAGTGAGGTTCGTTAACCACTGATTCAATGCGGGAACTCCAAAATGGTTTTATTTTAGTCTGCCATTTTGCTGTCTTCTATTTGTCTCCTCTAGGTTTTGCTCCTTAGTTCCTCCTTTCCAACTTTCTTTTGTGTTAATCAAATATTTAAAAAACGTTCTATGTTTATTGGCTTTCTAGCTATCTGGACATAACTCTAAGTGGCTGCTTAGAGATTACAATATATATCTTTACTATATTCACATGTATGTGATGTGTATACACACGCGTATCTTTATCAGAGTCTACTTAGGGTTAATGAATTACTTTCGGTAAAATTTAGGAATGTTGCAACAATATATTTCCATTTATCTTCTACCCACACCGTGTGGCATGCTACGGTTGGCAATTCAGTATCTATACTTTATAACACCACCAAATATATATATATGTAATATTTTAACCCACACATTTATCGATTCCAGTTTTCTTCTTCCCTTATTATAGATCTGAGTGCCCTTGAGCTTGAAGAATTTTCTTTAGCATTTGTTATCGTGAAGGACCCCTGGTGATAAATTACCTCTTTAATTATTATCTTAAAATGTCTTCTTTCATCTTCATTTTTGGAGGGTGGCTTAATACACATAGACTAACCGGTGACAGTTTTTTCTTTCAGCCCTGTGAAGGTGTTCTTTCAAGTCTTCTGACCTCCACTGTTTCTGATGAGAAATCAGCCATTGATTCTATCACTGTTCTTCTGTGTGTGAGGTAGCTCTCTTTCCTTTTTTTAATGTCAGCTTTCAAGACTCTCTCCTTATCTTTGCCTTTCATCAGTCTGGCTATTTTGTGCCTACAAGTGATTTTCTTTGGGTTTGTTTGGGTTTTGTTCAGATTCTTGGATTTTGAAGTTAGTTTTTTACCAAATTTGGGGAGTTTTTTTTTAACTGGTATGTATTCAAATACTTTTTACTGCCTTTTTATTGCTCTCTCCTCTCCTGTCATTCCAAAAACACAGATTTTGGACTTCTTGATACTATCCCTCAGGTCTCCAAGGCTCTGCTCATTTATCAGTGTTTTCCTCCTTTCAGATTAGTGCCATCTACCTTCAGGGTCAGTGCTTCTTCTTCTCTGTCGTCTCCAATCTATTGCTGGGCTCAGCCAGTGAATTTTTCATTTCAAGTATTATATTTTCAGCTGTGAAATTTCCATTTAGTTTTTAAAAAACATACAATTTCCATTCCTCTGTTGCGATTCCCTTTCTCTTCATTAAAAACACTTTTTCCTTGAAAACTTCAAACATAATTTTCTTTTACTGTATGTGTAAAAGCTGCCATGAAACCTGTTAGTGAAATACAACATCTATGCCCCTTCAGAATCAGATGCTAGCTTGCCCTTTTTTTTTTTTTCTGACCGTGGATCAGATTTTCCTGTTTCTTTGTAGTCCGGAAACTGCAGTAGATCTGGGTTCTGTTGTGCTCTTCTGATGATTTCTGGGGTCTGTTCTGGTAGGCAGTTAATTTGCCTAGATGCAAACCATGAACTCTATCCCTTCTACAACGTGCAGCAGAAGCCATCTCTGCTCGGTTCCTCTGGCAGCTCCTCCTCCGCCTCCCTGTTCTCCACAACCCGAACGTGGTGAGGCTGTAGTGTTCCACCTGCTACAGCCACGGAGGTCTGGGGGCCCCGTCATGATTCCTACCTCTTCCAGCTGTGGTTTTCTTTTCTTTTCTTTTCTTTTTGTCTTTTGCCTTATCTAGGGCCGCACCCGCGGCATATGAAGGTTCCCAGGCTAGGGGTTTAACAGGGGCTGTAGCTGCTGGCCTTTGCCACAGCCACAGAAACGCGGAATCCGAGCCGCGTCTGTAACCTACACCACAGCTCACGGCAACGCCGGATCCTTAACCCACTGAACAAGGCCAGGGATCGAACCTGCAACCTCATGGTTCCTAGTCAGATTCGTTAACTACTGAGCCACGATGGGAACTCCCAGTTGTGGTTTTCTAAGAGTAAACTCTCCTCTGCCTTCTGTTTTCAGACACTTTCCGGGGCCTATAAATAGTTTTTTAAAAATTTGGTCCAGATTTCGTAATTGTTATCTGCGGGACGGTTCATGCAATTACTTCGTACTGTCGCCATTACAGAAAGCTCTGTGCTGCATTCTTTTCAAAACACATACTCAGGCATGTCACTCTCCATGTTCGAGGCCCTTCCAAGATTTCTCACTGCACTTAAGACGAAGTACAAAATCCCTAATAAGACCCATGACACCATACCAAAAGTCATGGATAGACACTTTTAAGGTTCAACATTCCTGCAGCTCCCCTAAGGTTGAAAGCCTATTTTCACTTATAATACTGCCTAAATAAGTCTGTACCAGCATGGGATTCTCCCCGTCTCCATCCCCTTCCCGGGGCTTGGCACGCACTGGAGCCAGAAAACAGAGGGGGCATTTGGGAATGCGGCCAGGGTGAAGTGAGAGACAGAAATCCTTTTGGCACAACAACGCTAGAAGAGGCCCCATTTGGGCACTGCAAACGATTGGGCTCTCCAGTGGAAGGTCTGCCAGCAGGATCCAAAGCCCCTTTCCTTCCGCACAGGCTTTCCAGGGGGTGAGGAGAAGAAAAGGTGGAACTCAAAAGGGGGAGGGAAACCAAGGAATTAAAACACTCAAGGCAAGAGCAGGGAGAGAGCGGGTCTAGGAGAAAGGGCCACAGCGGGCACTCAGGCATCTAGAACAGAGGTCAAGGCTGGGAGCAGATGAATGCAGCCCCTCCTATAATCTACCCTACCCCTGTTTTGTGGGAGGTGGGAGGTGTGTTTCAACAACCACAAGGAAAAACTGTTCAGTTCCACCCTTCCATTCTCACTCTCAAACCACTTTACAAACAAAAAGCTAAATATAAACTAAGGTTTCTAGCTCCCCTGCAATCATAAAACCAAAACAAGCCTACAAATTAAAACCATGCAAAACTACAAAGCCAATTAAATTCATATTAGCAATATTAATCTAGTGGAGTAGCTGATGTTTTGCTAAAACTAAACCACCCCCGTCACGTGACTCTGGTGCTAGTGGCCCAGTTGCAGGTCCCGTAGCCTTTAATGAGCTCACCGCTTCTCTCCCCTAGACTTCTGGGATTCCTTTGTTTGGGCCACCTGCCCTCGTCACTTAGACCTCCCTCAGCAGGAACGTGTGTCCAGCCGGCCTCCTTTGTCCCTGCTCCAGGGCAGTGAGAGCAGTGTCGCATGCAGCTAGGTAGCTTTCACCCCTTCAGTCCCTTCCCTTTGTCCCATCATTTACTGCCTCCAGAGCAGAGTGCCACAGTCCGAAACAAGAAAGGGAACTGAAGGGCTGAATGTCTCAAAAGCCAGGCTTTCGCTGCAAGACCAGCTTTTATGGGGGGCAAGAAAACGATCTGACCAGAGTTCCCATCGTGGTGCCGTAGAAAAGAATCCGACTAGGAACCACGAGGTTGTGGATTCAATCCCTGGCCTCGCTAAGTGGGTTAAGGATCTAGTGTTGCTGTGAGCTGTGGTGTAGATTGCAGATGCGGCTTGGATCTTGAATTGCTGTGGCCGTGGTGTAGGTCGGCAGCTGTAGATCTGATTGGATCCCTAGCCTGGGAACCGCCATATGCCATGGGTGCAGCCCTAAAAAGCAAAAAAAAAAAAAAAAAAAAAAAAAGGGATGTGATCAGCCAGAGCCCAGAGCCTGGGGAACTCTAAGTGTACAGACATATACATACATACATATATGCATACACACACATACTGCCACGGAGGGGAGAAGGATGCATGCAGGTGCTGAGGCAGGAGTGTTTTCCCACCTCTGAAACAAAGGGAGCTGAAATTTGAAGAGCTGCAGAGGGACTATTTGGAAGGGGGCAGAGCCAGACCCCAAAAGAGGGCTGGGGGAGCCCGAGAGGGGCCCTTTGTCTCTTGTCCCTGCCCCGCGTCTGGGGTCTGAGCAGGAGACAGTTTCTGGCCAGTCACAGGCTAGGGATCCAGCTGACCAGGATCTGCCAGGGAGACTGAGGCCAGCCCTGAAGTCGAGCCCTAAGGGGGCCAGCCGGAGGGGTCAGGATGTACTTAGATTATTGGAAAACAATCAACACTGCAATGCAGATATAACTAGAAGAAGACAAAGCTTGGCAGGGGAGGGGTGTTGTCTGTGGGCCTGGTTTGCCCACTGTCCACCTCTCTAGCCTCATGGCTCGTCACTCTCCAGTCTTACCTTTGAGTCCCTCGCTTTGCCTGTGCTCTTCCTTTGGCCTGGAATGGGCTCTCTATGGCTTCAAATCTGTCTAAATTTCACTTCCCCAAGGAGGCTTGTCTGAGATCCCAGGGCAAAGGGGCTCCCTCGCGTCAGACTCCCTCGGTCACCTGTGGTTTCTCTTCATAGCGGTGCCCCGGGATTTGCTCAGCCAGTGCTGACCAATAGGGGGCGCCCGATCAATGCTAAAATGAATGCCTGCAGGGAGCTGCAGCCGGCCCCTGAGAGGTAAGGTGGGGAAAGGACTCCAAGGTTCTGGTTTCAAGTCAACTCTGTCACGTGTTCCCGGGGGGAACTTGGCTATGACACTGAGTTCTCTGGGCCCCGACTGCTTCATCTGTAAAATGGGTTCTCAGCTCACTGACATTCTTCTAAGCAAACCTCCCTGAGCACTGGTTGTGACTTACAACAAGGTGCCCGCCCTCTGAGAGCTCACAGCCTGCTGGAGGGGACAGGGAAATAGATGCTTAGAGGAAACGGAAGCGCTGCTGTGGGAGCACACACAGGTGGTGGGAGCCCGAAGGCTGGAGGTGGAGATGGAGACCGGGGGAGACGGCGGGGGCCGAGGGGGGCCTCAGAGGGGAATGGGGAATGGCTGAGCTCTGGCTTATAGGAGAACAGAGGTTTGCTTTGCTGTGGGTCAGGAGAAGGTATTCCAGGTGGAGACCCCATAAGGGCAATGGCCCTGAGGCCTGCGGGAGCAGGAGTGTTCCTGGTAGGAGGCTAGGGGCCCGGGGGGAGTGACGGATCCCCAGTTACCCATCCCCACGCCCCATGTTCAGGCTTGTTTTGTCTCTACCCCCACTGCACTCCCCGCCCCAGTCCCAGACAAATGCATTTCATCTGGAAATGTTTTTGTGTGCATCCCTAGAGACATGGACGTTACGCTGTTTTTTCCTGTTACTATTATCGCAACTAAAAAAAAGGAGAAACCCTTAATAATAACTAAATATTTCGTCAGTGTTTACTTTTTCCTTCCTTTCTTCCTTCCTTCCTTCTTTTTTTTCTTTTCTTTTTTTTTTTTTTTTGGCTTTTTAGGGCCACACTTGTAGCCTATGGAGGTTCCCAGACTAGGGCTCAAATCGGAGCTGTAGACGCTGCCCTACACAACAGCCACAGCAATGCAGGATCTGAGCCGCATCTGCAACCTACACCACAGCTCACACCAACACTGGATCCTTAACCCGCTGAGTGAGGCCAGGGATCAAACCCTCATCCTCATGGATACTAGTTGGGTTCCTAATCTAATCTGCTAAGCCACGGTGGGAACTCCATTTTTTTTTTTTTTTGAGTGTTTATGTTTTGATGGTCCTTTAATTTTTTTCCAGGTTGTTTACAGGAAACAAATGATCCATAATGAGATGGATTGATATGCCTACTGAGTCTCTTTTCAATAAGCTTTCCTCTCCTTCTTTGCATTTTCTCTCGCAATATATTTATGGAAGAAACCAGTTCCTTGTCTTGCAGAGTTCCCTTCCCACTGTCTAGATTTCTCTGGTTGCATTTTTCAGGTGTTAACAGGCTCACTTGCTCTCTGATTTTCCTGTAAATTAGTAGTTAGAGCTCAAGTTGTCCTGACCAATAGTAATATAATGTGAGCCACAAACTCAGGTCATATGTGCAGTTTAAAATTTCCTAGTAGTCACATTTTAAGAAGTCAAAGAAACTGATGAAGCTAATTACAGCAATATATTTTGCAAAGTAATATATCCAAAATATTATCATTCCAACCCGCAATCCCTACAAATATTCTTAATATACATTTACACTCTGTTTTCGTATTAAGTCTCCGGAATTCAGTATATATTTTACACTCACAGCCCATCGCGATTAGAAGTAACCACTTTTCAACTCCTACCCAACAGCCATACAAGGCCAGGGTCAACTCTATGGGACACCACAGACGGAGCTTTGATCACATCTAGGGTCAGACTGTTGCCAAGACCATCCATGGGTGTTGTGTTCCTTTGTTAGGAGGCATAAAATGACTAGTTTTCTCCCTTTTTGTGACATTCATTAGCAGCTGCTGCTGACCATTGTCTCAGATGCATTAGATTCATTAGAATCGCGAGGGGGTGACAGTCTCATTCTGTCGTCCCTCCTGAATCTTATCTTACTTGGAATGTTTCTCTTCGAGAAACTTCCCCTCATCACTGAGCTGGTTACCCAGCAAGTGTCTGAGTCCTTCCTGTCTTCACCAGGTCTCAGGAGGCTTAGAGCTGTGCGGGGGAGGGTCGCCGCATTTGCGGTGTGGCGAACGGGTTGGAAGGGACCAGGGAGGAGGTGACTGCGATCCAGGTGGCAACCCCGGCCGTGACCAACCCTCCCGGGGGCAGCCAGCGGATACTTGCCCCTGAACTTCAGGAATCTTCTCCGAAAGGTCATTAAGTCGTCCCCCCACCCCCGACAACAACGGGGGATCCTTTCTCCCCTGGCCTGTGTCAAGAAGGCAGCTGGGAAGCAAAAGGGCCTGGACCCAAGGTCAGCAGGCTTGGGGACCTCAGTGTGCATGAGTGAAAGCTCACAGACCACCTGCAGGTAAGTAGCCTGGGGGGGGGGGCACGGGGTGGGGGTGTTTTTGCCGGGCTGCAAAGTGCGCTGGGTCCCTCATGCAAAGGGCACTGTGAAAACACACAGCGAATCTGGTTTCTTTGAGGAATAAGGTGCTCTTTTTAAGTGATATGAAAACTTTTCTTGGAGCTCCCTGCTGGCCTAGTGCTTAAGGACCTGGTGTTGTTACTGCTGTGCCTGAGTTCAATCCCTGGCCTGGGAACTTCTGCATGCCGCTGGCACAGCCAAGAAAACAAACAAATAAAAAAACCCCTATTTTTTGCAAGTAAATTTTTTTTCTGGCCGTCCCATGGCCAGAGATCGAATCTGAGCCACAGCTGTGATCTACGCCACAGCTGCGGGGACACCAGATCCTTAACCCACTGTGCTGGGCCAGGGATTGAACCCGCATCCCTGAAGCTGCAGAGACACTGTCGATCCTGCTGTGGAAGCTCCTTCCTGCAAGTAAGTTTTTGAGAGAATAAGTTTATCCCTTAAACCATCGACTTATTTTTAACCATTTTGCATAATGTACTCTCTTACAATATTTCATGCATTTTCCAATGCACTAAAATGAATTCATCCTTTCTCGGATGATGGAGGCCTATCTCTGAGAACAGTAAGAGCCAGTCAAGCAGAATTTTTTAAGCAAGCTGTTTTGTTAATTTTCATGATATATTTTTACAACCATTGTGTCAAGGACCTTGGGGAGAAGGCAGGGTGGTCACTGTTTTTCTACCTAGAAAATCGTGACTAGAAGCGGGCTGTGTGACATGATTTAGCCCCGAGTTCTTCACAACAGGCAGAGGGTGACAGACGACGGCCCTCTCCTTCCCTGCCGTGTTCTGGCCCTCAAGGCAATCTGAGATGGGTTTGGAAGGAGGAATACCAGCTCGCTCCTAGGGTGAGGGAGCCTCTGGAGCAAGGGGCCGACTTCACTTTTCAGAGGAGCACGTGGGCTCAGAAGTCCAGCACCTGGCCTGGGCCACACAGCCAGCGAGCCGCAGGGCTGGGATCCGAACCCCTGACTGGCTACTCTACAGGGTGAGGGCTTCTCACTCGAGACGCCCAGACCGCTTCCTTCCTGCCTGTTTGTGTCGGCTTCTTAGTGTCAGGTTATCCACCATTCTGTCTGCTCCCGCCCTCGACTTCTTTCTCATCTGCTGCCTGTAATTTAACAGGGACTGAGAGAAAGTTCATTAGAATTGAGTTCTGTACAGAAGTAAAATGATCTGCACCCGCCTCTCTCCCCTTTGCAGTTTTGGGCTTGGGCTTGGCTGACTACAGCTATTTCACCAACTAGCTGTCTTCTTCATTTTTATCTAGATTCATGACCATTCTTTTTCTGTTTTTTTTTGTTTTGTCTTTTTGCCTTATCTAGGGCCGCACCCGCGGCATATGAAGGTTCCCAGGCTAGGGAGTCTAACAGGAGCTGTAGCTGCCGGCCTACACCACAGCCACACAACGCGGGATTCGAGCTGCATCTGCAACCTACACCACAGCTCACGGCAACGCTGGATCCTTAACCCACTGAGCAAGGCCAGGAATCGAACCTGCAGCCTCATGGTTCCTAGTCGGATTCGTTAACCACTGAGCCACGACGGGAACTTCCCGTACTTCTTCTGGACTCTGACGTGGCCAGTCTCTGAACCAGTGTGGAGTTATGTTGTAGACACGTATTTTTAAAATTCATTTAAAATCCACAAGGCTGAGCTGTCTACCTACAAAACTGTCATTAGGTGCGCTAAGAGGGGAAAAAAAGAAAAAATAATAAAGGAAAATAAAGCTTCTATCTGTTTGAGCAAAACGAAGAGCTCCGGGCACCAGTTCAACGCTCAGTGAGGCAGCCAGAAGCTGCGTGAGAACGAGTATGGATGAGGTGGCCTAAATAAACTCATCTGCCGGGTGTTAAAAAAAAAACAACCCACAAAAATTAAGCTGCTAATTAGGCTTACAGACCATGTCTCAACACTGGGTCCGTGCCACCCACCTAAACACCTTGAAACACTTGACGTTTGTTTAGAGCTTAGTTTTTCAAAAGAGCAGTTTCAGCCCTGACACATTCTTTTTTTGTTTGTTTGTTTTTTTAGGGCTGCACCCGCGGCATATGGAGGTTCCCAGGCTAGGGGTCTAACTGGAGCTGTAGCCGCCAGCCCACACCACAGCCATAGCAATGCTGGATCCGAGCCGCATCTGCGACCTACACCACAGCTCACGGCAACGCTGGATCCTTAACCCACTGAGCAAGGCCAGGGATCGAACACGCAACCTCATGGTTCTTAATCGGATTCGTTGACCACTGAACCACGAAGGGAACCCCCCTGACACATTCTTAATGTGTGCAGAATGAATACCTGCATTTCACGGCCCGACGTATATGATGCAAGCAAACCTTGCTGAACGACTAACTCCTCGCAGTGTGCATGGTGCTCTGTGAAGATCATGAAGTAGTTCATAAAAACACGTATTGCTTCTTACAGGCCATGCAACGGGGGAGCGGGGCTGGGAGGAGGGGCGTGGGTGTCGCTCCTACTTGACAGATGAGGAGCCAGATTCAGACAGATTACGTAACTGTACCTGAGTGCCAGGACAAGAAATGGTGATGACGGTCCCAGACAGCCTCCCTGTCACCAGGTGGTCCTGAACACCCACAGGAGAGAGAAAGACACTGACGGTGTAGGCCCCGTGCAGATATAATGGCAAGGGCAGAATTCCCTCCAATTCCTTACAGATTAAGAAATGAACCCAACTAGGATCCATGAGGATGAGGGTTTGATCCCTGGCCTGGCTCAGTGGGTTAAGGATCCGGTATTGCCATGAGCTGTGGTGTAGGCCACAGATGCGGCTTGGATCCGGCATTGCTATGGCTGTGGTGTAGACTGGCAGCTGTAGCTCCAAATCGACCCCTCCCTGGGAACTTCCATGTGCCACAAATGCAGTCTCAAAAAGCAAAAACAAAAAAAAAAAGGAAAAAAAAAGGAAGAGGGGTTCTTAAGAGTTCAATGACTTGATCAGGGTCACAACTTCAAAGCGGATGAGTTGGGGCCTTGGGAATCTAGCCTCTAAGGAAGACATGCTGGCAGTACTTTGTATCCCACAGTAAAAATCAGGGTCCGTATTCAGTATTTACACCAAAACCACTAGGGACACAAGGATGAACCTATTTCCCAGACACAGACTTTTTCCCCCTAAACAAAATAGTACAAAAGAAGATTAAGAAGAGGGTCGCTCGAGTCCAGCCTCCACTTGGCTGCTGATCGCAATTCCCTTCTAACCGAGTCACCTTGCACTTGAAGGCCTGGAACGTGTTCCGTCAGTCGTCAGTGCACGCAGCCAAGCCTCCTCCCCGGCCCCTCAAGTCCTTCCCCACGGACTTGCCATTCAATTTCTCCTCTCACTCTTCTTCACGTCCATTCAGGGCTCAGGCAAAGCGCGCAAATGCACATGAGCCCCTGCCTTGCCTCCGGGCCTCTGCCCATGCCATCCCCTCCACCTGTAAGGTGGAATCTTTCACCTGCATCAGCCCATGACGCTTTCCTGATCTGGGAGTCAGCGCAGCCTTCTCTGCATTCTATTGCACAGCTATACGTCTCTCCATCAGAGAATTCATCACACTGAATTACGGTTAATCTTCGCACAACCTTGTTTAGCCCAGACCCTTGCAAAGAGGGAGACAGAGAGCTGGCTCAGTAAACGCAGAACAGCTAGCTGACTGCTTAAGAACATGGTCTGCATAGTTAGCTCAGCTTTGGTATGAAATTCAAAACAATGAAGACAGGACTCAACCATAGCGGGGAAATAACATACACTTTTACTCTCAAAATAAATACTAATCAATTTTATTTTATAAATACAGATGCTGAGTTTTCTTCCAATTACCAACAGATCAGTTTCACATGCCATTTATTATTGGTGGTGGTTTAAAAAATTATTTAAATAACCGGTTAGGTCAGGATAAATGGGCACCATTAGAACTGCTAAAAAAATAGAGCTGGATAGTCTTCCAAAACTAATATTCTGGGGGGGGGATCTCTGGAATTTTTGAAGTGGGTAAAGGGGAGGTGGAAAGAGAAAACACCATCAAATATTCATTTGATAATATTTGCTGGCCGTTAAAAGGGTCTCGGCTACATGAAAACTGAAAGGGCTCTTAGCAGTTAAGAAGCAGATAGTATGGAGTTTTTGCTTCATCTTTGATCTTTAAAGCAAATTTTTTTTTTTAGTGATTTATAAGACTAATCAAAATGACTAGGAGCTGATACCTCATCCTCGATTTTGGCCTCAGCCAATTTAAACAGAGGCACAATGAATACTGCAGCTTTGGAAAATTTCAAAGAGTTATTCGTGGCGAAAGCAATGCTGCAGGTTCTACCTGCGCGTGGCAGAAACTGCAGACACCAAACGAATTCAACGAAAACCCTAAACCTAAACAAACCCGAACCTAAGTGATGTTTTGAGGCGCGACATCACCGGATGCCGTGTAGAGCAAGCGGACGTGTAGGTGCTGCTCCATCAGGTCTGGGCTGCCTGACCACATTCAATGTTGGGCTTCCATGCCACGGGCGGGGGGAAGCTGTGAACCCCAGAATCAGGGAGCCCACAAACGGGAGGCTGAAGGCTCTATCTGGATGTGTGGAGGCTGAGCTGACCACCTGAACTGCGGGCGCTCCTGCCCATGGTCCCCCTGCCTGGTGGTGCCATGAGCCAGGCTGCGGGGCCTGCAATCGAATGCACCTCATGTTTGAGTTTGACGTCAAGTTTAAGTTCTCTCCCATATCTTGGAGAATCACAAATCACATGTGATTCACTCTCCATTGTTCAATACTAACACAGTCCCTCGAAAACTCTTTTTTGTGTGTGGGGGGGTGTCGCTGCAGGGGGACAGATGCCACTTAACTGGAGGACTACACGGCCCAGTCTGACATACATCCTAAACCAGGTCTTTCTCCACCCTCATTAACTCTGCACGCAAAGAGGTCACGACTCTACAGATGGTTCCTGCTCCAGGTTTAGAGTCGTTCCACCTCATTATGAGGACTAAGATGGATTTCTTCAGATCAAGTGAAAGCTTTTCATTGCTCACAGGTTGGGTCTGTCCGTCTTGCAATGATTCTGTGAATTCTTTACATGAAAAACACCAACATGAACTATTCCACTTAACAATGCAGGTCTGTGTTAAAACTGAGCCCACGAATGCTTGGCTAAAATACCAAAACGATGTGAGACCCAGGAGCTAAGCTGTTATGTAGGACAGACGAGGTACTGCAGAGCACGCCTGTGAAGGTGTGTTGCTGTACACAATATGTAAACTCAAATGACGTCAACAACGCAGCTTAGATACAGCCACAGAGTTTGTTCAGGCGAGTCCTGTCACGATGTAACATATGAGATGCAGGTTCGGGAGGAATTTCAAAGCTGGGGGAATAAAAGATCAGGTCGAGTGAAGTAAACTCAATTTTTATTCTTCTATACAATACATGGATATATGCATAAAATTTCCTTAAAGAGCTTGCAACCCTGAGGCGATGTCCTTGGGTATAAAAGTACAGAGCAATAGCAAATGAGATCTGAGCTCCAGGAATGGAAATGGACTTCAAAAACATAATTTAATATTTATGCAACTGCACACACACCAAGAGTACTCTATGCCTCATCTAGTCTCTTAATCCAACCACCTAAACTGCCTTGCAGTTTGCACATCGGTCAGCCTGACTCTACCTGTATTTCATCATATACAATGCCTTCCTTTCCAACTGAAATTTAATAAATTAACGTGGGATTTACACGTAGGGATTTCTCTGTGGTGAGTGCGTTGCCAGAAAGTACGTCCAGTTTTTGACCATAGCATTTGCCCACGTAAAAACTTTGGCCTCCAAAAGGACCTGGATGCCACCCGACTACTGTAACCTTGGGTTCCTTGAGGGTCCCCGGGGATCCACCAGAGGTGAGTTTTTTTTCATATAATCGGAGGCCACATCAGGAGCATGGCTGACGAGAGGACAAGAAGGTCATGACGGCTGTATTAAAGAACCAAGGAATCTGACGCCCTCGGCTGTCAGGATGTACAAAGCATCTACTGCGAGGACGGGGGCACAGCTGGACTGTGGGGCCTGGGGACAGGGCATGAAGCTTGGGTATAAGAGACCATTGTGCTTCTTATTCTTCAACTTAATGGATGGCCAAGATCCCGCAGTAAATGATGGAGACCCTTTGCTGAATATTCAATTTCCCCAAAGTTTCATAAACGGTGAGTGGCGAGGGCAAATGCTTATGAGAAACTAAAGGCGAGTTCATTATATTACTTATATATTATCATCTTCCCTCTGAGGATAACACAGAAGTGTGCATAAAAAAGCAGACCAATGCCGATAAGGTGACTCAAGCAAGAGGGTGACTTCTGCCTTAAAACAATCGTCAGGCCTGAAAAGCAAATCTTGCAACAAAATCTCACTGACAATGATCCCGAGTCCCCTCCTCAACGCACAAAGCCTGTTTTTCTGAGGAATATCCTCTGTTAATATTCATTTTGTGTCACAGGTATTACAAAGGCTAACAGCGCAGCTGGATCCCCATTTCAGGCAGCGACTGTCCTGGGCCTCCCGGCCGGCCACGCGCTCACTTCACTTCTCCGAACTCCTGCGAGGCCGCCGGAAGCTGGAGACGTTTTCGTTCAGGGCGTAGATCCTTCGGGAGAACTCCTCAAATTCCCCCAGAACCTGCTCGTCACACTCCACGGCCACGGCGCTGTCCACGGGGATGCAGTTAAACGCTTCCAGCTGCTCGCCGTCGGCGACCCCGATGACCTCCTCCGCCCGCTCCACGGCACAGCGGAGATCGGCCTCGGGGGCCACGTGGCAGCCGGCCTGCTCGCCGGGCAGGAGGGTGCCGTTCACCGCGGCCGGAGGCCCCGGGGCAGCTGGTCCCTGTTCCTGGCTGGCGTCCGCACTCGCGTGGCCGCCGTGCAAGCTGTCACCCAGGTCTACCCCTTTCTTCTTGTTTTCTTTGGAGAAGTCCAAGGAGGTGTCCAGGGAGGAGGACAGAGACGTTGTCTGTCTCCCGGGCTCTCCCCCGGGGGGGCCGGCGGCCGCAGGCTGGGCCGATACCGAGTTGTAACTGGGAGGAGGGGTTTTGTACTGGAGTCTTTCATTCTCTGAGCTGGCCCGTTTCCGGTGTCCTTTGTCAGGTGAAGGGATTGCCCCAGAGAAGCTGGTATCTGCACCCCCAAATACGGTGCTTTGTCTCTTTGGAACAGGGATTGCGCTGGAGGTGTGATGTCTGTCGCTAGAAGACAAACAAAAATGAGAAGTTACTTTCCGCTTCAGAACTCAGCTTAAGCCTTCTGGATCCAGAGACAGGAAATGATGCCTTTGGGTTCGAGGTAACACGAATTGATAATTCTCAATCTTAGGACTAGCTGTCGTGCCCTTTAAATGCAAGAACCCACATAAAGTATTCTGAGTTCAACTTTGGGAGCTTCTTTCAAGCAGGACACAAGACATCCTGAAATACATGCAGAGGGAAAGACGGGGACTGGAGACCTTGTCCTAGGGGGAGGAGTCGAGGCAGCTGGAGGGACTGGGTCTGGAAAGAAAATCATACGAGGACGTGACCAACTTCCTGTGGCCGGAAGGCTACCAACGTTCTTATTCTTGTTTTCCATGTCCAAGTCTAATTTTACCTTCATAAAGCAGGGACCCTCACTCGGCAGAGAAGTTCAATGACTTGCCCATGGTAACCTCAGTGAGGCAGGGAGAGGCTGGACTAAAACCCATGAGTCGATGACCAACAGCTTTACCAAAACCCCAATGCTAATCACCTTGCATTAGGTAACTGGCAGAGAGGACCAAGGAGAGGGAGTGTGTGTGCGTGTGTGTTTAGGTTTAATAAAAAATTAGCTTGGGAAATGACCTCTGCTTTATAATATTAATCCCACAGGTTTTACAATGCTTGGTCTTTGGTACCCTCTTTTTTTTTTTCCCCCCCTTTTACAGCTGTACCTGCGGTACATGGAAGTTCTCAGGCTAGGAGTCTAATTGGAGCTGCAGCTGAAGTCTATGCCACGGCCATGGCCACACTGGATCCAAGCTGCACCTGTGACCTACTGCAGCTTGCAGCAACGTCAGATTCTTAACCCAGTGAGCGAGGCCTGGGACCGAGCCTGCATCCTTACGGACTCTGTGTCAGGTTCTTATCCCACTGAGCCATGACAGGAACTCCTTTCAGTACCTTCTTTTGAACTTGAGTTGCTTTTCAGGAAGATACCTTTGGGCCAGCAATAATAATCACTGGCTACATAAAGCATTTTAGTTTCAGAAGTAATTTCATATACATCCTTTTCCTTGGTCCTCACAAAAACCCTGTTGAGAAAGCAGGGTTTACATTATTACTCTTAAGCCTGAAATGATACATAATAATTAGTTAATGGAAAGAGAGTATCCAGAGCCTGGAAATTAGGGCCACGTTACACACTGTGCTAGTTAAGCTGCTCCTGGAGTACCGAGCACAGTCGCAGACATTATACTTGGCTGGCTGGAGCTGGTCAGCTTCACTGTAACTATGTGAACGGACTGGGTCTGGAGACAGAGGGACGTGCAAACACAAGATCCGCCTGACTTGTGATCTTCAGATGAGGAAACGAACCCAGAGAAGCGGCTCGCAAACAGGCAAGAACCAGGCAGGCGCAGAGGTTAGACCTGAGACCATACCCAACAGCTGGTCCATGTGGGTGCAGACACATGGAGCCGACCCTGCCTCTGAGGAGCTTCTAATCTTGCAGGAGAAAGACAGCCACAATTATTGGAATAACACATCATCAAATTACAGTCGTTATAGGTGCCCTGGGAGAGGGGAAAGGGTCTTGGGTTCCCTCTCTCGTGTCCACAGCCACGAACCCTTAGGCCAGATCTCTGCTCCTTCTTCTCTCAAATTTTTTCTGATGCTGGATTATCCCTGTGGTCTGAGCCAAGGTTATTCTTCTTGAGCAAAGACTGTCATGAGGCTTCTTCTAATCCACGGGCCCATCAGACGCCCCTGCTTGGCGGTTGATGCCAAGGGAGATTTCCTAATTAGGGTGCTCACTGGGGCCCACACAGAATCAGGCAAGTGGAAGAGTAAATTACTGTTTTCAGTCCTCAAGAAAAACAAAACAAAGCAAAATCTGCTGGCTTTAACCTAAGTTTTCAGTTCATCTGTTGTCAAAACTCACAGTAATTGGGTAAGCTGCACATTTTTGCCAACCTCGTCGTTTTCACTCTCCTACTTGCTGACGGAGCCCTCCCCGCATGACTTTGCAGGGGCCCAGGTAACCGAACCAAAAGAGCACGGGCACCACCCCCAGTCGGTCTATTCTGGGCAGACAGGTCAAGCTTCCAGCTGCCAGTCCAGCCCAGGAACCCACCTGGAACACTGGCGGTGACACTGCTGGCAGCACGCGAACACAGGCCAGGTGCTTAAACACTCATGGCTGTGAAGGGTGAATGACCTGACGCCCTCCCAGCCCAGGGGACCCTGCTGTGCTTCTCTCTGCTGGGCTCCGGGCAGGCCGATGAAAGGGCATGAAGGACAGGCCTCTTGGATTCTGAGACTCCCTGAAAGCGCTCCTCAGTATTGAGCACCAGAAAAGCAGCAGTGTGACATCCCTGTCCCCAGCTACAACGGGCAGGGAAATACTCTTTTCTGGAGCATCAAGAATGCTGAACTCTCACATCTACCCTGTGAAAAAGGGAGGCAGGTGGGTGGGTTACGGGATTCGTCTGAGGTTGCAGAACCCGCATCTGAACTAGATTTGGTCTGACTCCAGAGCCGACATACAGCCGAGCACCCCATGTGGAGAAAATCATATTCAGATTCAACCAACATTCCCCAAGTGCCAACCATGTGCCAGACAGCAAGCCAAGTGCCACGCTCCAGGCCTTCTCGCTGAACCCGCCCAACCTACAGCCAAGCTCAGGGGTGTTACTCCTGTTTTGATGGATGGATTCAAAGGCTCTGCGAGGCAGAGACGCTGGCATTTGCTGACATCCTGGTTTTCGTGATCTTCTCCAGTTCCCTTGGATCCTTGCGAGCCCTCGCGTAATGACAGCATCAGATACCATTTAGAAAACCCCAGAAGTTCTCTCTTAAGAAGGTAAGGAGAAGATGAGGCCTTACGAACAGACAGTAAGGAGGTCCGCACACCTGACACTGACCCTCTAAGCACACGTGGTCTTCTGCCCCGTCTGCAGCCATGTGCCATGAAACCTTTCCAAAGCCTCGTTAGTCTTTCTTATAATCTTAAAAAAATAAGTTGAACCAAAAAGGTATTTTCTTGATAACTCCGGCCCATCGGTATGGATTTGTTTTACTGACTACGAAATAGCAGAGAAACTACAGGCTTTTCAGGGGTGAGTTTCTGAGCCTGAGACCCGAGCCTGAGTTCTTCAGTTTGCACTTAAGCTCTTCTGTGTTCGAGTTAATGCTCTTGCCTGCAAGAGTTTCTCCTTTTGACCTTTGCTTCTGATTTGTTGTGTTCCTGTAAAGCAGATTGATGTCTCAAGAACTGTGTGTGAAGCAAGAGTGAACAGGATCTGAGTGATGGACCAGTGGCTATCTTGGGTAGGGTATGATTTATTATATGAGTTTTGTAACATTAGTTTTGGCTGCTCAGGATTAATTTTTTTTATTACTTCCAGGGTCTTAGCAACGTTCCAAATTTTTAAGATAGCTGAGCTTTAAACAGCTCAAGTGTTGCATGACTGCATTAAAATATATACAAACACACGTGCATTTTTAATTATTATAATAATTTATACTCCTTGGAAAACTAAAAAAAAAATACATAAACCATATTGAAAAATAAAAATCACTCACAAACCTAAAGCCATCAAATAACCACTATTAATTTTGGATACTTTCCTTTCAGACTTTGATTTTATATGTGTGCCTTTAATTAAAAAATACACAAAACTAAACAAAAAACAAAAGTTGTAATTGTAGAATGCATATACAGCTCTATAGCCTACTGTTGGATGTTATTAAAACTTCTTGGTAAACAATTCTAAATGGCTAGTCCATTAAAGGGAAGATCCCAATTTACTGAATTGTTTCCTTATTTCTGTGATTTTAGGACATTTCTAAAATTTTCTTATTAAAAAACATAACTGCTGTGAGCATCTCTGTATAAAAACACAATGCATAAATTTTTAATAAAATAGTTTTGATTTTCATGTTTAATAGAAGGTTTCTAGAAGGAACCCTTCATCACACATTTTAGTATTAGCTAAATTCTTACAAGAAGAAAAAGTATATGTTACCTCTACTACGGCCTAAAGAGAGAAAGGCAGCAATTAAAAAGAGAATGCCCAGAAGGTTTCAAGATTCTTTTAGTCTGATTAAAGTCTGGCTTCGTAATTATTCTACCTAGACGGAAGAAGAGGTTGAAACACTTAGGTTTACAAATTATGAGACCAATTTTTGAAGGCGGTTGACAACTCACTTATCAAAAGCAATCAGTACGTTATTTAAATTGTGATAAACAACCGACAGGGAATTCCTACTCAGGAACAAGCAGAGAGAAGCTGTGCGTCCCGGGGAGGAGTGGATGGAGCAGGAAACGTGGTGGCATCGCTTCACCCTCCGCTCCAGCCCAGGGCCCCTATGTTCTCAGGCACTAGACTGGGGGGCACAGCGCCTGAGGCTTAACAACTGGACCGAGTCCCCGGTTCACTGCGCACATTCTCATCAGCTGTTTGCCTTGAATGGCCAGCTCTCCCAGCTTGGCTTAGGTCCAAACTGGAAACATAACATCTGGGGTTTAATGCTGCAATTAAAAGGAATTTATTGAAAAACAACAACCCAAAGATATCGTAATTACAAATTTACTGGGCCATGGTTTAGCGAAACAGGGCACAGGTTGTTGAGTAACTGAACCACATCGGGGACTGTTAAATTCCTTAATAATGAGCCTTTTGCTACAAATTATCCTAGGATCCCCAACGACAGCATGATGATGGAGAAGCCAAGTGGCTGGGAGTTCACAGGTCAAGGAGGCTAGCCTGGTTTACATCTGGCTTCTTTGGATCAAGTCTTCCCCGATGGCTCTAAATTAAGGGGACTGATTTCTTTTTCCTTCTGCTCTTATTTACCGCAGTCAGTTGCCTTTTGTTATCTCTTGGGCTGTGTCTGGAGACAGCGGTGGCGACGAGGAAGATGCTCGAACTCCTGGATCTGCAACCGCGAGGGAGCTAGAACTCTGGGGTGGACTGAGCACTCGTCAGCGCTGTGACTGTAGGCAGTCACATACCTTCTCTGTGCTCTCATTTTCCTCTTTGTAAAACAGATCACTGGACTGTGGTAAGGACGAAATAAAATAACACACTTCAAACCTCTGCCTGGCAGAACGCCCGGTGTGTATACTGATGGCAAGAGTAGCCGTAATTGTGGGCGCTGTCATTCTTATTTGCTTCCACGGGCTCTGGATTTCAAAAGTATCAGCAGCATTTTGCAGCAGAGGAAACTGAGGTTTGAAGATGTTAAAGCCTTAGACAGAAACGCAGGCTAACAGGCAGCAGAGGAGAGACCAGAATCTAGATGTCTTTGCTTCCACAGTTTTTCCTGAACAGAACACTGCTTGTTTATTTATTTATTGGCTGTGCCTGTGGCAGGCAGAAGTTCCAGGGCCAGAAATTGAATCTGTGCCACGGCAGTGACCCGAGCCTCAGCAGTGACAAAGCCAAATCCTTAACCCACTGTGCCACCAGGGAACTCCCAGAAAACTGTTTAAAGCAGGACCAAATGTGGAACTCTGCCCACCCCACCCATCCCCACTCGTGCACCTCAGGGAGCTACCTCCAAGAAGCAGATGGGGAGTCGCGTTTGGGAGACAAAGCCCTAATTCAAAAGGTTTATTCTGCCCACCGTGAGACTCCAGTTTTCTTTTTCTTTTTCCTGAGGACAAGGGGTGGGAAAAGCTTTGAATCGAGTGGAAACCCTTGACTGCCTGCATTCACATGCTCCACCGCCCACGGACTGTAACAACGCCCCAGAACCCTTCGAGGCCCATTCCAACTGTACCCAAACCTCTGACGTATCATGCTTCTACACGAATTCAGCTTCAGGGAGTGGGGATTTTTATACGAGGGAGAACTTCTGTTTCCCCAACTTAGGTGACGAGGACCCCGCCCCGCACTTCCGGGACCATGACCTGAACGACCGCGCCGTGAGGCCGGCTCACTACACACCACAGTCCTCGCCCTGCAGTCCCCCCCTTCGCTTTTCTGTTGGGTTGACTGCCTGAAGCTTTAGCCTTTTGTTTTCTCTTTTCTTTTTTTTCAAAAACAGAAGAGACTGGGAGGAAACAAGGTTAGAAAGCATTGTCCAAAAGGCGCTCCCATTTCCACATCTCTCATATAGACTATTCCAGACCCCCAGGTGTGGCTCTGTCGTTACAAAATACGCGAGCTCGGCAAAGCAAGTCACTGGTCCGGACCCATGTTCCCACTCCCGTAAAATGGGAACATCCCCTAACAACAGTCGGCACTCTTAGGATTAAATGAGATATGCGAGCAAAAGTCTTAGTACAACGAGCAGGTGCTTCATAAATTATTGATATCAAAACGACAGCATCTAACACTTAGGAAGTGCTGTCAAGTAAGCCCTCTGTTAACAGCATTATACGTGGTCTCATTTAATGCTCACATCTCTGTGAAGTACTACGAAAACCATTCTCACTTTACAGGTGAAGAAACGGAGGACAAGAGGTTAGGTAACTTGCCTGAGGTCACAAAGCAACCAGCGGCGATGTCGCCAAGGCAGTCTGACGAAATTAATGTCACCTTTCCGTCTGTCCCAGTCCGGGGACTTGCCATCGAGACACATTGGTCTCTACTTCCATGTGAGGAAGGAGAGAGAAGCAGAGTACCACTTTTTAGATCAAACGTGCTATCTTTTTCTTCTCTTCCCTTCTTCCTCCCATTCAGTTTGTGTGGATTTTTTTTTTTTTTAGGATGTGTTATGCTGTTACAAGAATTCGGACGCATTTTAAGTATCAGTTATGAAGAAAAATACATTCTGCCAAGAAATGATGTAAATGTGAAGACAGGGAAAAATGAAATCAAGGAACAAAAAAAAAAAGAGGAAAGCCTTGCAGCGTCAGGTGAGCTCCTGAAGCTGGGGTGAAGCTTCAGCTGTCTGAGAAGTTTTTCCCCTCTTCCCTCTTGCAGTTTCACCCGGGCATGGCTTATCTGTCTACAGCCAGGTTCTCACACTATAAAGTGTGTTAGGAAACGGTACAATTCACAGTCTCAAACACGTGTCTTTCCCTCCTACAAACTGTTTTCTCTGAGGAACATTTACTAGATCACGGCTGGTCAAAATGCTAAATCTTGATTGTCTGGACCCTGGCCAAAATCTACAGCTACAACTCGGTGGAATAAGAATATTTAAAAAGAAGAGGAAGAGAGAGAGAGAGAAAAAAAATCTGCACACTTTTAAATAATATTTGATCTTCTTCTTCTTTCTCCCCCTTGTAGCGAGCTATGACCTCATGGCAGTGAGGCCTCCACATGGAGGTGTTTGAGTTGGTTTAGAGCCATTAGAAATGTTTGAAGCGCTAGGTACTAGGCTGCGCCAATAGCATGTCAACTGCGCTAAAAAGCAATAATAGTTTCTCACCTTCTTAAAGATTTTACTGCTTAAATAACGCAGAGCAATGACAGGGCTGCATGGAGCAAAAAGCAGGGTGCCAAGGCGAAGCTGAGGTGGGATTACGTCTTTTGGCAGCTGAGAAATTATGACATAAAGTTAGTTTAAAAAAAACAACAACAACAAAAAAACACCGCCACCTCCATAAATTGGGCTACTATCCTTTTTCAAAATCCAGCAAAGGCTGGGATTTATCTTTCCCGCTCTGATCTAGCAGAAGCCGGGGCCTCCTTATGGGAAAGCCAGACTGAACACTAGATCTTATCTGCTTGGAGGGAACTGGGGTTAAGAGCTTTAAGCGTGCCGTCTCTTGGCCACGGGCAAGCACTCTGAAGGCCTCTCACCATTACAGATAAGCAAAAGCGCTTCATCTTTGCCCTGGATGTTAACAAAAACAAGAACCAAAATCAAAATAGAAACAGTCTTGGGCCAAAGCGCTGGCTAAAATCTGTGCCAACGGTCACTTCTGCCCTGGGCTCAGCTTGGAAGGTTTTCTGACAAAGTCTGACCAAATAAAAACAAAAAGTTTCAAAAGGTATAACTGAACAAGGGAGCCCTCAGATTTTCTTTAAGCTGAGTACTGACGGATGGAAAGGCGAACTGAAGAAAGAGGAAGCTCTGCGGGCCAAGGATGAAAAGGCCAAGCTGAAGAAATCCATCTCCCCAGGCTGTGACGTGGGAGCCTCCACGGCCCTCGGCAGCCGGGCAGGTGTGGGCGAGAGGGGTCCCGGCCCAGCTGGGAAAAGAGGCCGAAGGGGGTCCACAGCCCAGAGCCCATCTGGAAGCCAGTTGGGCCTCCAGCCTGAGCAACCTGGGCTCAGGGAACAGAGAGTGATCCTCCAGGGAGCCAGCGAGGTCCCAGGAGCTGGCAGGTCCACCACTTTGCCCGTCAGCTTGAAGAGATCCCCATACAAATTCATGGACTGAAATCAGAGCCGGGCAAGGCAACACACATTATGAGCACCAGCACGTGTTCTGCAGAAACAGCGAGCAATGCTGGGGAGGGCAGCTGGTGGCCTCCTCGGAGTGCCTGGGCAGCACCTAAAACATGGAAGTGATAAAGTGTTTATGCCGGAAACTGAAAAAAAAAAATCTACCTTAGCCAGCAATGTTTCAGAGGCCAGCCCCAGAAAGAACTTGATAGGGAAATAAAAATCTTGGTCAGAATTTTAAAAGCAGACTTGCAAAGAGAGCTAAAGCAAGCTTTAGACTCCAGAGGCCAATGACAGAATCTGGAATTAAACCCTTGAAAGATACTACCGGAGTTGAACCACCACATTTCTATAAGCTCTGCCACGACCCTAACCGTGGGGCTTTAGCTGTTTGCTATTTTAAAAGAAAAATGATAGCTCTGCCACCATTTTCAGAGACGCTGGAGGCCTTCGGAAGAAATGCCTGAATTACAGTTAGTTGTCATTTAATCACTGCTTAGAAACTGCGGGACCCTGGGGACGATGTTTGGGAATCTTACCTTCTATCGCCCTCCGTATTACCACAGGTACAGCAAAAACTGTATACATATTAACAAAACATATTAACAAATTAGTTCCTCCCTCATTCAAACATATATTGAATGTCTACTATGCACAAGGCACTGTGCCCAAGACTCTGGGGATACAAGAGCGAGAGGAAAGAAGTCATGGTATCTGCTGTTGTGGCTCTTACATCATAGTGAGAAAGGACAGACATCTGTCACAGAATTACAGACACAGATGTCAAATGACAACCTCTGACACATACCGTGTCAGGGGAGGTCATGGGCTAAGAGAGCTTAGAATAGAACCGACTCAGAAAAGGCTGGGATTCAAAGGGCTAGTGGAATTCGTCACCAGGCGAGACAACTTCCAGGCAAAAGGAGGGACATGTGTCCAGACCCTGTGTCAAGAGAGAGAACAACCTGTGAAGACCCAAAAGGTCAGCAAGGAAGAGCCGCAGGCAGGAGAGAAAGCGGGAGAGCGAGATGAGGTGTAGACCAGGCACAAGCCCCGAGGCCATGTTAAGAACTTCTCTCTTCATTTAAGTCATTAAAGTGCTTTAGGCTAAGGCTGTGTGTGTGTGTGTGTGTGTGTGTGGTGTGTGTGTAGGAGGGTAGAGAGAGAAAGACTGATTGATTTGTGTTTTTACAAATGCCATTTTTTTTTCTTTTTAGGGCCGCACCTTCAGCAATATGGAGGTTCCCACGGTAGGGGTCCAATCGGAGCTACAGACGCCGGCCTACACCACAGCCACAGCAACGCAGGATCCAAGCCGTGAAGGATGCCACAGCTCAAGGCAACGCCAGATCCTTAACCCACTGAGCGAAGGCAGGCATCGAACCTGTGTCCTCATGGATTTGCTAGTCAGATTCGTTTCCGCTGCACCACGGCAGGACCTCCTACAAGTGCATTCTGGCTGGAGCTGGAGACGAGACTGGAGGGGGTGCAGAGCGGATGCTGGAGGACCAGAGGCTGTGCGCGGTACAGGTGAGATGACGGGGGCTGGCCCAGAGCGGAACCGTAGGGACCCAGACGGCTAGACACGCGGGGGAATCGGCAGAGGCTGCTGTGGGGGGCAGAGGGAACGCGAGGCACCAAGGATTACGCCTGGCTTCCCGGCCAGGGTTAAAGAATGGATGGAGATGCCCTTTGCGGACGACAGAGCACCGGAAGACCACGAGGCCTACGGCGGCTGGCGTGGAAGATGAGAGAAAAAACGTGGGCACAGACAGTGTGCTACGGAAACACCCAGGAGGCAGTGCGAGGGGCGGTCTGACATGAGGACGGACAGCAGGGCTGAAGATCCTCACTCGCGCTCCATTTCAGTGTGGGTGACAAGTAAAAGGACAGCTGTAGAGAGGACCCCGGGGAGGGGGAAGAATAAAATCAGAGGAAGAGGCGCTGAGGAGCCAGTTTTTTTTTATGATGAGGCAGGAGAAGAGGAGCCTCTAGTGACATAAGGAGCAGTCGGAAAGGAACGGAGAGGACCAGGGAAGATAGTGACATCATTTGGTCCCTTGGCTGCTGCTCAGTGACCCTGCATACCACACGTTTCATTCCGAACACGGTTACAAGAGAGGCTGAGCAACAGTTAAAGTAGAGCCCCTAACATTGTTCCGCCAGGGCTCAGATCTTAGCTCCCCACTTCACGGCTGTGTTACTTATTTTAACCTCTCTGTGCCTCAGTTTCCTCATTTGTAAGACGAGAGAGAATAACGGCCCCGCATTCACAGGGATGTTGTGAGGATTAAATGAATTAACTAAGTAATACAATCAAAATGCTTTAGAAGAGTGGGCCTGCTGGTCAGTAACAGTCATTTGATACTAGCTATAGTGACGTCACTTATTACATGTATATTATATTAATAGACATATAATTACTTAAATATAATAAGTAATATTACTTACTATCTATACACACACACATATCTACTAGCTACTAGCAGACAGATCGCTGAACAAGCGTCATATAAAATGATGTTTAACAACAAAGGTAAAACACAGCTTATACTCAAAGAGCATCCCAAAGCAGCCAGCGGTCCCTTCTAACCCCACAAACCCGTGTCAGTTTTTGACGGGCAAAGACTGTATCTCTCCAGCCTTTGGAAACAGCACAGCATTTTAGATCTAGAAGGATGCTTATCAACTGACACTTAGACCGTGCTAAAGAACTCCTACCGAGAAACACCGACCTCTTAGAACAGGTTATGTAAGTCGCTTTTCCGCTGGATCCTCCCCTCCGCTCGCTCAGGTCTACCTGTCTTCCCAAAGCCCTGCTCAAGTCGTCCCTTCTTGGTGAAAGCCTTCTTCAGCCATGCTGACTCAACTCTGAGCTCGAACAATACCTGTAATTGTACCGTCCAGCTGACGCTTACTGCGACTGCCTGTACTTGAACACACATTTCAGTACATACTGAAATCTGCCTTCTCTGCCTAGCGCTCTGCTAGGCACTGGGAATAAAGAGGCCTATACAATAAGGTTTCCATCATTAAGGAGTTAGCCAGTAACCAGCCCAGCGCAGCGCTTTGTATACAGCATCCATTTTGCATACTGTAATGGGCGAGGAAGCCAGCAGTCATCTGGAGGACCCGTCAGAGGGACCACCTTTGATGGGCACTCTGAAGGGTGGGGGGGGAGTCAAGCAGACTGCGTGTGTATACGCAGGGGTGGACGGGAGAGAGAAATGAAGGGGAAGGTATTTAAGGCATATAAAATACAGTATGTGTGCAGTCCAACTGTGGAGCCAAGTCCTGTAAACAATGTTTGGGAGGGACCTGGTTTTCTCTTTCTTGAAATCCACTCCTCCACTTCCTGGAGTTCCTGTGTGGCTCAGAATCTGTTTCATACCTATGAGGACGCAGGTTCGATCCCTGGCCTCACTCAGTGGGTTAAGGATCAGGTGTTGTCGTGAGCTGTGGTGTAGGTCACAGATGCGGCTCAGATCCCGCGTTGCTGTGGCTGTGGTGTAGGCCGGCAGCTCCAGCTCCAATTCTCTCCTAGACTGGGAACCTCTATATGCCATGAGTTTGGAGCAAAACAAAACAAATCAAAAAAGAAGAAGAAGAAACTGCTCCTCCATGTCCAGTCTAACGGGTACACAGCAGACACGGAGTGAACATACTTGTTTTGCAAGTAAGTGGATTTGATCAGCTGTACTCGAAAGGAATAATTTATGGCTTTTTCTTGGCACTGTGTGGAGAAACATTCAGTTAACATAAAAGGAAAAAAAAGGAAAAAAAGAACATTACAGGGTTACTTATAACATGAAAAACAAAATTATCTAACGATAGTTATAGCAAATTTAAATGATGAAATACTATGCGGCCATTAAAACGATGCTAAAAAGTTTGTAATGCTATTAGTCAAAGGCTTAAAAAGCGACATAGAAAAAATCAGTATATGTAACTTGGACACTGTAGCTGCTACAGTCACAATGTTACTGCGTACCTGCAGTGTGGCTTGTTGGGTTTGAGATGTGCTGTAAGTATAAAATATATCCTAGATTTAGAAGGTTTAGTATGAAAAAGGAATATAAAATTATTACTTTAGTAATAATTTAAAGATATTGATTACATGCTGATAAGTTACTATTTTATTGGAATTAAGTAAAATATATTATTAAGATTAATCTACTTATTTCTTTTTCCTTTTTTTTTCAATGAGGCTGCCAGAAAATTTAAGTTTCTACATATGAGGCTCAGACTCTATTTCAGGGCTGGTATAGATGATATGATCTCAACTGTCTAAGAAACACACAGAAACTGACTCAGCAGTGGTTCCTCTCCCTGGATTACAGGGCTCTTGTTTTCTCCTCATCTGGACATTTTTATATTTTCCAAATTTTATTCATTGATAATCAAAAGGAATGAATAGGAAGAAATAAAGCATAAACAAAAACAGAATAAGCCTTCACTTCGGTTCAAAGCCTTGGTTGCTGGAGGTGGAGGAAAGAAGCCAAGGGGACACCCGAATGCCTTTCTCACTGATGGAGGGTGAGGCACAAAGGATGTTGGCCAGCTGTTCTCCATCCTGACTGGAGACAGGAAAAAGCGGAAATGGGTGTTAACCGCAGAAGGGGGCCTGCAAGTTAAATATAGGGAAGAATTTCCTGAAGTGAGGGTGTTTAAACTCTGGAATGAGTTAGAGAAGAAGCCTGGTCCCCCAAGGTCTTTTAAAATACTGCAGATACCCATATGCCTTGCGTGTTCCTGTCTAGAGGCAACGAGATGACTTGTCAAGGTTCCTTCTAAAACAGCTATCTTAGAGCAAATAATTCCAATAAAACTTTCTTTTTCATTTATTTTTGACCAGGCTTCACTTTTCATATTAAAGATGCCACCCTGCATGGAGCACTCTGAGAGGCAAGCCCATCGGCTACGGCCACTGTAAGAAGCACTCCGGAGACGTGAAAGACAGTGTCATTTGGTCTAAAGTTAAAAACCCACATCAGTTAGATGACATGGTTTTTAAGTCCCTCAGGGGACACCTGCTAGAGGCTAGATCTGAATTCAGCACGAGCAAATGAGGGAGGGAAGGAGGGCAGACAGATTTGCTTTTAAAAACTGAAGCTTAAAAAAAAAAGGGTTTAGAGGCTTGAGGTAAAGTGGGTACTGGGGGAGGGGGAGGGAGTGGGATGGACTGGGAGTCTTGGGTTAAGAGATGCAAACTATCGCATTTGGAGTGTATTAGCAATGAGATCCTGCTGCATAGCACAGGAAACTATATCCAGTCACTTGTGATGGAACATGATGGAGGATAATGTGAGAAAAAGAATATATATATATATATATATATATATACACACACACACACAAATACACACACACACACACACACACATATGAATGGGTCGCTTTGCTGTACAGTAGAAATTGACAGGACACTGTAAATTAGCTATAATGGAAAAAATAAAAACAAGAAAAAATAAAGTGGACACTGCCTCATTTTCACAGGTGAATGGTTAGGCTTAAAAGCTGAATTACTATATTGCTACCCTCTGATTTTAAAGAAAGACTGGCTCACTTGCTCTCAATTTTCAATATTCTCAATTTACTGAAAAAAAAAACCTCATTTTCTTAAAATGTGTCAAAGTTCTTAGCTACTTTCTTTCCCATTCATTCATTCATTCATTCATTCAGAAAAGCTACTGAACTTGATTCCATTTAATATAAAGGAACAAAGGACCAGATCAGAAACAGCAGCAGAAACATCACCTAGAGATTTTACCGCTGAAGCAACACGACCGCACATAAACCCACTGCTTACTCCTCCCAAAGTCACACTATCAAATGCTGGAAGGACTCAGGAGAAACATTCCAGCAGCTGCAGAAAAGCCAAGGATGGTACTTCTCAGTGTTCTCAGGTCACTGAAATTGATGTGGTCTCTATAAAGACGGAACGCCTGGTCCTACATCAAGTCAAGTCCGAGGCTGAGTCCCACCATCGCGATCGCCTGTCCCCTGACGCTGGAGCTCGGTCTCTACGTCCCACACGACGACAAGACTGAATAACGCATGAGAATATTTTTGAAGACGTGTTCTTCAAAATATTTAATTTGTCTTATCTACTCACTCAGAATATAAACTAAACAACTGTCAGCTAAGCAGAGGCAGGGCAAATCTTACACTTTTGAATTTTCTTTTGTCTCTTGAACAGTGCTATGTGCAGAGGAGACACTCAATGAATTGCTAAAGGCATGAATAATACTTGATAACATTTTGTATAGTCCTTTTTAGTTTATAAACCACAAATGAGACATTATCTCATTTGCTCCACACAACTATGTTTGGGAAATAGGGCTGGTGCTATTAACTCCACTTAAAAAATTGATACTCAAAAACAATTTATGAAAAATTAAATGATAGAGCTGAAGCTGGAGCCTATTATGGAAATTCCAAGGCTAGAGGTCGAATTGGAGCTGTAGCTGCTGGCCTACACCACAGCCACAGCAACGTGGGATCCAAGCCGCATCTGTGACCCACATCACAGCTCACGGCAACACTGGATCCTTAACCCACAGAGTGAGGCCGGGGATCGAACTTGCATCCTCATGATTACTAGTCAGGTTTGTTACTGCTGAGCCACAACGGGAACTCCCTATTTTTCGTAACTTCTAACGACGGGTGAGAGTTAGCTAAGAAGATAAGTACCAAAAAATGTAGGTGAGCAAACAGATGTGCAGGGTACTTATCTCTAAGGCTTCAGAAGGGTCATATAAAGGACTTGGGGAGAGTGGAAGGGAGATGGTGAACATTCTGAACCACTAATGTACAAAACAGCATGAGCAGTTACGAAAAACGAGACCAAGAGTCATATCCTATATCTATTTGTAAGGAAATGACTGTAGATTTAAAGGAAGAACAAAACGCCTATAATAAAGAGCAGATTTAATTCTTAAAAGAGATAGCTATGATTCACTTATCCATTACATATTTATAATAATACCAACCATTTATTAAGTGCTACTGCATGCCAGGAAGTATGCCAAGTATTTTCACATATAATCTTTATAGCATTGCTATCAGGTAGGCCCTATTATCTCCATTTTACAGACAAATTTAAGCTGATGGCTTAAACTTGCCTGAAGTCACAGAGACAGTAAGCGGCAGAGTTGATATTCAAACCCAGAGTCTTTACATGCTCTTTGCAACTGGGCAACGGCTTCCTACTCTGGCCTACGGCCTACGCCGCAATCTCCATGAGCTGCAGTCCTTTGTGGGCTCCAGGTCCACAAAAATGCCATCTCCTTAGTGAAGGCTCGTCCAGTTCCCACCCACACCCCTCACACCAAGAAGCAAATGACACCCTATGGACAGGTAACCTGTCTACCTCTCTTGCAGTACTTCATTCTTTCTGTTGTTGGTTAATATTGCTCCTGTGGCCTCAATGTAAGGTCAAGGAGCTCCTACTCCACCAACTGGACAGGTGGCTTGTTCGTTCACGCACTTGCTCACCCCTACCAAACACCTCCTTCCCCAGCGCCAGGCTAGGACCACAGGATGAGCGTGACATAGCCCCAGCCCCAAGCTGCTCCAGAGCCTAGCGGGTAAGAACGGTGGGGGAAGTGGGGCTGAGCTTCTGAGCCTCGGAATCTGGGTTTATCTCAGTATCTGCCACTGTGCCTGCTGAGTGGGTCAATGAATGAGGTAGGATGTGAGCTGGAACTGGAAGGAAAAAGCAATGCTTGGAGAGAGTGGAGGCAAAAGCAGGCGATTCTTGGTGGTGGGAACTTGTCTGAGCAAAACACTTAGGTCAGAAACGAGCAGGGCATGTCTGGGGTCGAGTTGGGGTGAGACGGTGGAGACACATGATTGAGGCGCTGTCCCAGGACCCGGATGCTGGGGCCGCATCGCACAGCCTGATTCCAGCAAGCACAGCACATAAACTCTTCTGTTCAGTTATAAACTTATCGTCTCGCTGGCAGCCGTCATGCAGCGGCTCGCTGTACAGCCCTCCCTGCTCATAATGCAGCACGATCATCAGCCGTGCACGCGCGTGTCACCTAGAATCCCGGACCACTTTGCAGCTAGTAGTACAAGAAAGAAAAATGGGAGGTTTGAGAGGCATGCCGGTGGCTTTTAACCAAAATATGCAGGAGGACAACCTCTGAGCTGAACTTCTGCTTTTCAAAACTGTGTTGCTTGGCAATTAGAACAAGGCTAGTGACCAGAGGATGAGAAAAAGAAGATCTCTTTTGGAAAGGTGCTCAGGGCTGTGCCCCAGGTGACTGTGTTCATGAGGAAAAGGGATGGTTTCAGGATTAATCAGGTAGATGTTTCTGATTTTAGGTAAGAATTCTGTCATGTGAAAGAAAAACATCACTTAAAGGAATTTTGACCACATTGTCTTTTTTTTTTTTTTTCCCAAAAACTAAGCAAAGCAAGCTGTCACTTCACTTAGAAGCTTTACCATAAAGACGGATTCGGTGGCTGCACTGATCCTGAGCCGGAGGGAAAACTCCGCACCAAAAGGATAGAGAGCGACCTGTTTCCACGGGGACCAGTCTGAGAACGGCAACGGCACACTGACGAGGGAAGTGCTTTCTTTTTCAAAAGATGTCAGAGCTCCCTTAGGAGCCCGAGTTTTTTTACCCTTTGCCCTGAGGAGCTCAGGCTTGGAAGTAATTCCTCAGCCCAGGCTGCTCTCTGAATTCTCGGCTTTCCTCTGAGGCTAGGAGTATTTGCCCCAGCTTTGTTTAGATTTGGAACCTTCAGCCTGGCTTCCCGCAGTGGTCTTGACTCGGATCATTATGCAGCCTGCGTCGAGCGGTACTGGCATCTAGCTCGGCAGTCAGGTTTTCATCGCAGCACGGGACCAGCGAGGTACCCACTGTGCCGTCAACGCCAACGCGCTTGCCGCACGGCACGGAGGCCGCTACACAGGCCTGCGAGTCTCGGGGCTGACGGATCTACTATGTCAATGTCAGGAGACCTGCACTCTAGTCTTTCTTACTTATTTATTTATTCACTTGCTTTTTAGGGCCGCGCCCATGGCATATGGAAGATCCCAGGCTACGGCTCGACTTGGAGCTACAGCTGCCAGCCACAGCCACGCAGGATCCGAGCCGCATCTGTGACCTACACCACACCCCACAGCAACGCCCAGATCCTTAACCCACAGGGATCAAACCCGCATCCTCAGGGATACTAGTTGGATTCCCTTCCTCTGTGCCACGATGGGAACTCCCTGGACTCTAGTCTTACTGCCATAAGCTCATGGGTCACCCGTGCCTGGAAGGTCACTTAATTCACCTGTACCGCAGGAAGGGGAGCTGCTGGAAACAGCTGCTGTAGGAGCGGGGAGGACAGTCGGGTTGTAACGAGGAAGCATTTCTATGTAAGCACTTTGGGTAAACTGTCTAATGAGATCTCGGAAAAAAAGGATCTAATCTCATGTTCCAGTCATTTATGGTGATTTTGTTTCTCATTTTAAAGATTTACTTTTTCCTCCTCATGTTGTATTTGCAGTTTTATAGTCTTTCTCTTGAAAAGGGTTCCCAAACTGTACAAGCTCTAAGTACCGCAAGCCCCAGATCCTCTCTGTCCCTAAAATGAATCTGCGCTCTAGGCGAGGTGGTCTATTCTCTGCCCAGAAAGCTATGGTGCCTTTTCTAAAACTGTCCCCTCTGTGGCCTCCAGGTCTGGCAGCACAGAGCTCTAGGCACCTACCTAGAGAAGAGGAATGTCAGGAGACTGACAGAACTGCAGCGACTTAGTAATGAAGTGGGAAAATAGAGCATAAGCAGGCCTATAATCATCCTAAAAACTAAACTTGTACTTTCTCCCTCAACAAATGAACACTACGTTTTTCAGACTTTCAACATATGGAAAAAGATAATTCCTATTTTACATAACTGTTTCAGAGAATACAAACGAAGACAGAACCTCAATTTACCTTGTGAGGCTGTTATAAACTTACCAAAATTGGACAAGGATTATTACATGAGAAAGAAAAAGTATAAGCTAGCCTCATCTCAGCTCACAGAGGCAGATATTCTAAAAATATTGGCAAATCCAATCCAATAATACACACAAAAAAATAATACATCACCACCAAGCAGAACATATCCTAGGAGGCAAAGATGGTTTAAAATCAGAAAATGTATTAATAGTTAATAACACAATAAAGAAGAATAAATAGAGTATTATCTAAATAAACATAATAAGCATTTTATAAAATTCAAAATATATCCACTCAGGATTAAAAAAAAAAACCCTTCGTGAGCCGGGAACAGAAAGACACTTCCTTTTGCTAATAATATCTTACCCAAACATGCAATAAATGTAATAATTGATGAAAAGAAGCATTCTCTTTAAAATCAGGAATAAGATAAGGATATCCACCATTGCTGGTCCTCTTCCATAATAAAACATAAGATAATAAAAAGTAATAAAAGTTGTAAAAATAGGAAAATACAACATCATTCACGAAAAAAATATATACACAGAAAATCCAAGAGACTCCAAGATAAACTATTATAATTAATGTTAGCAAGTTTGCTGGATATATTCTCAAACTGCAAAAATCAGTGATATTCCTGTACATTGGGACATAAGTACCCGATAAAAGATGTGTAAGACCTTTACGGAGAAAATATTCAAACGCCACTGGGGTATGTTCAAGAAACAGAGAGAAAACACAGAAAGAGATACCACGTGCACAGCCAGGAAGACTCACTACCATAAAGCTGTCAAGTCACTCAAACACAATTCACGAGTCAAGAAAAACCAAGAGTTTTGAAGAAGGACCATAACTGCGAGGCTCGCCCGACCACGTGCCCAGAAGGTTGGGGAACCTTCCTGCTCCTTTGCTGTGAAGGAACCGATTTAGAAGGAACACTCCGGGCCTCTCCATCCTCCCACCCACTTGCTCTCGGAGGAGGAGGGGGGCCTTTTTTGATTGGCGAATTTAGAGGGAAAAATAAAACCTGGGTATTCTTGGCTTGGCCCCACCTGGGTTCCTGCAGGAGTCAACGGACGGCTCTCTGCAGTATAGTTAAGGGCCTGCCTGTGTGGCGAGAGCCTGGAGTTAGTTCTCGGGTTCACACCGTGACTGCAAGAGTAAGTTTCGTCTTGAGTGATGTCTTTGCAAGCCCTTTCATTATAGATCTAAAGCTGCATTTTCCAAATGGCTTTATCAGTAATAAAACTGACATTTTGATTTCTATTAGTCTGTCCCTCGTATCTCCTCTCTCAAATGGCTCCAATGTCAGGAGGGAGAGAAGCGCAAACCTCGACAAGACAAAGAAATCACACATTATACTAATTAAAAATGCGGCAGTAGCCTATAGACAGACAATAAAATAATGAAGCAGAATAGGGAGCCTGGAAACAGATCCATGCAGGTGAGTGAACTTGATATTTGAAAGACACAGCACTATCAACAGTGGATAAGGAGATTCTTCAATATATGACACTGGGACAATCTGCTGTCTGTGCTGAGCAAGATTGGCTCAGGTGATTAGTCAGGTAATGCTGTGAGTTGCCCCTTTTCTTTTATGATTTTAGGTTATTCACCACCTGTGTTATAAAACCTTTCATGAATTATAAACCTTGTTTCCAACTAGATCACAATTCCCTTGAAAGTAGGGTTTGAGCCTTATACGTCTTTACCTCCAGAGTCATGGAACTTTACACCAACAATGTTAAATACATGCCTATTAGTTCCCTTTTTTCATTTTTTTTTTTTTGGGGGGGGAGGGTCTTTTTAGGGCTTTAGGGCAGTATCCACAGCGTATGGAAGTTCCAGGGCTAGGGGTTCAATTAAAGCTGCGGCTGCTGGTCTACACCACAGCCACAGCAACGTGGGATCCTTAACCCACTGAGCGAGACCAGGGATCGAACCTGCATCCTCACGGATACTAGATGGGTTCTTACCCCACTGGGCCACAACAGGGACTCCTAACTCATTTTTTATTACTACTACTACTACTACTATTATTTTACATTAAAACTCAATTCTTAGCCCTCATTCCTGAGCATACAGTCCCTAACAACACTAACTTTTATAACTATTTTGATATTCTGAGGAGAATTCTTTAAACAACTGTGTATTTGCTTAACAGGAGTCCCATTGAAAACCAGACATCTAGAATTTGCATTCTGAAGATCACGAGACAAAAATTAAAAAAAAAGTCAAAGTAAAGTAAATCAGAGATGTCACTTTCTTATTATCCTCAAGGCCTATTTTTATGGCATTAAAGAAAATGAAACCATTCTTGTACTTTCCTCTCCACAAATAATTCTTCCATCTCCCCTCTCATTTTATCCTCACCACAAACTGGTGAGATGAGCAGGGCAGGGATTACGGATACGGAAATTACACCTCAGAGAGGTAGGACTTTAAATTCACACAGCAAATCAGAAAAAGATCTGGGATCGGAAGCCAGGGCTCTTCAGAAGGCACCACGCTGTTCCCAGATGTCCAACTCTGAAGGCCTGATCTGAATTCACATGATTCTGTAAGTTATTGCCCAGCATCCAAGGATTAGAATCACTAAATGACTACAGCCAACAGCTTTCCATTTACTTAAGTCAAGTGAATTGTCTGATGTCTTCTTTGCACCAGACTTCCCCTCTCCCCTTTTCTCTCTTTCTCTTTTTTTGGCCACCGCTGTGGCATATGGAAATTCCCTGGCAAGGGATTGAATCTGAGCCGGAGCTGTGACCTATGCCACAGCTGCAGCAACGCCAATTCCTTAACCCACTGCACCAGACTGGGGATGGAACTGGCACCTCCACAGAGACCAACCGGATCACCAAGCCTCTGCGCGACGGCTGGAGAGGGTTGTGTCCGTCCTGACAAAGCACTTTTAGATGCAGTGGCTTAGTTGCCCTCAGGGTACAACAGGAAACGACTTCACACGTGAGAAATATCCTAGTGTGCGTGTGTCTCCTGGTCTCAGATGAGATCGCGACAGCCTGACCCATTCCTTGTCTGCTTCCTCCCTTAACTCTCATGGCCCCTGATCCCGAAGCTCATTCTATCCTTCGTCTGTTCTTTGGAGAAGTCCTGGGGCTCGATCTCCCTTTTCCGAGTCACATGGCTGTCCTCCAGTCCTGGCCTCAGCCACGCACTCAAGGATTCCCTGCCCAGCCAGCCTCCCCGAGTGCAAACGACACCCCAGACTGGAGCTTAGATCTGCACAACAGCGCTGGCTGCCTCCCCTTTTCTTCAGGTACCTGATCAGAGAGGAAAACCCGGAAGGCAGGCGTGACGCTCGGCAGCGTCAGGAAGCGTCTCAGGACGACCAGCCGCGGCACAGTCTCTGGGTGTCAGCGAGAAAGGTACTCACCACCGGACCATCAGCCCGTGCTCCAGGAAGTTCTTCAGGTTAGGGAGGGTCTGCCTCAGGTCTGGAGTCCCTAGTCCGTGTTGATATCTGAGCTGCAAAGGAGGGAAAACAGAATTAAAACAGATTTTGGCAGATACTATGCTCCCTAAACACAAGCCACTAAAGTTTTTTTTTTTTTTCCTTCACTCTTAAACTCTAAAAGAGGAAATGTGTGAACGCATGACCCCGACATCCATCATTCCTTTCGGGTGGCGTTTACAGGCAGCCTCCTCATTCCCTGCTCCCCGGCCCTCAAAAGTTGGACAAGACTAAGAATGACCAACTGGGGATCAGGGTATTTCGAAGACCCCTGCAAGGGTTTGCCAACATTAACTCCGGGACAGGTACCATGAAACCAGGATTTTGTTTTCAGTACTGGAGGCTGGTACCGCACACTCTGGGCACATTCAGCCCTTCTCTCCTGAGTCTCCCCTTTGCATAATCGAGAACAGGGGTCCCGTCGTGTCCATCTCGCCCCAAGCATCTGACACAGCGCCAGGGCTCAGCCAGCGCGTATTAATCAAGTAAACAGCAAGCCACTTGCCACAGGGGCTGTGCTTCATGTTATTCCTCTTGTGCCTCTAACTTTTCTCTTTGTCAAGAGCCAGAGCACAGGGCTGGAGGGCTAGTATGAGGAAACTACAGCTCGTGGGCAAACCTGCTCCTCCTTTCACGCAGTGCGGCTAGAGGCTGGTTGTCTACAACGAAGTGTCCTTCCGCGGACCCTGGGTACCTGCTAAATGGTTCTCCTCTGTCTGCTCTGCCTCGCCTCACTGTGTCTCCCAAGACCTTTTGCTTGCTTAACTAACGCTAACAGAGATCTGAGGTAGGGCTATGTGCGTGTTCACATGCGCGCTCACAATGTCAAATACGCGGTAAGTGTACAGCACAGCCCCAAGGAAATGTCTTCTTCTAACGACATAATATACACAGAGAAAGTACTGTGTAAGCTGCACCCGGGCGTGCAAAAGCGAAGGGTCGTCAATCTGCAAGTGTTACTCTTCCAGTAACTAATCTCAAAGTGGCTAAGTTAAACTTGTTAAATGTTTTCCTCTTTTAAAAAATAAAACCGCTACCAACACAAAATCAAAGTAAGTTTTCTTCTGTTCGTATCTGGTGTTCAATTGACTTTGCACTTAAGTGTGAGTGAGTGACATTTAACAGAGGAAAAGTTCACTCTCTCTACACTGAACTTTTACAAGGAAACCCCCGCACCTAACCAGGTCTCTTGAATGGTCTGAATACACATAGAATAAGGAGGCAGAAGCACAGACTGTTAAAGCTAAAAGTATCTTGAATACACTTAGGCCAGTCATTTCTCTGTGCAGATGGGAAAACTGAAGCTCAGAAAGGGGAAGGAAATTCTCCAGGGCCGCATGTTTCAATGCAAAGGTATCATTAGCCAGAGCCTCCTTTTCACAACCATGCTACTCCATCAGCTACCCCGAAGTCTGAGAGGAAAACTGGTTTAAAAAAAAAAAAGAGCAACCTTGAGAAGACAAAGAGAAAATATTCTTTTCCTTTTCCAAAGCTAGCTTGGTGACCTAAATCACCTCCTGAGATTTGCTGACCTTGAATTATAAGATCTCCTCCATATTAAATGACATCATTTCTTATATTAATATAAAAGCATTTTTTCCATACATTGATAAAAGCAAAATGGCTGACATCCCAATATGACATTCCTGACTTCATTGTTTCAATAAAAAAAGTGAAATTGTTTACACATGGCATGGAAATTTCACCTGTGATTCATACTGAAAAATATTAAATACAAAAAAAAAAAAGCCCACCTCATACTAAAATAACACTAAGATATGCGTCCCTGAGCCAGTGCACAGTCAATTGCCTGCCCCAGGCTCCACAATGGATAGTGGGTGTTGAATTCTTTTCAGAGACCACAATGAAAAACTTCTCTCTAAGTCTGAATTCAACTAAAAAAGGAAATTGTGGGAATTTCGAGCCTCCACCCAGGTCTTAACTCTTCATTTGCTGCACAGCACTATTATTTTTATCATAAAATCTCGGGATATTATACAGCTTGAAGAGATCATGAAGATCGTCCTTTCCAACCTCCAATCTCTCATCAAGGAAGAAACCAAGACTCAGTAAGGCAGGTGTCTGGCCCAAGGTCTCAAGGCCGATGAGGGCCAGAGCCAAGGCCACAACCTCTTAATAACAACTCTAAGTTCTTTCTATCATGTCACCCTCTTGATTTTCAACACACAGAACTAAAACAGAAATTCACACGTAACACCTCTATGACAATTTTAAAATAAAGAACATGTTTAATAAATCTAAACTATAATGTTTAATCAAACTACAATGTTTAATAAATCTAAGCTTATAATGCCAAAGCAACAGTTCTTCGCACTTCAGTACTGACCGCTTTTGTTTCTTCTTTACCTTCATTTTTCTAAATAATACACTTATATTAAATTCTTATTCTTCCCCACTCAATTTAGACAACACTTGTGTCCCTGCTATGAAAAATGAGAATCTAACTCTTACATTACTCTTTTCTTAAACATTTATCCCCTCACCCATACTACCATTACTGCTTTTTATGAAAGAATATGAGGATTTAACTCCCTAAACTCCCAAATGTATTTCTCAACCTCTCAAGATACTCAACTATTTTTGAATATAACATTTTTGATAAGTCAATATTTAGTGTTTACCTTGTACTTAAAAAAAAACTGTTCAGTGCTAAGCCATGTAATATGCTATTCGTTTTTTGCCCTTGTGTTGGTTTTTCCCGAAGTGATAACTGCCACTGTCCCCACTGGTTGAGTACTTATCTTATTGCTTGTCCCCACTTGTTGAGCTCCCATGTACCTGTCACCAGATACTCCCCTAATTAGGACAAAACCTTAAATCCTTCTCACTCTGATCAAAGACACCATATAACCTAACAAGCCATTTCTCCCCTTGGAGATACACGTCCTGAAGCACCCTTCTCTCTGCTCCAGTCTGAACAGGCTGCTCTCCAGACTGGTTCCACTGTTACCTTCTTTGAACTTGCACCATCACCCTGGAAATCTTGTTTACAGTTCTCCCTCTATATCCCCATGGCTCCAGGAAGCCCTGCAGATAACAAACTCTGTGGATGTTCAAGTCCCTCACATACAATGGCATAGGATGTATGTACAATAAATGTAGCTGGCCCTCTGCATCTAGGGGTTTCACTCAGAGGGCCAACTGTACTTCTTCGTTGTGGCTGCTGTTTCCTAGAACTCATCTGGAACCTCGACTTCATTCTTGACTTACTGCCTCATCTTGGTGGAACATATTCTATAACAGCTTTCTAGGAAAGGGTAACATAAGAGGTATCATTTTTTTAGTATCTTGAATATTTAAAAATACCTTTATTTCATCCTCACACTTAGTTTGCCTGGGTATAAAATTAAAGACTGAAATGACTTTTCCCTTGGAATTTCTAAGGTAGTTTAACTTTGCATATGGCAAGTGAGAAATCTGTTAACATTCTGTTTCCTAATTTTTTGGGTGTGAGCTGATTCTTCTCTCCAGAAGCTTTTAGGGTTTTATTCTCTAACCTGAGTATTGTGAAATTTCAGTGATAAGCTTTTGTTTGGGTCTTTTATCATTCACTGTTTTGGGCTCCCTTTAGTGAGTCTTTCGTTCTTGTTTTGTTCTATTTCCTTGCAGTTGTTTTGTTTATTTCCTTGCAATCATCATGAAATGATTATTACAGTGAGTCTGGTGAACATCTATCACCTCATATAGATACAAAACAAAAAGAAAAAATATTTTTTGCTTGTGATGGGAACTCTTACAATTTATCCTCTTAACAACTTATACATATATAACATAGAGCAGTGTTAGTTACATTAATCCCCTAGTGCTTATTTATCTAATGACTGAAAGTCTGTATCTTTTGACCTTCACCCAATCACTCCCCTACCCCCCCAATCTCTAGTAATCAGACATTTGATCTCTTTTTCTATGAGTCGGCTTGTTTTTGAAGTACAATTGACCTACAACACTAGGTCAGTTCCTGATGCAAAACATAGTGATTCTAGATTCTATACATTACAAAATGATCACCACGCTAAGTCTAGTTATCATCTGTTACCATACAAAGATGTTACATTATTATTGACTAATTCCTCACATTGTACATTTCATCCTCGTGTCTCATTTATTTCATAACTAAGAGTTTGTATCTCTTAATTATCCTCACCTATTTCACTCATCCCTCCACCTATCAGCCTTCCCTCTGGCAATCACCTGTTTATTCCTTGAAGCTAGGACTGTATTTCTGTTTTGTTATGTTTATTTATCTTTAGATTCCATATGTAAGTGAAATATATAGTATTTGCCTTTCGGTGTCTGACTGATTTCACTTAGTATATGTGCTGCCGAAGCGAGCACTGACTGATTTCACTTAGTACAATACCCTCTAGGTCTCTCCACATTGTTACAAATGGCATGATTTCATTCTTTTTTATGACTGAATAACATTCCTCTGTGTGTGTGTGTGTGTGTGTGTGTGTGTATACACCCCATCTTCTTTATCCATTCAGCCACTGATGGGCACTTAGGCTGCTTCCGTATCTTGGCTACTATGAATAATGTAGCAACGAACACAGGGGTGCATACATCTTTTCAAATTAAAATTAGTGTTTTTGTTTCCTTTGGAAAAATACCCAGATATGGAATTGCTGGATAGTATGGTAGTTCTATTTATAGAACCTTCATACTGTTTTCCATAATGGCTGCATCAACATTGCACAAAGCTTCTATTTTCTTCACATCCTCATCAACACTTATTTCTTGTCTTTTTCAAAATAGCCGTTCTGACAGGTGTGAGGTGATCTTTCATTGTGGTTTTGATTTGCATTTCCCTGATGATTAATGATGTCGGGCATCTTTTCATGTGTCTACTGGCCACCTGTGTCTTCTTTGGAAAAATATCTATTCGGGTGCTCTATTCATTTTTTTTTAATTGGATTGATTGTTTTTTCTGATGTTGAGTTGTATGAGTTCTTTGTATATTTTGGATATGAATTCCTTATCAGCTATATCATTTGCAAATATCTCCTCCCATTCAGTAGGGGGCCTCTGTGTTTTGCTGATGGTTTCCTTTGTTGTGCAAAATCTTTTTAGTCAGTATATCTGTTTAGTCAGTCCCATCTATTTATTTTTGCTTTTGTTTTTCTTGCTAGAGAGTCCTTTCAATATGAAAACACTTATCCTCTAATTTTGAGTATTTTCTATCATTATTATTGTCATTTTTGTTTTTTGTCTCTTCCTCGATTTTCTGCTACTTCTGGGTTTCTTTCTTTGTTTCATATTAAAAAAACATGTAGCTATATATCTGTATCTACATGAGGTTTTACTTCCTTTGATGTCCAGTAATCTCTGATTGCCAGTTTTTTATGAATGATACTTTAAAAAAGCTGATCAGATAGTCTGTGCACTGGCAGTGCTGACTGGGGAGTTTCACCATGGAGTGAGTGGGTGAGCCTTTTCCATAGGGGGCCTGCCAGTCCAGCAGCACTCACTGCTGGGACTATATTTTTATGAGGGCATCCTCTAATCTTCTGCCTAAGGGTGTAATCTGGATCTCATTCTGGGAGTTAGGTAGGAAAGTGGTGAGAGGATTCAGTGTACGCAGGTCTTTCACTGAATCTCCTTGTTTTCTGTAGGGTGTCTGACTTCTTGCCTCAGTATACCAGGTAGTTCAGAGTCCAGAGCTTCTCGGGTTCAATTTTTTTCAGAAAGTAAACCTCTAGGCTCCCACTGGGGTGTGTGCAGGGGCAGTTGCTTGGCTATGCAGAATGGGGAGTGAACTGAAAGCCTTATTCTTCTTTCAACTAATCCTTCTATTTTCAAACTTACTCCTTAGCCTCCACTCTCTGAGGCACTTGGTACCTCCAAATCCGAAGTCCTTCTGCATTTCTACGGCTTGAATTACACTGCCTCTTGAAGACTTTACGTTTCAGTTTTCTCCTTTCTGCCAACTCAGTTTACCACTGATTTATGTGCCTGTGATTTTCTCAAATGTTGTTGACTCTATTACTTGCTCTGTCTCTTCTGTTCTTTCCATCCTCCTGCATTTACAATTTTAAATTATTTTATCTTTATCAGCAGCGTTTCACTAGGGAGATAACAATATAGATGAGTATATTCAATCTTTTGTCACACACGTGTAACAGCTTTCCAGTACTGGTCAGCAACGCACCACGCTGTGCTCACCACTCCGGCGGAGGACTCTTTCCCGTCTCTAGGTCTCCCCTGAGGGATCCTACATCTGGTCCTTTTCTATCTATTCTCAAAGAACCAACCAGTTCCATTTCCTTGAGAGCCTGTTTGGAGGTTCTGGCAGGGGAGCGCAGCTGCTCCCACACCCTTCACCAAAGAAGGATGGGCATGGTCGTCCTCTTCAACGGAGCACACAGCTTCGGGACGGACGCACGCGGCACGGTGACGGGGGAAGGGGACACCTGCCTGGCCAGCCAGACCAGCCCAATCAGCCCCGGTGAACAGATGTTGCAGCTGGATCACCCTCACATCCAACCAGTTCCATTTCCTGTAGCAGTGCTGTCTGATTGCCCCAGGATAAGGGGATATTTACTCCTCTTCCAAATCTCTCCCTACATCTCCTTTCCATTGGCTGCCTTTAGAAAGCTTAATTTAATTGAATAGATGCTTGATAAATATTTGTTAATTAATTAATAAGCTAAAGTAGGAGTTCCTGTCATGGCTCAGTGGAAACAAACTCAACTAGTATCCATGAGGATGCGGGTTCGATCCTTGGCCTCACCCACTGGGTCAAGGATCCAGCTTTGCCATGAGGTGTGCTATAGGATGCATACGTGGCGTGGCTCTGTGTTGCTGTGGCTGTGGTGTAGGCCACAGCTGTAGTTCCGATTCGACCCCTAGCCCAGGAACTTCCACATGCAGTGGGTGTGTCCCTAAAAAAGCAATAAATAAATAAAGTAATGCTGTATGGGAGAGAATGAGAGGCATTATGACACAGTGGAATGAGCTTAGATGCAGAAGATCTGGGTTTGATATCAATGCTGTCACTTGCTAGTTATTTGACTTTGGGTAAGTCACTTCTTGTAAATGGATATGTCATCTGCTTTGCAGAGATATTGTAAAGTTTAAATATGATGAAGTATATAGAGTACCCAAAACAATATCTGGTACATAGTAAGTGCTCAATAAACTATAACTTTTGTCATTATGCTACACATATATAACACTCTATTATTATCACAGCATCTATCTCTAAGCTTGGCATAAAACTGGTGCTCAAAAATGGCTTATTTAATTAATTAGGATAAGAATCAGAAAAGGAGAACAACAGAGTTCAAATCAAAGGGGAAAAAATCTTAAGTACATACATAGCTCACTTTTTAAAGAACTAGCTTTTACTAGTTTAGTAAGTTTCTGACTACAAGCACTCCAGAGAGGCAGCAATAAACACATATATGTCTCAGTATTTTTTAAAATAATTACAGAATGAAATGGAAAGATCCACATGTGTGACAGACACAGCTCTGCTATAGTGCCATGTGCAAGTCCCCTCCCTGCCTGGGGCAGTCAAATACTTTGCAGACTTTTTATTCTGCGCTAGCCCTGAATCCTTTGTTCAGATGAAATATTATGTAGAAGTCCAAGGTGTAGAGCAAAGAGGAACCGCTCTCGTTGTAAGAAGTGGTAGAGGAGTAGACTTAGGGCCAAGCAGGCCTTTCCACCTGGAGTTAAATCCCCTGGACCGGACCATCTCCAAGAGCCTATCCAAGTTCTATGAATCCACTTTAAATACTCAAAAAATTATGGGCTTGAACTCTGCATCTAAGGGTTTTGATATAAAAATATGGCGAGGCAGCATGAGTGACGAAGGGACCTCAGTCCATTCAGCCTCGTTTCTGGTCCTGCCCACTTCTGATGGCATCAGAGGTCAAAGCTGGCTAAGAGGCCGTCAGATCTCTGCGTTCGCTGAGGGGCAGGTCTGCTGGAACAGTCGACAGAAGATACATTTCTGGACATCTTCGGGGAAACGTACAAAAACGGAGGGAGTAAAACTGGGTTCAGCCCTAGGGTCAGGTAGAGGTGACCCATGAGCCAGGGAAAGGAACAAATCTAAATTTTCATGAAGTCGTTCATTAACTCCCTGGTAAGGCATTAGTGACAACTAAGAAGGAACGAGGCCAAGGAGGAAAGAACAGAGACAGGGGAGGGGAGAAGAACGACATTCACTCAGGTCCTGCACATCCTATTCACACGACAGATATTTACGCAGCGTCCGCTAGGCTGCCTGCCTTCTGAATGACTGGCTGGGACCCACAGTCTGTTTTCATCATACGATGTAAGGAACCTTGAAGGTATATAAATAATCTGTGCCTTGTCTATAAAACAGGACCAACAATATTTGTCTCATAAAATCATTGTAAGAGTTCAGTCGGGATTTTTATAGAGAATACAAACTCCCAAGGCTTGATTTTGAGAGAGTGTTCATTACAACCACTGAGGGCCGATGGCACCAGGCTCAAGAATTTGGATTTATCTTCCTCGACAGCAGTAAGAATCTACTCTCCAGCGTTGTATGCAGGAAGGCAAATGAGGAAAACAACTCCAGAGGGAGCTGTGAAGGTCAGGTTGAAAGACGGAAGGACTCTTTTCTCTACGAAATCTTACTTCGATGTTCCGTCAAAACCTGCCCTCACCAACTATGATCAACACCACACTTCCCTAAGCGCAGGTCGCTCGGCTCTCACTTCGGATCAGGGAAGGCAGATGCCAAGAAACCCAGACAAATAAAATACTGCTTTTGGGTCTAACTGCCTCAAATTAGCCTCTGAAATAAACACCTTTTGTAATAACTTCCTACTGCACCACCACCCAAAGAGTCTAAGGAGATTTTAAGTGGAATTTTGGTTTCAATTAGCTTGAATTTCAGCTTTACTCTGATTGGTTCAGAACTCCATGGGCGCGATTAGCTTTCTGTGTAGCTCTACAGTAGGCTAGCAGATGAAAGCTACACATAGATGCTAAATCAGATAGGAAGTGGGGAGAAGCAATATCCAGTGGTTTCCCTGGAAAAATGAACAAATGCTACTGTCCACTAGCAAAATAAAATCCCTATACTAAAATAACCAGGCAGATTCAGCTTTAAGCTTATTGGAACGACAACCACAACAACAAAACGGAAAGAAAACCAGAGCCAGGAATATCAGCCTTCGACAGACAACTACAGCCATGTCAATTCCATTAACTAACTTCTTTGTTTTCTTCTCTTACACCACCCTTTTGTATAAAAAACACAGTATTTTTCCAAAGCCACATGCTGGTTTCATCTCAAATCAATACAGAGACAGATCAGCCATGACGTTAGAGCTCTTGTAGTTGAAATTAACTAGTTCATACAGCTTGATAAATGGCGCTCCACTGACTAGGTAAGACCATTCGCAGTTCTGAAGATCATATTTAAAAATAAAATGTGATTGTCCTTTTCAGAAATAAACGCTGAGGTCTTGTACTCAATAAGCATTCCCCTATTGAGCTAAGAAGCCTAAGTTAATATTAAAGCGCTCAATTTTATTTTTCTTTTTTAAACACACAATTTTTCCAGGCCAGGAAAAGCCTTTAGGGGTTCAAGAATCATTTTGTCATTTACGTTTTGGCAGGAGAAATTCAGTTTAGACAATACACACACACACACACACACACACACACACACACACCACACTTTCACTCTTCCAAGCCATATTCATCCACACAAGGCCACTCATTGCGGGGCTTATTAGTTCCATATGGGACCTGAGCTAAGCCGCGTGATGTCTGATACAAACCTTCTGTCACCGGGAGGGAGTGTGGATTAACACAATGCCTCAGTGAAGGTTACTAAGAGATCAACACTTTCGTGATGGGATTACAATGAATTTGACTACAAAGAGGACTGGTCTAGAGGAGCTGAAACAAAAAGTAAGAGATTAAAAATGCACATAGGCATCAAGGACTTAACTTTAGAATATTCTGGCTTATGTAGTCAAAAATCTCTATAGGAGTAGTCTCTGATATTTCGAGTCATTTTTCAATGCTCAAGTTTCACCGACATGAAAAGAACTAGATTAAGAGCTTAAAAAAAAAGGGCACCACCAAGTCAAAAATAAAACCTGCCTTCCTAGAAGAAAACAGAACTCTTCCGAAGATGTGGAAAGTCTAAAGAAGATTTGATATGAGTAACAATACTGTTTCTTACAGGGAGTCATTGCAATACATACTCTAAGGAAAAAGTATAAAAACCTGATTATGGGCCTCTAGTTGCAAGAACGACCTAAGTACTTCTCCATCCTCATCTATAAACCTTGCCAGTTCCTTTCCAAAATAGGTACATTCTAATGTAAACACTGGACACAACTGAGACCTGCCACTCTGGTGTCCGAATCCAAAAAAGTTAAGTCTAAGAACAGAAATGTTTCTTCTGTTCCTTCTCCGAATCACACTCCCAACTACTTTTCGAATCATGGGATTCATATCAGAGCTGAGTGGCACTTTCGAGAACATCAGCCCCCCCTGCTTCATTCACCTGGAGTCTGAGTGAGAAGTTAAGTGGACCAGCTAAGGCTGAACAGGCTGAGTCCAGGGACCAGAATCGAAATTGGTGAGTTTTAACCACTGGTTCCTTTCTTTCTCTATGTTGTATTCATTGAGGAGCGGTTTACATTCAAGCCAAACTTACCATTATAAAATCTGTCATACTAAAAACACTTCAATTAATATGGGCCTTGCCTGCAGATTCTTATGTTTGCCAGAAAATAGCTATTAAACTCACATAGCCCTGGGGTCAGTCTGTCAGTGTGGTCTCTATCACTGCCAGTTCTTACAAGTTGCTGAAGAGGGTCAGTAGTCAAGCATATGCTACACGGCCAAGCAAAGCACAACCGGGCATTTGTCAAAGGCGTACAAATCATACCCTTGATGGCTGCTGCGATCAGCTTTCATTAGTGATCACCAAAAAGAGGTTATGCTCTCCGGAGGCTAACGGCCATGTGAGCAGACAGACTTGCGTAGGGGCCACCAGAGCAGGTGTTCCTGGGGTCAGGCCCAGCAGGCTCCGCCCCGGCTCCCTGCCCTTCTGTGCTCTCTGATTTATTCCAAGCTGCCTTTTATTGACCTCTGGCCACATCTGGATTCCTGATTCCCTTGGGAGCTAAAACTTGCTCCCTAAATGGATCCAATTTAGCCATTTCTGCTTCCAGTCCGCTGACCTGGAGGCAATCTTGCTGTGAAGAGCTGCATCAGATAAAGGAGGGCACATCCAAAGGACAGGTTTCAAATGGAATCACAGGATAATTAGCTTCTGCTGATGGCCTTTTGTCTTTTTCTTTTTTTGTCTTTTTAGGGTTGCACCCGAGGCACATGGAAGTTCCTAGGCTAGGGGTCGAATCGGAGCTACAGCTGCCAGCCTATGCCACAGCCAGATCTGAGCCGTGACTGTGACCTACGCCACAGCTCAAGGCAACATGGGATCCTTAACCCACTAGGTGAGGCCAGGGACAGAACCCTCATGGATGCTAGTCATTTATGTTTTTGAGATTAATCCATGTTGTTGCACGTACGAGTACTGGGTTCCTTTTCACAGCTGAGTGGTATTCCACTGGACGGATATGCCTCAACTGTTTCTCTGCAAGCTGGTTGGTGGACATTTGGGCTGTCTCATGTTTGGGATATTATGAATTAAGGTACTATAAACATTTGGGCACAGGTTTTTGTTTGGACTTGAATAGCTATTTCTCTTGGACCAGTTCCTAGGAGTAGAAATTCTGTGTTGGATGGAAGATATATGTTTAACTTTATTTAAAAAATGCCAAACTGTTTCCAAAAGTGGCTACACAGTCCTGTATCCCCACCAGCGATGTATGAGTGTTTTAGCTGTTCTGCATCATTGCCAGGACTTGACATGTTGGTTTAAAATTCTGGCCATTCTGGTAAGTACGTAGGGGTGTTTCATTACAGTTTTAATTTGCATTTTGTTAATGACTAATAGTACTTGGCATCTTTTCGTGTGGCTTGTTTGTTTCTGCCAACCGTATCTCTTCTTCTGGCTATCTTGCAGCTTCTGTGAGCTACTGCTAATGAACACATCTGATAAATACCCTCTGATTAATCTTAATGTGATAGAGAAGAATAAGTCTGGCTCCATATTGGATGTTTCTTTAACTTTTGTATTCTATTGTTTTTGCTACAAACTAACCACTAAAGGGATGCTGCACATAGCAGGTGTACATAACCGCCCATCTCTGGGAACCTGCCTCTCATGCCTGAGGGCTAAGCTAAGGCACCTTCGTCTAGCTCACAAGAAACGTTCTGACCAGGCCTACCTGTGAGTGGCTACAGGAAAGAAGAAATTAACGCATCCCCTCCAGAACTGGGCTGAAATAAGGAGTTCTTTGCAACAACTCATCATCTTTTTTACTTCACCTCCTCCTCTCCCTCTGTTCTATGCCAGAAACTAGCGTCTACATCGCAGGCAAGGTGGTTCTTTTGGACACTAGGCCACCGTCTCCTCAGTCTGCTGGCTTTCCAGATAAAGTCACAACTCCTTGCCCCAACGACTGGTCTCTCAATTACCGGCCTGTCATGGGACAAGTTCGGGCTGGGATTCAGTAACATTCATGCCTTCCAACTGGGAACCGTCTAAACTAAGACTATTTCCACTTCATCTGACCGGAGTAGTTTCTATTTACTACAACGACACAACCCTGTTTGTAATGAGCAGCCACAAGGAGTTCTTATGTGTGTAAAAGACAAAAATTAAAATGCCACTACAAGTGCAGGGATTATCTTGTAGAAATTCAGGTAAATCTAAATGTCAGAGTTTTATTGGAATGAAAATTGCACTTAAGTCTGTTATCATAAATGTGATTACACAAGCAGTATATAAGCCCATTCCGGCATCTCCCTAGCAAGGCAAAGTGACCATAAATACCTGACATGATTATTGGTAGAAAATGCCTACTTCAACCAAAAAGTACGGAGCCACTAGTATGCGTGTGTGTGTGTGTGTATGTGGTGGTGGAGATAATGGAAAAAGATATAGGTAGATGGCATTATTCATAATACGAGAAATGTGGAAATAATTTGAACATATACCTTACTTTGGCCAGTAGGTTATATAATTCCCACTATACACATGACAAAGTTGGAGAAGTTAAAGGAATTGTCTGAATGTTGACAGGCAGCAAGAGGAGCCGAGATCTGAATTCAACTCTGACACTTTACATCCCAACACACTGCCTAAATATTGCTTACAAGTTGGGCAGAAAAGATTGTTTCCTAAATTCTCATTTATTTCCAATACTTAGAAAGAGACTCAACTCTTCAGAGAAACATATTCCTCCTCTTGATATCAGCGATTTGACAACAGTTCTGTCTGCTCAGCTGTTGTTCAGTTAAGCTCTGCATATTTAGTTGTTTATAAAGTCTTTGCCTGTAAGTTAATCCCTCAGCCTCCTCATCATTCTTTATGTCTCTGAACTCCCTCCAGTTTCCTCTAAAGAATCTGGTAATGAGGTGCTCTAAATGGAACACAGTTTTCCAGAATGTTCTTTCCTCTCGCTAACGATTTTCCCCTTCAAATATTAATTTTACTGTAATATCTACTTCACGGCTTTTAGGTTTTTTTGTGGAGTTCTTCTGACCTCACTTGAATTGCATTGGAGCCCAAGCCCACGCATCTCAATTAGTCCCTCAGGTTGCATTATTTATGCACCTCATAAATAAATGTGGCTTTAAGGAAAAAAAAAAAAAAAAGCAAACCCCAAACCCCCAAATGGCCATCAACTGATGAGTGCACACTGCCCCTCCAATCAGATGATGCGCTTACAGTTTGGTCTGGTATAATTCTGCTCATCTTTTGATCTCACAATTCATTTCACAGAAAGTATACTTAATTCATTAGATATGTACCGACTGTCTACTAGGGGGAAGGTGTACAAGGTATGATGGGGAATCACACAATGCTTGGCCACGGACGCCGCCTTGAAGGAGGTTACCTCTTAAATGAACGATGACCAAGTGAGCCTAGAGGGAAAGCACAACCTATGAGAGTTTGGGGGGAGGGAGCGGATAGGTAGAATTTTAAGATGGGCCCCATAACTTTTAGCCCTGGTGATATTCTCCTGGTTATCTTATGATTATGGCAAAGGGTGATCATCTGGGTAGGCCTAATGTAATCACACTAGCCTTTAAAAGCAGAGAATTTTCTCTGGGTGGCAGGAAAAGAGAATGTTCAGAGAGATCTAAAGTGTGAGAAGGGACTGATGGGACACTGTTGGTCTGAAGATGGAGGGGCCACGTGTGAAGGAAGGCAGAAAGCCTCTATGAGCAGAGCGGCCCCTGGCTGAAAGCCAGCAAGCTGGCCAGCTCAGCCCTCCAACTGCAAAGAACAGGATGCGCCTGTTCTTCAAATTTAAAGGAGCTTGGAAGTGGATTATTCCCAAGAGGTTCCAGATAGGAGCCCAGCCTGCCCAACACCTTGATTTTGGCCTTGTCAGCCACTGAGCAGAGAAACCAGGAGAGCCCATCCAGATTTCGGTCCTACAGAAGTATGAGATTAAAAACGCATGTTGTTTAAGCTGCTAAATTTGTGGTAATTTATTGTGAAGCAGTAGAAAACTAATATGGGTGAAAAAGGTTATGTCTATCTTTTACTTGATACTTGGAGTGAATTCATGGGCAGAAGGTGGCCCGAACCCTCCCTGAGGACATTCTCATGTATGTGCCATGTGTCAGGCACCACAGGGAGCGCTCTACTCGGGACACAGAGGCTTTTAGTTAGTTAGCAAATAATATTTGAACATTAAACACATGCTGGGATAAGCTTTAAGTGCTCAAGAGGAAAAAGTTTGAGAAAATGAAGAATTATCCCCAACTTTATTTTGGGGAGTTATCTGAGTTTTTATTCTCTAGAGATTATGATTTCTTTAAAATATTTTGCAAGATCGTATCAGGCTAAGAGCCAGTTTTGGACGTTCAAGTTCATGGCAGACAGACTGAAAAACTAAAAAACAAAACAAACAAAAAGCCCTAAAAAATAAACATGAATAACTAGTTTAGAACAGAACAAACTCTTTGGTTGTTAAAGTGGAGCACGGCACTGTGCAACCTTGACTGTCAGACTGGGAAAGCTCCCAGAATATAACAGTCCCAAGTCAAAAACAACCACGTAATAAAATAAGGATATTCACTACTACCACGGCTAACTAATATAGATAAGAGAAAGAGTTAAGAACTATAAAAATTGGGGAAAAAAGAGGTGAGACAGGAGTTTTCTTGCTATGCAGAAAGTTATTAAGGCTCTAGCACTGTCAGCGTAGTGTTTGGGTCACCGCTGTGGTGCTGTTTAGATCCTTGGCCCAGGAAACCTCCATATGCCTCAGGCATGGCAAAAAAAAAAAAAAAAGTTAAAATAATTTTTAGAGATGGTACGATTATATATCTAGAAACTCTAAGCAAACCAACTGAAGACCCGTCACAAATACAGTAGAAAACTGAAAACAAAAATCAGTAGTCTTCTTTTATATAAAGAATAATGAATTAGACAATTACATGGTGCCATTTTAAGCAACAAAGATGTATAGCAGAAATTATCACAGCATTGTTAATAAACTTTAAAAAGTGAAAAAAAATACACAAACAAAACAATAAAGATGCTGGTATGAGGAAAAAAAAAGAAATAGCCACAAAGATAAAATATCTAGAAACAAACAAAACCAACAAAACCAAATGGAAAGATCTACAGGAAGAAAACCTTAATATCCCATTAAGGGACGCAAAAGAAGATCATCCTGTTCCTTTTTTTTTTTTTTTTTTGCTTTTTAGGGCCGCACTTGCAGCATATGGAGGTTCCCAGGCTAGGGGTCCAATTGGAGCTACAGCTGCCAGCCTTCGCCATAGCCACAGACACACCAGATCTGGATGCATCTGCAACCTACATCACAGCTCACGGCAATGATGGATCCTTAACCCACTGAGTGAGGCCAGGGATCAAACCTGCAACTTCATGGTTCCTAGTTGGATTCGTATCCTGCTCTTAGGAAAATTTGTTATTATAAAGATGACTTTCTCTATAAACTAATCTATAAATTTACTATGATACTAGAAAAAAATACCTATAAGATTTTTTAGAACTAGATAAAGTACTGCCAAGTTCAGTTTTGTTTTGGTAAATAAAAACAATTCTATAGCATTTTCAATACGCTAGGCTTTGCTTAGGTACTATAGAAATACTAACACATTCAATTATCATCATAAGAACCACAACAAAGCAGGTAATATTACTACCCCTGTATTACAGATGAAGAAACTGAGATCCAGAGAGAGGTGAGATTTGGTCAATGAGAAGGAATTCCACTTTCTATTTAAATATTACTCTCTGGCACTATTAATTAGTAATCTTAACAGGTTATGACACAAAACTGCCCCATCAAATCAATGAGCTGTTCCAAGGACTGTGCCAAGATTATCAAACCACATGACTGTCAATCTTCAAACTGCCACTTTCACGTTAACTTTCTAAATTCTTAAATCACAAAAATCTCATAAAAAGCCAATTTAAAATACATAAAGTGGAACAGGAGAGGGACTAAAAAGTGAAAAGGTCTTGGGTTGGAGTTACAGGTTTGCAAGTTAACACCTTTGTAACCTCGAGCAAGTCCCTAAACCCCTCTGAACCTCTGGTTCCTCAGCCACACCTGCTTCACAGGATTACTGTTTGGAATAAGAAAAATAACGTAGGTAAAACTCACAACAGAGTCTCTGATTGAGAAGTAAATTACAGTTGTTCTCAACGCTTTTCCTCAACAACTGGTCCTAAGAACGTGGCCATTTTTCACACTAAACCACTAATGCTGTACCTTATTTTTTGACTTCAGTCCTGACTAGTTTTCCATGCTAACTTCCTTTAGTTAAGCCTACATGTTGTTATTTTTGATTTCAACCGAATCAGACGTGTCTTAAACGTAACATCCTATAGCCTTCAAAACACTGGACTCCCTGAAAAGAAAACATCCAGGGTAAACAATACAGTCACAACATTCTGAAGATAGAAGTGCAACAAGACTGAAGTCAGGGGATTGCAAAATCGGCAAAACAGCCATGGGGGAGAGCGTAAGCTTGGAAGGCGCCTGCTTTACCTTCTTACAGGACACACCCATCTCCCACGGCGTCTCTGACAACCACCCAACGTTAGTGTGTGCGCTTCTAATGGCCAGACACACACTCTACCCCAAGCTGCCCATTCCAGCGCTGGGCAGTTCTACCTGATAAAAAATACTATTTCTCGTGTGAGCCAAAAATTCCCTTTCTGATTTCTATCTAGTTGTAGGAATCCAATCCACCAGCAAAGTTTAATTTTACTCCCTCTTCCTCTGAGTCATTGAAATATGAAGATTGCCATCTTCTCCTGGACGTATTCTCGACTTACGTTTTGACTTGTTACTACATATTGTTAACATACCCTTTCCCAGGTTTATCGATACCTCCCTTTACAATGCTGACCTCTACCAGATTGGGCTGTTAAAAGCCACCTTCAGTAAGCTTTACCAGAGAAGGGATCCTTGACTTCCCAGGGGATCTTTATTTTGTCTGCATCTCACTCAGAGCTACGCCACGTGAGAGCACTGACTTTTTCCCTTTCTTGCTGAGGCGCCCTGTGTCAAAACCTTCCCAGCCTCACTCACGTTATGTCATATCCTTTCATGTCTCCACAATCCAACACCTAAAATACTTGCCACTCTTTAAATCAGCCTCAGAGCTTGATTTTTTTGAAAGAGCTATTATGCCTTTGTCTCTGATCTCTAAGTTTTGTGACTCTTTGGATTTCAATTCTTGACCAGGAAAAGGCAAATATTCAAAAAGTCTGGTTATGGCTTTGAGACATCCACTAGTTGTGTATGGATCTCATTCTTCAACTGTTGGAAATACAATAAAATCAGGCTGTTTGGTTAAAATAAAAAGAATACTGTAAAATTCACTGTTTTCTTTTACCTTAAAAAAAAAAACTTCTTTTGAGGACTTGGAGGTGAAGATGGCAGGTTGAAACATGTACATTTAATTTTAGAATCTCCTGAAACTCCAATAACATGTCAGTAATGGGATTTTCTATCTTTATGCTTCCATTGTTTTGAATGAGAAGACAGTGGTGTTTTCAATTGTCTCTTATACGTATTGTGCTTATATGTAAATATAAGAGAGAGAATAGGAGAGGTTATCATAGCAACAACATTTTGGAAGCTAAAAAGCAGATGGATAAGTGGCAACTAACTTAGCACTTTGAAAAGCTGAGTTCTAAGCCAGAAGAGAGGGGACTGGAGAGGCAATAACAACCGTAAGGCTCAGGAACTGGTGGCCTGAAACACCTTTTTTTTTTTTTTTTGTCTTTTTGCCTTTTTATGTAGAGCCGCACCCGCGGCATATGGAGGTTCCCAGGCTAGGGGTCTAACAGGAGCTGTAGCTGCCGGCCTTCGCCACAGCCACAGCAACGTGGGATCCGAGCCGCATCCACAACCTACACCACAGCTCACGGCAACGCCGGATCCTTAACCCACTGAGCAAGGCCAGGGATCGAACCCGCAACCTCATGGTTCTTAGTCGGATTCGTTAACCACTGAGCCACGAAGGGAACTCCTCAAACACTTTTTTTTTAATTGAAGTATAGTTGATTTACAATGTTGCAGGCGTACAGCAAAGTGATATATATATATTTTTTTCTTTTCATATTCTTTTCCATTATAGGTTATTATGAAATACTGAATATAGTTCCCTATGCTATACAGTAGCTCCTTGCCAGTTATCTATTTTATATATAGCATTGCGTATCTGTAAATCCTAAAGTCCTAATTTATCCCTACCAAGTACTTCTTAAAGTGACAGTAAAATTGGGGTTAAGAAGGAAGATTATTTCGCAAGCTATGCAAATAGTGAATACATCATGTTATTTTGGAACTGAAACTGATACAGTGTTGTATGTCACCTGTACCTCAATTAAAAAAAAGAAAAACCCACAGAAAGACTAGTTGAAAATCTGAGACAATTATATTTCCAGATCCACTCACAACGCCACAGTCAGGCAATAACCACTCTTAAACGCTGGCCAATAAACTAGAATTTCATTCTTTGGAGAGCGTAACAACAACATGACTAGGGGCAAAGGCGCTGTGTTGAAAACAAGACCATTAAATGAATGCATGCATATTAAATGCTGAGCCCGCCAGTCGTCTTCCTCCCGACTTTGCTTCCAGAACTCAGGTAAACAATTCACAGGTGGTTAACTGGGAGACCCTTGACAAGCCCAAGAGGAAAGGCCTACGAGAATGCCATCAGGGGCTCCCTGGGCAAATTACCCGACAGTGAGTCCCAGGTTAACAATGTCCATCCACACACAAAGTGCTTCTGAGGTTTCCTGGTCCTCTGCCTCTTTTATAAAAATGTAAAAAACCATTATGCTCAGATGGATAAGAAAAGATATCACACACAACGCCGTTTAGAGGAAAAGAGTTCTTAGCAATCTGAAATACGCAAGTGGTCACTCGTGATGGAGCGTGATGGAGGATAATGTGAGAAAAAGAACATAAAATGTGTACGACTGGGTCACTATGCTGTACAGCAGAAGTTGACAGAACACTGTATATCAACTATAATGGACAAAATTAAAATTAAAAAAGTCTTTCCTACACACACACAAAATAAAATATGAAAATGAAATATGAAAAATAGAAGGGCATGATGTAAGGCTAAGGAAATCTCTCAGGAGTTGGAACAAAAAGATAAAGACATGGAAAAGAGAGATGAGAACATTAGAGGATCAGTGTGGGAACTCTAATATCTAAATATCATAGCGGTTCAGAAAGAGAGAGAAGAGGAAATAAAGCAGAAATCATCAATGAAATAATCCAAAGGAACTTCTCAGAACGGAATGACTTAAGTTTTCAGACTAAAAGGATCCACTAAGGATCCATCTAGCACAATGGAAAAAAATAAACTCAAAGGCCCATCAGTCTGAAGTTTCAAAATACTAAGAACAAAAGGAGTTCTTACAATTTTCCAGAAGAAAAGCAAAGCAAAGCAAAACAAACTAAACACATCATATATAAAAAATGGGGACTTGAATATCTTTAGCTTTCTCAAAAGTAACACTGGAAGCTAAAATATAATGGGACAATGATTTCAAAATTTGTATGTATATTTCCAGTCTAGTTCCACACCCAGCCAAAAAAGAACAAAGATATTTTTAGATTTACAAAGTCACTAAATTTAACTTCCATACACCCTTTCTCAGGGTGCTACCGGAGGATCTGCACCAGCAAAACCAGAGAATAAATTGAGAAAGAGAAAGACAAGGAATCAGTTCAGGAAATGGATTTCAACATAAGATAAGTGATGGGAATCACAAGGATTCCAGTAAAGGCATAGGGAGCAGTCAGAGAGATCGGAGCAGGTCAGACGCCTCCAGGAGAGATTTCTTCCAAAGATTAAATTGACTGAATACTTGACAAGTAACTGATTGTACACCTGACTTGCCTGAATATCTCAAGAGGATATTTAGATACCTGGTGGAGAGTTTGGAGTAGAATTGGTTATAAGCAAACTGAAAACTAATCAAAGTAAAAATAAGATAATCCTAAACTTCAAAGAAAACACAAAATATTAGGTAGGAAAATGTAATCACAGTATACTGCATGTCATGCATCCTGATGAGTCGGTTACAGTCTGTGCTCATATTGCCATTATAAAAATACTAGTTGAATTCCACAGACGGGCAGTCATTAACCACTACTGAATCTAAAATAATCAAGGAGTTTCCTGGTGGCTCAGGGGGTTAAGGACCTTGTGTTGTCACTGCTGTGCCATGGGCTCAGTCCCTGGCCTGAGAACTTCTGCATGCTGAAGGTTTGGAAAAAAAAAAAAAAGTTAAGTAAAAATGTCAGTGAAAGACAAGCTATCAAGAAAATGCTGATAACGCTTTGAAAACATATGTTAGCTCTCTGTTTGACCATAGAGAAAAAGGCACTCAATAACTTATAATAATTATTATCAAAGGAATAGTTTGGGGAATAGTTTTGGGGAAAAATGCTCCCTTACTGTATAATTTCTCCTTAATCTCACTCTACTTTTCAAAGCCCTGCATTATCTTCCCAGACACATGCAAAGCTAAGCACATTTCTAAGTGAAGACAGTAATTTCATGTGATATAAACATGTACCCTCTCTCCCTTAAAATAGTAGGCTCTTCCTTCCAGTGCTGGATTCTTAGTCCTTCGGCCACATAGGAAGGTCACTGGCTCTTTCCGTCTTCCAGGCACAAACCTTTCCTGAGTCTGTTTTATGTGCGGGGCACTGACTGGTTCAGGATAAAGGGATGAGCAAGCTTCGGAGTCTCATTCTTAAAGAGTTTATTAGTCTAGTAGAGAAGACCTACACAATACATAACAACAGAAATGTCAAAATATTGATATATTTGAAGTTTTTTTTTAAAGCTGAGCAGGGAGAACTGAATATGAGTAACAGCTCTGTTCAGGAGGGTAAAGAAAGGCATCACAGCAGAGGGGACGGCCGAGCTGCACAGCAGAGACGGAGCGGGGGCTGAGCACGTGGATGACGGGGGCGACATCAGGCGGAGGGGGTAAAGAAAGCAGAAGCAGAAGGTGGGCCTCACCTCGGCGAAGCAGTTCAGCCTTCCTGGCACAAAGGGCCAGTGGCAGGGGTTTTGGGGTAAGTGACAGCAGAGGTGAGGCTGAAAAGGGAGGAAGAAGACAGATGAAGTCTGTGCTACGCTAAGGTGTCCTCTTGTTTTCGCTGTCGAGGGGGAACGGCTGTGGGAAGGCAGCCACTGGAAACTATATGGAGGTTTTAAGCAAGTGGCTGACGTGGGCAGATCCGCAAGGCTTCCTCCCCCGCCTCAGCCCCATGGTTTTTTCACTGTGAGAGCGCCCACTCTCACACCCAGTATTTCAGCAGGGACTCTACCTTGGAGAGAGCAGAGCACTGCTTAACAAAAATCACTCACTGGGAAACTACAGTGGCGCTACAATGCTGTGACCCATGCTCTTAACTGACCTAGAAACTGTAACAAATGTCCCGTGACATCAGAGTTCAGAGGACAGCACTGGCCCTGTACCTAAGAGAATTGCACTGTAGTACCACGTACCCAAGAGAACAGAGTTGATTCTGTCCACCCCTAGGACTGCTACAAGAATCAAATAAAATAATGTACATAAAAACCTTTTGATAAAGTATCCCGATCCTTAATTTATAAATTATATGACTTTGAGGAAGCTGTTTCATTTTTTTGAGCTTCAAAGCCCTCAGGTGTAAACGGAGACAGCTCCACCCACGAGGACTGAAGGATCTTGTCTAACACACAGTATCTGTAACAGTACCTAAACCATTTACATTGGCTGAGGGAATAGCATTTGGTCAGTTACGTGGTCAACTAGTCTTCGGAGAGGATGTAAAGTGTACAGGGTCCTGATTAGTCAGAATTCCTAGAACAATAAGCAAAACTGGAATAAAAATTTAATGCCACCACATTGCTCATGATCAAGTCAATTTGAGAACACGGCAACCAGTATCTGTAAGTTTAAAGGGTTCTTCAGAATCTCAGGCTTGACTTTCCCACTGGCCTACATACCCACACACATTCACGACTGTGTGTGTGCATGCGTGCATGCAGAAACATTAGGACTCACTAAGGAAAAATAAATCTCTCACACTTGCAAATTAAGGAACTGCACAGGCAGCAAATCTCTGGGTGAAGTTGATGCAGTGGGTTATACTAGCCAATAATTTATGTCAGGGCTTCACAAAACGTTAAGACACTAGGAAAGGAACCAAAATAAGTCAAATGACATCAATAAAAAGGTATGACTAGCTGTGCTGTCTGGGCTATATGCTCTATCTTGCTATAAACAGAAATGGCTAGAATTTGGATGACTGACTAAACAGTGCAATAATAAAAACAAAACATGTCACAATAGCCGCTGCTAGATCTGCAACCTTGGGGATCCATGAGATAATGCCTTTGCCATATATACACAATCCAACGGATTTTGTTTTTTTGGGGAAAAATAAGTTCAGATCATTCCTAAACTAGCAATTTGTCTTCCTAGGTTTCGTTAAGACTGTTATGGTTACAATAAAATATGATCTTTTGTATTAAATCACTTACGGCCTTGGTAAAATCTTACTTTATATTAACTGACTCTTGGGACACTTTAGTTTTATGAAACATGCACTTAAGTTTTTAAAAGTACGAAGGCAAAACTAGATATTCCTAGGCTACTACATCATGCTAATGAACCATCAAAGATCTGGGAATACCTAGGAAAAAATACATAAAACCTCTATTTAATTAGTTTCAAATATGAAAGGATGATTGCAATTAAAGATAATACGCAACCAATACTTTGAAGCTTTAAAGGTACAAGGAACAGGTCTGAGTGGCTTCCTGGATTCGTGTCTCCATGCCCAAGGTCATTCTATGGAGGAAGGTTACCAAAGTAAATGGTTGTGGGAAAATTCAACACCCACTTTAGGGTGCAGAGGTCAGCAGCTTTACAGATGCGTGACGACCAAGTTTCCTGGTACAAATGGTGAAAAGGACCAAAGAAAGATTATAGCTCATGGATTAAGGTAGGACAACCACAGTTCAAACATTTGTCTTGGAGTTCCCGCTGTGGTACAGTGGGTTAAGGACCTGCCATTGCCACAGCTGTGATGTAGGTAGCAGCTGCAGCTCAGATTTGATCCCTGGCTGGGAAACTTGCATATGCCATAGGCATGGCCAAGGTTAAAAAAAAAAGTGTCCATTAACAGGCTTTAAATTGCAGATACATAACCATGAGGTGAAGTCACCTCTGTATTCCAGAAGGAATGGGACCTGGAGTTCCCTGGAATGGTGAGCGAAGGTGGATTTGGAGGGAGCCTCCCAACTCGGGGGCTCAAAGGGGCTGAAACAGAACATGTGAGAACACTGGACATCAGCAGGCACATGGCGGCTGGCCGGCAGTGGGAGCTCAATAAATATTTACCGATGAGTGAACTGGAAAAAGGGTCTAGAAATATGACAGTGACAAACCTGCCTACTTTGGTATTTGATCACGGGCCCTGAAGCTAACAAATGCAAATAGTGCCACTGGCTGCCACCGACATAATATGAGTTACCCGGCTTCAGCGGGTTTCCTCTGCAGCAGACAAGCAGAAATAAATATATATATATAATGAAGTTGCATATACAGCAAAAAAGAAAACCCGATTTTTAAAGGGATATTATACTTTACTATCTACCTACCTATCTACCTATCTATCTATCTTTTTAGGGCCACACTCGATCTATCTATCTATCTATCTATCTATCTATCTATCTATCTATCTATCAATCTATCTATCTTTTTAGGGCCACACTCGTGGCACATGGAGATTCCCAGGCTAGGAGTCCAATCTAAGCTTTAGTTGCTGGGCTACACCACAGCTACAGCAACGCCAGATCCGAGCCACGTCTGTGACCTACACCACAACTCACAGCAACGCCAGATCCTTAACCCACTGAGCAAAGCCAGGGATTGAACCCGCAACCTCATTGATACTATTTGGGTTCGCTGAAAATATGCAATAAATAAAGAGCTTGAACAACTAAATATACTACTTTTTTCACTCTTAAAATGAAAGAAAAAAACTGCATATGAACTTAGCAGATGCTTTGTTTTGTTTTCTTTTGTTTGGCTGTGGCGTGCAGTAGCATGATGTCGGATTTTAGTTCCAGACCAAGAATTAGAACCCAGGCTGCAGCAGCAGAAGCACTGAATCCTAACCACTATACCACCAGGGAACTCCCAGAAGTGTGTTTACTGACATAGTTGACTTCCATTTGACACAAGTTCCTTATTTTGCTGCAAACTGGTGACACACTAGTCTGTGGAACACACTTTGAGTAGCATTGGTATAGACAGCCTCAGCACATTTCCTACCCTGATGATGTTCTTCTAAGGAAAGTTAGAAAATTATCGCATTCTATTAGACGTTGGAGGTGAGGTGGGCACAGAGAGAACCAACTTTTACTGAGAATTCTCATGTTCCAAGGTTTTAAGATATATTATTTAACCTTTATAATAACCACGTATTGGCTGGATTACCCATTCTGAACTGAGGTTCAAAGAGGCGCTAAATTTATCTGAAGTCATGTAAGTGGTACAGAAGCCATAAAATGTGTCCCTTCGGTTTTCCGCAGCAGGGATGGCTCCAGCCACTGCACCTTTGCATCCTTACTGCATTCATGTCACACTTCCTGCAAGCTGCTCCCAGCCAATGACCAGGTACAGCATCGGGGCTAAAGGCAGGCCCACTACAGGAAGTCGTGGGCCTCCTCTGATGGGCAACTTTGGCTTGAGGATTTCCTCAACAATCGGGAAGAACCTTTCTTAGAAATGAGCTGCAGTCCAAAGGTCTTCCTTACTAGTTTTCCTCTCTTCCCTTTCTCCTTCTCTAGGTGTCATGTTGGCATTGCAGCCTGAAGGCTCCTTCCACTTTCTTCCACCTCCACTTTCAATAAATCATTTGTACATCTAATCTCCTCCTGAAGTCTGCTTCTTGTTAAATCCAAACGGATGCAGTGCCTTTGTAAATGTGGGTACGTGTACTGGCCGTGTGATTATTTGGAGGGAAAAGAACGTCAGTCTGGAATTAAACACAGTGAGTCTCAGACACTGTGCTTCACTCACAGCAGAGCAAGTTTGATGCAAGGAGCTATTACAAAGGCTGCCACCGCCTAGCTCTCTCTTCCTGCACCCAGGACAACACACTAAGAGGGAGGACCAAAGGTGGAAGATGATGCTGTCGGCAGTGAGACCAATAGAACTCCATGTGCTAGCATATTTGCCTGATTGCTATTTTTGGATATTACTTACTTCATATTACCAGTATTGAAAACGCAATGAGTTTTGAAACCCCCAAAACAGAACAAAAGGATACTATGCTGTTGCCATAGGCCTTGAAGGCAGTAGTTTATGGATTCCTCAGATGGAAAGTCACATTGGCAGCTTTGCCAAACGTCTCAAATGCATATGCTAATGAGTGGAAATAATGGGATATTTACTGAATATCTATTCTGGTTAAGGCAGCGTGGGGGGTTCATCAGAAGGCTTGGGTTTAATGCACATGTGGACTATTGTTCATTCCAGGCATTTTCTTTCAGACCCTCTCACTCACCAGAACCCAGTACAGTACATTCAGTTAATATTTTTCGCTGGCATATTCAAAAAGCACACAAAATTCTGTATATATTCTGAGTTTCAAATTAAAATTAGAAGACCAAGATAATTTATGAAGATAAAGTATAGGGAAACTAAGACAATACATTTTGTTTAGAAGAGGAGATTACAGAAAAGTATCAACTAACTTTGAAAATAAATGGCATTATGTATATTTTAATGGCTATGTCTTAGAGAGAGAGCGAGAAAATAAAAACGACAACATAATAATGAATGTCTTTGCTTTTCACATCTTCCCAGAGTTAAAAAAAAAGACCACAGACCACTACTAAAAGCTTTGTATTCTCTTGTACTCTTAAATGCAGATATTAATAACTCCTTTATAGAAATAAATAAAAAAGCACTGATGGAAGATGTAAAGTGCATTAGTGTTCGTGTTATCTCTCCCAGTATGAATTTAATGGGTATCTTAATAAGGAGATATAAACTAATGTCACTGATTAGGAAATTTATACACACACATCCTTTGCGGCCTCCAGTGGGCTTGATGGTGATGTCTGGCTGGAATTACTATAAAGCAGATGACGAATTAATGTTGGGGCAAAGAGACACATAAATGTGTCTTAGAGATGAAACAATTATATTCTATATTATAAGTTAAAGGTCAGCTCAAAAGCACAGTTGGTCCTAAAGCCGACTAACCAATTTGGCTAAGCCCACTGCTCAGAACTTGCTGAAGCTAAGCTGTTTTGATAGCTGGGCCACAGGTTTCCTTAGCTATAATAACCTGAAAGTAACATTTATGTGTTTTAAGTCTTTTTTAATCTCCTCAATACCATGAAGTGATGTTTATCATATTTTAAGACACAGGCACATTCCGCTCAGATGATCTCACTCTCGGGGGACCTCTGCATCATGAAGGCTTATTAAAAGACGGTGAAGGTTCAGAAGCCTTTCAGAAGAATCCTAAATGACATTACAAACTAAGTCTAAAAAAAAATTTTTTTTTTTAGTCAAGACAAAGTAATTTACTTTTTGTGATTAGTTTAGTGGTCACAGTTCAGCAAATTTGGAGAAAGTGACCACCACAATTAGTATATCAAAAACATAGACAGTTTTTCTCTCCCTTTCTCACTAATTAGATTCATGTTGTGTCCGGTGCAGGGGTTTGACCTACAAGCGGTAAATGCCCAAATATCCACAAACATTCACTACGAGGCATTTGGGAAAACTTCCATAACTTTTATGCACAGTTTAAAGAAAAGGTATCTATACAAAACTCAGCTTACTCATTTATTCAGAGCTTATTTTTATGTTATATATCTTTTAAAACACCTTTTATTAAAATATGGTCAATTTACAATGTGCCAATTTCAGTTGTATAGCAAAGTGACTCAATTTTATATATACATATATATATATCTCCTTTTTTTAAGATTATTGTCCATCATGGTCTATCTCAGGAGACTGGATATAGTTCCCTGTGCTGTACAGTAGGATTTTATCTTAAAAGGGCCACAAAAGTTGTTTCCAATTTATCTTTCCATAAGATGAAGGAGAAAAAAATACCAAAAACAGTCCATGCAGATTTTTTTTTTTAGTGATTTATTTAAAATTCCTCTTCCACCATGGAGTTATTTAATTACCCTAAGCTTCAGTTTCCTCACTTGTAAAGTGAGGAAAACAATAAACATCTGAAAGGGTTATTATGAAAATTAGAGATAAAAACTAAAAAATGCATTGCATATACGTAACCCAATAAAAGCAGACATTTTTATTTGCGAAGCTAAGTCAGACGCACATCCAAGGGTTCTACCTCAAAATTCCTTTCCGTGTGGGGTACGACAAGGGCATATCAAGTGCTGTCCTCTGGCAAACACATCTCAGAGACTACAAGAATTCACAAAAACAGCGTCACACGTGCGTTTTTACTGTTGCTATCCTAGACTTTTTTAATGTCAAGATACAACACACAAACAGCAAAGCACACATGTTTAAAGGATCATTATAAAGCAAACCCCAGCATAACCACCACTCGGTCAGGAAACAGAACGCTGGTGATCCAAAGCTCTCTGTGAGCCCCTTGCTCATGAGAACCCCCTTGTCTCTCTCAGAGCCTGTCACCATCCGTGCTTTCTGTACAGTTTTCATTCCTAACAATATGGTTTAATCTTGCCTACTTTTGAACAACACACAAATAGAGTAACACTTTGGAGATTCTCTTTTGTTTGCTTCTTTGACTCAACATTAGGTTTGTGAAATTCATCCTTATCACAGCACAGAGCTGTGGCTTCATGGCCGCGCCGTACTCTGTTACACAAATGCACCGTAATTAAAGATAAACACAGCGCTGACAGATGTTCAACTTGTGTCCAGTTTTCAGCTATTACAAATAATGCTGCCATAAACATTCTCATATGCATATATTCAACATCACTGGCGAGTGCCAAAATGTTTTCTAAAACGATTTATCAATTTACACTCCCATCACTTCAAGTTAACCGATTTTTTTTTAATAATGCATGTGCTTAAAACAATATTGGGAGGAATCAAGGAACATTATTCCTAGATCCAGGGTTTAGAAAAACTAAAAAACATTCCTAACGTCACTGTGAGGCAATTCCTTGCTTAGTGGCTAGTGAGCGATCTAGGGCTCTTTTTTAGATACTAAGCTGCTAGATACTAAGGCACTCTGCAAACACTGGGATACAACTATTATCTACATATGGGAACACAGTGGGGACAAAGGAATGTTTAAACTGTTTAGAAAAAGTCAAAAACAATGTGCAATGAGTTTTGTGAGCCCCACTATATCAACGAGGACACTGAGGCCCAGAGAGAAATTTCTTATACAACACCACAATTATTAAGGGACAAAACTCCCATAAAACAAGCATTTTAAACATACATCTGGAAACAAACATTTCCCCCTTACTTAAAGGATGCTTGGTGTCTTTAAAATTTTTATTTTAATAACTGTATTTTGTGTGTGTGTGTGTGTGTGTGTGTGTGTATATATATACACACATATATATATAAATATACATTCAACTCCCTACTCTCCTTTCTCTGCTCATCACAAATATATTTTTTGCTACTGTCTAATCTTCATAGAAATTTTAATTACTAAGGATGTCCCTCGGTTTATTTAGCCTGTTCCTAGACAGCTATTTTCAGTATGATGTCTTTTAACTGTTTTCAGGAAGTTAGAATTATTTCCTTATGATAGAGTTCCTAAGAAGAATTTCTAAATCAAAGGTAAAAAAATCTTATATTAAATCGACTTCAGAGAAGAAATTGTGAGGATCAGTTATGAATTTTTGTGTGAAAGCACTCTGAAAACTATAAAGTACTACTTAATTGTATGGTGGAATTATTATTAAGTCCATATTGTATTGGACCTATATTGACCCCTTATTTACTTGGCATGGTACTCCATAAATCTCTGCTTATTTTCTAGAAACAAAATCACCAACATATAGCATACTGTTAGTACATTACATCTTAGGGAATATTAAAATCTTTTTGATCATATTGTGATACGTTAAAAAACTCAAAGGTGATGATTTAAAAAAAAACAATAACAGACTGGAATATGAGTGGTAAACTTAAGAAGTGTAGATTCAAGAAATACTAGGACTTATATATGAACCTCTGCGTACATAAAGCTCAATCCATTCTCTAGATAAGCAGACTGAAGCCCAATAGAAAGAAACCACTTCTCCAAGGTATGAGAAGTTAAAGGAGAGAGAAAAGAACACAAAAATTTCTAATTGCTGTGTTGTGTTCTTTCCATTAAACAATTTCATCCACCTTTTGGGAGTCTATGGATGACAAAAATTCATTCCTTCCATTGTATCTACCCAAGGTATTTAAATGTAAAGTGCTAGTCTGAGTTCATAATACACACATCTGTTAAACTAACAGCCTACACAGGTATCTACAAATCTACTGTTCTAAATATAGGACTATGACTTGGGTCTATCCAGAGATAGCTGCTTGTCTGTTAGAGAGGATAACCGTCTTTTCTCTCTCTCTTTTATTAAAAGATAAATTAGCAAAAGAGCATTAGAAGTTCAAAAATCTAGAATCTCAAATCAACCATGCTATCCGTCTCTAAAAGCTAGAGATTCTGGATTCTGAATCAGAAGACCTAGGTTCAGGTTTTGGCTCTACTACTTAACAGCTCTGTGTGACCTTGAGGTGGTACACTTCACACCTTCTTCAAAGCTCAGTCTTCGCAGTAGCAGTTGGACAACAACAACGTTATACTCCATAGAGTTATGGGAGATTATAAGGCGAAGTGCCCGGGACCTGAACAATGTTATACTATAAATATTAGTATTATCTGTAGAGCAATTATACTAAGTTGTAGACAAGAGTTAAAAGCTTAATGCTCAAAGCCCAATCTACCACGTTTTCATCTAGGCAGGTGAGCCAGACCTGTACCTGGACCAGAATTTCTCCTCTGACACTGATCATTGCAGGCCTTGGACTACTGGCTAGTTAACGACTTACATAGTATGCATCCTTTCTAACCCCAAATATAAACACCTTGGCCTTCAACAGCTCACTCAGATATCTGTGGGTTGAGTTTACACACCCACACCCACATACACATGACAATGTGATTGTTCTACTCTTAAAAAGGAAAAAAAAAAAAAACAAACCCACTAAGGAATACTTATGAGTAAATTATTATCATCTTTTAGATTGATGATTTGACTGAAAATCTGCTTTGACCACAGCAAAACGTCAGAGTTACCACATGGCTCAGCAACTTCACGCACATGTAAACACCTAAGAGGAATGAAAACATGGCACCACAAAAAGCTTGTACATGAATGTTTGAAGTAGCATTATTTCCAATAGTCCCAAAGTGTAAATAACCCAAATGTTCATCAACTGATGAATGGATGACTAGAATGTAATATATCCACATACTTCAAATCGCCAAAACGACTTGTTAATAAAAAGTGACGACTAATGGATGAAGCATAAACCTGTGTTAAGGGGAATAAGCTAGTCACAAAGACCACATATTTCATTTCATTCCTTGCAAGGTCTAGAATAGGCAAATCTATAGAAACACAAGTAGAATAGCAGTTGCCTATGGATGGGAGTCTTAAGGGAATAGGAAGTGATTGCTAATAGGTACATATAAATATTCTAAAATTGTGGTGATAGTTGCAGAACTGGTTGACTATGTTAAAAACGCTGAACTGTACATTTTAAGTGGGTGAATTATATGGTTTGTGAATTATATCTTAGTAAACTGTTTGCTCTTGTTTTAAGGTATAGGACATTTAAAACAGTTTCTCCTATATTATGGGCAAATCTGTAGGCAGCAAGGAGGAAAAAAAGGCATTTTGACTATTAAAACATCCTTGGAATTTGTACTCTTGATTCTAAGAAGAATTAAGAAAATAAAAATGCATTTTCTCCACATGTGTCATATATGTTGAACTTGTATGCTGAAGAAACAGACATGAATTTAAGCTGCTGGGCATAAGCTGGCACTGATCCCTTCTAAATAGCTGTACACTGTGGGCCCCATAAGTTTTACAGAAAGACCGTGTCCCTGGCAGAATATAAGTTTCCAACGGCTTTTGGAAGGACAAGCTACTTTTACTTTCTATGAAGTCTTAAAGTAACTTGAGGAAAAAGAGAGATAATAGAGTAAAAAGAAGAGAGGTCATGAAGTCTCCAGGATATAATCCTAGTTCTTCTACTTAATTCCTGATCTCAGGGGTCTCATCTGTAAAAGGCAGATAATTGTTTGTGCCTCACGCACCTCACAGGATTGTCATAAGACTCCCAGCCAAAAAAAAAAAAAAAAAAAAAAAGCAAAGTTAGTCGGATATAGCTGCATTTGCCTTCAGATTTGGACTTGAATTATCCTGGTCATTTCACAGCTTTGTCCTCCTTTGGAAGTTAGCACAGGAGCAACTCAATCTCTTATCTAAAGACAGACCTGGTCAACAGACTGCACAGAGCACGAAATGAGATACAGAAAGTATCAAGTACACCAAAGGCCATTCAGTTCAATCCAAATGTAAATCATCATCAGTATCTGTAAACTATCCCCTCAAAGTATTACTCTTACGGCCCTGAAATTTTAAGAAAGGGAAGAAAAGGTCTGGCTCAAGAAAACCCAAAAGCAATAGGGAAGAACCGCTGAGGGTGGCTGGCCTTAGGACTAGTGCTGTACAGTTTTACCAGGATTCCAATTTGCAGGGCTCGTATACGATGCTGGCACATGTGCCTGGCTTATCAGACAGTGAGTAATGGAGGAGTTTTATAGGAAATCTGGATAGCTACATTCTCCAGGACAGTGGTTCTTGAATTTTTCTGGTCTCAAGATACCTTCATACTCTTAAAGTTGTGGGCCCCCCAAAAGCTTCTGCTTATGTAGGTCATATACAGATATTTCCCATATTAGAAGTTACAACTGAAAAAGCTCTTAAATATTTATTCACCTTAAAATAATTATAGAAATCTACTACTCTTTTATTAAAGTACAGTTGATTTACAGTGTTGTGCCAATTTCTGCTGTACAGCACAGTGTGACTCAGATATATATATGAGTGGCAATGCCAAATCTTTTAACCCACTGCACCAGGCTGGGGACCGAATCTACACTTCTGGCGCGATCTGAGCCACTGCACTTGGATTCTTAGCCCACCACACTACAGTGGGAACTCCTCCCATAATATATTTTGTCATGTAACACTTTAGTTTCAGGTGTACAACATAATGACTCAATGTGCGCGCATACTGTGAAATGATCACCACAATAAGTCTTGTTAACATCCATCACTACACAGTTACAGATTTTTCTTTTCTTGTGGTGAAAACCTTTAGGATACATTCTCTCAGCAACTTTCAGATATACAGTATGGTATTAACTATAGTCACCATGCTGTACAGTATATCCCCAGGACTTATGTATTTTATAACTGGAAGCTGGTACTTTCTGATCACTTTCACCCATTTCTGTTAGCCCCTGCCTCCCACCTCTGACAATAACCAACACGTTCTCTTTATCTATGAGTTTGTTTTTGTTTTTTTTTAATTTAGATTCCACATGTGAGTGAGATCATATGGTATTCAATTCACTTAGCATAATGCCTTCAAGGTCCATCTACATTGCAAATGGCAGGATTTCCTTCTTTTTATGGCTGAATAATATTCTACTCTGTGTGTGTGTGTGTGTGTGTGTGTGTGTGCACTATATTTTCTTTATCTACTCATTCGCCGATGGGCACTTAGGTTATTTCCATGTCTTGGCTATTTTAAATAATGCTGCAATAGACTTGGGGTGTGACATCTTTTCACGTTAGTGTTTTTGTTACCTTTGGACACATACCCCAAAGTCGAAATGCTGGATCGAATGCTACCCTTTTCACTACACAGGAAGGATGACGATGAGGGTAAATCATGAGTTACGAGGCTCTCCACAAATATAAGGTAAAAGTATTTTAATTTTTGCCTTACTACTTTTTATACTCTGGGAACTAAAAGCAAACTAGTGTGCTCTACACAAATACTAATATAATATCCTTAAAAGTTCACTGACTATTATGGCAGGAGCTGGTTTTTTAAATCAGCATTAATCACACTGTCCCTGAATTTTGCCAGGCCCATCCCTACAGCGTTACAGGCTGCCCAACAGGGAAGACCATTTCCAGCCAAAGGGGCTGGCTCTTGAAAAACATTAAGAAATGGTGCTAAAAACAAGGCGCTTTGCTTTATTCACTTTCAATAGCGACCCCAGCACACACACCTCTTCGGACAGCAGTGACAGGAAGAGGGCAAGCAGGCCTTACCAACCTTCTCAGCTCTTCAAACAACACTTGAGCATTTCTACTTGAAGGCCTGTCTTTCTAAGCCTGTGCTCTCAAAACCCAGGCTGGACTGATCCCAAACACTGAAGTAACAAATATTACTAAATTCTGTCATTTCCTCTACCAAAAAAGTGATTTTACTACTACTTCTGGTTGTGATGAAAGGTCCTATTGACTATTCAAATCCTCAACCAAGTTATGGATGCAGTATTAAATGACTTCACCCCCTTTTCTCTGGCACTTTAACACATGCCAGGGCTTTCATCCACCTCCACTAACGTGGCTTATAAATTAGCGAGGTGGGGCCATTTTAATAGAATGATTTGTTCACATCTCTAGAGATGGAGTATAAATGAGGCTGGCTGAGAAGACAAACTCGTCTTTGACAACATGAACTGGTGTGTGTGTGTGTGTGTATAAAAATATATACACAAACTGGAAATATATTATTAATATAATACCTGGTTAGAAGCCATAACAATTTAGGGTTCTTTGATTTGTTCTAAGTCGAAATGTAGTGGTAGTAAAGCTACAAAATGAAACATTTCCCAACAAACAGTAGAGAGACGGAACAGACTCAAAGTGAAAAAAAGTTGAAGGTCACAAATTTGCTAAAAATTTTAGAAATGCCCAAAGGCAGCTTCCTGAATGAACTGTGAAACCTAAGAAAGTCTGCTAATGAGAAGTTTATTGTCGTCTCCTGTTAAAACTGCCATGGCAGCGAGGAAAAAACACCAGAGAGTAAGGTACTTGCACCCTATGGCGTGACAGTGGTTAATTTCTTGATCTTAAAACACACACGCAAATGTAATTGCGTGGTTTCAAAGAGTATATGATGTTGCAGGGCATACAAAATTACTAGAAGGAACCCATTTTTTAAAGAGATGAATAAAACTAGTTCAGCATATTTTTGGCCGTGGTTCAGTCAAGAATAAAATCAGAGGCTGCTTGGGAAGTGCTCAAAGTGAGGACCAAACAGGTGCTGGAGCCAAGTCTGACGTGGAGGGTCTGCTTCCCCTGATTTTCCACTGCATGTAGGCAGCCTCCCTCCTGGTCTTGTTCTCAGAGCAAACTGGGCTGTTCTTAGCACCTCTTTATCGTACTTTGCCATTCCTGTTGGGCCCTGAGAAGAAAGAGCTAAGAGAGAGAGAGAGTGTGTGTGTGTGTGTATTTGTGTACGTGTGTGTGTTTGAAACTGAGATTTATGAGGAAATCCAGGCATTTCAGCCCTAGCCTTAATCAGGAGTAGGTTTCACCTGGAAATTTCCAACAGACTTCTGACCTTAGGCTCCATGTGCATAAGGCAAGAAACAGCAAAAAGAGAAGAACCTCTGAGCTCAGATCAGAACTCAGTTCTGCTTCTTGACATCCTGACTCCCAAACTCTGGAGGCCAGTGTCCACGTGCTCTCTCCCACCCTGGCTGACTTCACTGGAGGTGCCCTCTAATTTACTTAGACCTCTTCGCCCTTGATGGACCCTTAGTCCGGCCACTTCTTGACCACTTCTAAGCACTGCCTTTTCTACGCTATGACAACTGTGATCAGTAGGGTGAGCTAGGCACCCTTGACATTAAGGTCCTATTTCATAGTCTAAGATACTTTCTGGCGGGAGGGAAAGCATCAGCTGTGGGAAGAACGGCACATGGAAAGATGAGTCATGGGCCAGAGGCAGAGGGTAAGGCTGCTTGCCTGGAATGAAGAACATAAGCTGGACGGCGTGACAGTCAAAGCAGAGTGAGGGCATGGTTACAAGCAAATGATTAATTGAGGGCTGCAAACTAGAAATTTCATCCAATATCAGAAAAGTGTTAAGAGTCCTAATAAAAACCAAATTTTAAAAGAATTAAACTCCGGTTAGATGAGAAGAATGGCAAAGATGACACCATATGGAGGAATGACTCCAGATCCATCAAAGTGAACAAGAGAATTGTTCAGTTAGTCTTTAGAATTATATGGATAAAAGGCAACTCAGGCTCATAAAAACAAAAGCATTACAGACCGTATTGCTTCTATAAAAAGGAAAGGTCTGAGGACACAGATGATAATGTCTTTAAATAACAGCCAAAGAGCGGGCCCTCATCCAGGTGATATTCCAATTGGAAGGATGTTAAGTAGAAACAAAGCACCGAAGCTGGTCTCCCTTTACAACTAGAAAATTTATGGAATGTCTACCTCTTGAAGTAGAGCCAAGTGTGCTAAGGAAATGCTGCATATTTCTTTCAAGAAAATGCAAACCCAAGCATCTGGAAGTCTGTCTATGGCATGTGGAAGGACATGAAGTGAGATACGAGCTGGTGTAATGTTGGGAGAGTCACAAAAGTCTATGATGGGTTGAAAGGATCACGTGCTTGGTCTTTTCTTTGGGGCCCTGGATAACAGGTGAGGAGACCATCAAGGACTTGCCCAGGTCACTAAGCTTTTACTCCATAAACAACTCGCAATGCAAAACGAGTCACGAGAAGTGGTCCAAGAGAAGAAGGCTGCTTGGGAAGAAAGCGATTACCAGTTCAACTGCAGAGGTTAAAGGTTAACCCCATATTTAACTAGAATCTACTGGCAGTAACAAGTCGGTAAGAGGCTTTGGAGGATTTAGCAAGAGGATTCTACTTTGTACCCACTGCTTCTCTGTGGCATTGATAAAGACACAGAAAAAGACTATGGCCAAAAAAGAACTCTGCATTATCACTGTAACTGGTTAAACAGAAGAATCAACGCAGTGCTTGCTCATGAAGAGGCTCGGCGATCACGGAGGTGGGCTGTGCGTGGGAAGTGGGAGGGAGGTGAAGACAGCTACTTACCTGTGCTATGTTTTTGTTCAGAAGATAGACACCGTAATCAAACTGCAACTTCTCCCCTCCTTTGGGGTATAATGGAAACCTAAAAAAGGCAAAATGCGATCAGAAGTTTTCCAAAACGTGAGTAAAACCACCTCCAAGTTGTTGACAAAGATGGTAGTTTCTTGGATACAGTATGCGTCATAAATCACTCATATAATCATTGCAGCCTATTCTCTTAATATCTTCATAACATTGGTCAAATCAGAACGATGGCTACTTTTTTTCAAAGAGAAACTTGAACAGGTTGTGCAACAAAGGACTAATATATAAGAAAGTGACCCACTAACCTCAAGAGTTGAGGCCACTGTCTCCTATTTTATATATCATGAACTTACCACCCTAAGATTAAGATTCTAAAATTCTTTCCTCTAATGCCTTGGGCCTGATAGCTCAACTTCTACAAAATGGGAGAAAAGATTAAGAAAAAAAAAAAAAAGACTTGAAAGCAATATAAGGTGGCCAGTCAAATCAATGACACCAATGAGCAAAAAGTCATCAAAAATTCATTCACATTCTCAGGGGTAGCTATGTGGATGTACTTGAGCCACAGAGTCCTCATAAGACTTTCCATTTTAACCTGATGCACTGAAACAACAAAGGTATGAGATCTGCAGATCTTTATAAAGGTGATGGGTTATTTTAGGGAGTAAGTATCCTGCACTATTTCCCCTTCCCTCCTCCTGCAAGTGAAGAAGAAAAGGTTAGCGTGTACCTATATTCTAGTCAGACTTTCCCCTGATTCTCAAGACCCAGCAGACATTTTAACCTCCCTAACAGAGTTCTCTACAAACAGATTAATCACAACTTAGGGTCAAGAAGACAGCTTATACCTTCCTTAGTTTTGCAACAGATGACTATTCTTAAGAATAAAATAACCGCACTGAAATAAATGGCAAGTGACAATTGCTGGATATTCTTAATTTATTTCAATTGTGTTTTAATTGCCTAAGGAAAAGAAACATTCCATAAAGCTTAGAGGATATACTGCTTTCTAGGGAAAATAAAAGAAAAGAAACAGAATTTAAAGATTTATGTCAAATTCTCAAGTTGCTGATTACATAGCGTCCAAAAGGTAAATTTGTTGTGCTGTAAAATTACAGGCACTGGGGAGTGAGCCAGGTCATGAACTGCCTTTATTCTCTGCAGTGGGACACTACCAAATGCTTCATAAACCTATCAAGAAGATAGAGCTTTGTATTTAATTGAGGTTATTAAAAAAATAAACTAGGATGTGGTTTGGCCTTAAGTTGAGACACGTAAAAATGATAGCAAAGCAAATTCAAGCTGAGCAAAGTATAATACCCCAGGCTTTTACAGGATATCTGAGAATCATTCAAATTTGTATGGGGTAACTTGCAGAGAAACTACCTAATTGAAAGGAGATGACAACATAGCGGTGTCTTGCAGAAATCTACTAGTGACCGAAAGCTCTATACTGTATAGCTGTTATCCTATAAACCATTACATGGAGAACATCTGCACAGCTCTCCCAACCCACAAATATCTTTTCACAGTTATAAAAGCAGAACTTGTTTCAAATGCTGGAAAAGTAAATTGAAATAAGCAATGTATGCATGTACATGTAACTGGGTCACCTTTCTGTACAGCAGAAAATTGACAGAATATTGTAAACCAGCTATAATGGAAAAAATAAAAATCATTATAAATGAAAAAAAATTCCCATATATATATGTGTGTGTGTGTGTGTGTGTGTGTGTGTGTGTGTGTGTGTATCTCAAGTCTCTAAAACCTAAAAAATGGATCTTACAACACTGACTTTATTACTTCACTGGGCCTTCTTTATAGAAAGAGTCCCAAGGTGTGTATGCACCATTAAAACAAATCTAAAAAGAGTGGTTAGAGCCAAAGGTTCAAAAAGGGCAATTTTAAGACAGATCAAATATGAGAATAGAATTCACATCTTATGGTGCTTTCAAATGCTTAACAGCTCAGGTCAAGTTAAACAGTTTTAATAGCTTATAACTATTACACATTCATCTTACTGTGCAAAAATTCAGGGATTTATAGATCTACTAAGTAATCTAGAAAAATGAAAACCATCCAAAAGGGAGAACCCTATTACCACCAGGACATAACGATACAATCAAAGGCATCTTAATTCAATACACACAGAGAATCTCATGAGCAAACTGCAGAAGTTTTAGATAAGAATGCGGTCATTCAAGTATAAGCAGAAAAACATCCTTAGTACCACAAATAGAATTTATGAAAGGGAGTATTACATTAAATAACTAGAGGAAGAACTATAATTTCCTATTATTATACTTTTATAGAAAATACAGTTAAAACGAGCAATATTAACTTTACAAATTAAATTATGTTTCCAAGTTGTTTGAAACATTCACTAACTCTACATGATAAAAATCAATGGATTAGAAAGCAATAAATAGATTACATGTGAAGATGATTTGGAGCTCTGTAGTATACAGTAATTTCAGTCTAAATACAGACTTTCAAAAAGCCAATGTGACCCCAGGCTTGATTAAGAGAGAGCAGATAACCAGAGAACATGCTAGAGCCAACTATTTTGTACTGTGTCAGACTATATTGAGAGAACTATGTTCGGTTCTGGAAGTTAATGTTTCTTTTTACAAGCATACAGATAAGTAACTGGAACCTTCCTTCCTGGTTGTTTCTTACAGGTTTTGCAATAATCTCATCTGTAATAATCTCGCTACATATAAAGCATGTAGTCAAGTAGAGAGGTCCAGTGCTTTCATTATTCAAAATACACTAACTTGCCTTGATCACCTACTTAGTGGAAGAGATAGGACCTCAGCATTGGGTCTTCAGTTATAAATTCGATGTTCTTTCTATTGCCTCTGAGTTCTTTACAGAAGAACACTCTGGATGATGATAAGAATGGGAGTCATATATTTGAAACAAATGGTTGAAGAAACCAGAGGTGTTTAACCTGGAGGACAGAAGCCTCATGGACAACAAAGGAAGGACTTTCAGAGAGAAAAAGGGCTGGTTTTGTTCAAATGGCTTCAAGCAGGAAAACCTGAAGTTAATGGTAACAAAGTTTAAATAAACTCAAAACAGCTTAAAGACTTAAACATAAGACACTATCAAACTCCCAGAAGAGAACATAGGCAAAACATTCTCTGACATCAACTTTACAAATGTTTTCTCGGGTCCATCTCCCAAGGCAACAGAAATAAAAGCAAAAATAAACCAATGGGCCCTAATCAAACTGACAAGCTTTTGCACAGCAAAGGAAACCATAAAAAAAAAAAAAAAGACAACCTACGGAAAGGGAGAAAATAGTTTCAAATGATGCTATTGACAAGGGCTTTATCTTCAAAATATAAAAAAAAAAAAACTTACGCAACTCAATTCAACTCAAAAGCAAAAAACAAACAACCCAATTGAAAAATGGGCAAAATACTTGAAAAGACATTTCTCCAAAGAAGATATAGAGATGGCCACCAGGCACATGAAAAAATGTTCAACATCACTAATTATTAGATAAATGAAAATCCAAACTACACTGAGGTACTACCTCACACCTGTCAGAAGGGCCATCATTAACACGTCTACAAATAACAAATGCTGGAGAAGGTGTGGAAAAAGGGTACCTTCATACACCGTTGATGGGAATGTAAACTGGTATAACCACTACAGAAAACAGTGTGGAGGTACCTCAGAAACTTGTATATAGAACTACCATGTGACCCAGAAAGCCACCCTTGGGCACCTGTCCAGACAAAACTTTCCTTGAAAAAGATACATGCACCTGTAAGTTCACTGCAGCACTATTCACAATAGCCAAGACATGGAAACAACCTAAATGTCCATCAACAGATGAATGGATTAAGAAGATGTGGTATATACACACAATGGAATACTACTCAGCCATAAAAAAGAACAAATAATGCCATTTGCAGCAACATGGATGGAACCAGAGACTCATACTAAGTGAAATAAATCCGAAAGAGAAAGACAAATACCATATGATATCACTTATATCTGGAATCTAATACAGCATAAATGAACCTTTCCACAGAAAAGAAACTCATGGACTTAAAGAACAGACTTGTGGTTGCCAAGGGGGAGAGGGAGGGAGTGGGATGGACTGGGAGCCTGGGGGCTAATAGATGCAAACTACTCATTTGGAGTGGATAAGCAATGAGATCCTGCTGTGCAGCACAGGAAACTGTATCTAGTATCTGTATGTAGTCACTTGTGATTGAACACAATGGAAGATAATATGAGAAAAAGAATATATATATTACTGGGCACCTTGCTGTACAGTAGAAAATTGACAGAACACTGTAAACCAACTACAATGGAAAAAATAAAAATTTTAAAAAATTGAAGGATTGAGTGTCCCCTAAAAGTCCCTTAAAATAAGCAAATAAATAAATAAATAAATAAATAAAAAGTTATAGGAAAATTGATGTCACCACAGAATTAGTCAAAGTCCAAAAGATCTTGAGTAGATGCAGCTAATTAGAGGTTGGGCAACAAATAATAACCATGTACTGATGGGGTCTCATGGGCTGAATGGTGGCCCCCAAAATACGTCTGTGTCTGGATCCATATCTGGATAATTTGAATGTGACATTATTTGGGAAAAGGGTAAGGATCTTGAGATTAGAATATCCTTGATCTCCGGGTGGGTCCTAAATCCAGTAATTGTCCTTATAAGGGAGACACAGAAGAGAGACACAGAGAAGAGGAGAAGGTCCTATGAAGACAGAAGCAGAAATTCGAGGTTCACAGCCACAAGCCAAAGAATGCCTGGAGCTGGCAGAAGCTGGAAAGGGCAAGGAAAGAACCTCCCCTCAAGCTTTTGGAGGGGATATGGCCCTGCTGACACCTTGATTTTGGACTTCTGACCTCCAGAACTATGAAAGAATACATTTCTGTTACTTGAGGTCACCAAGTCTGTGGTAATTTGCTACAGCAGCCCTAGAAACTAACATGGGGCGGGGGGGGGTGGTG